>JARQOC010000004.1:260790371-261160801 GCA_033576535.1 Allobates femoralis
GACTTTATTCCTACATGTTTCAGAGCCAACGCTTGCCCTTTCCTCATGAAAAATGATATATCTGATTATTCCTGAGGAAAGTGCAAGTGTTGGCCCTGAAACGCGTAGAAATAAAGTCACCATCGATTCCTATATTGGATTGTTTTATTTCTGAGAGATCGGCACTTTATACCTTTTGTGCCTACTGAACTATAAGAAATGTAGTATAATTGTCTTGATTAGTTTTGTCTCTTACCTCATATGCAGGGCATTACAGTGTGGATATGACATGAGGTAAGCAGGACAGCTAATTCGGAGAACTATACTACATTTCTAATTGTAGGAATTTGATAATATTATCATTATTACACTTACTATATATTGGGATAGGTTCTTGGAGATAGGAGTACCCCTTTAACCTTCAGTTAGTCGCGCCAAAATAATTAAATTATTAGTCGCATTAGATCACTGTGGCACATGTAGCCAATGCTGTGTCTGATGATACACTGAGGGAAAGGTTAGCCTGAGCTAGGAAGATATCAAAACGAATTAACACTACCTGACATTTATAGATATTATATGGATATTACTCCTGCAGCCAACATAGAGACAAAGAGGTGTTTGTGATTTCTCCTCGTTCATGTCCAATCATTCCTCAGTTCAGTATGGCTTTTACTGATCTGAATTGGAGGATGAATACACTGTATTTGCAATGGAAACTTAACCTTTGTTTAGTCGCGCCAAAATACTTACACTATTAGTCACGTGAGGTCACTGTGTCATGTGTAGCCAATGTTGTGTCTCATGATGCCTCTGAGGAGGAAAATTTGCCCAAGCTAGGAAGATACCAAAACAGATCAACACTAGTTGACTTCTGTAGATATTATTTATAACAAATAAACATATGCACTCAACGTTAAGTCATGCTTATCTGAAGTTAGAAGTGCTTTGCTCTTAATGAACAATAGAGAAATCTTAGCTAGTACATATGGCCAAGTGTATGACCGCCCAGTAGCCTTGTCAAGGCGTATCCCTTATACTGGGTCCCAACCTACTTTTATATAATAATAATAATAAATAATAAAGCTTTATTTATATAGCGCCAACATATTCCGCAGCGCTTTACAATGTAGGGTTAGAGTACAGAAAATATAATACAGTAAAGTAATTACAGTAGAGAACAAATACAGTACAATAATTGGATACAAAACAATAGGCATAAAATCAATGTAAAAAAGAAAATACAATAAATAAAGCAAGAAATGAAGGTGACCCTGCTCAAAAGAGCTTACAATCTACGACGGGATAGGGGTTGCACAAGGTACAGGGGCTTATTGCACTGATGGTCCAGGCATCTTGAGGAAATGGGGCATAGGGCTAAGCTTACATGGATGGTCATTATACAATCTGTGTAGACCTTTTTTGGTTTGGTGGAGTTTATAGAAGAGTAATATCCAGAGGGATAGCCCATTCACTGTTTATACCTGTATTATAAATCTCAACCTCTCTCTGGATTAAAAATCTCTCTTGAAATTGGCGAGCAGAAGACCTGACAGCAGAGAAAATAGCACCTTGTGGCTATTGGGCGAAGGTGTGCTACAGAGGGTGTGATCCCATATTCTAAACAAGAAAAAGCTGTGGCACTCATAATCACAGTACACACATAATCACTACACAAACACTACACAATGTAAAAAAAAACAGCTGGACTCAACACTAAGTCATGCATATTTGAATTTAGAACTGCTTTACAGCTAACGAACTATGAAAAATGGAAACATCTTAGCTAGTATGTATGGCCATGTGTACGACTGCCCAGTAGCCACGTCGAGGTTTGTCCACTATACTGGGTCCTAACCTACTTTCCTACCTGTATTATAAATCTCAGCCTCTCTCTGGATTAAAAAGTGTCCCTCTGTAGCGCCCCTTCCCCCACAAGCCATGAGATGCTATTGTCTCTGTTATCAGGTCTTCTATTCACCCATTTCAAGAGAAATTTTTAATCTAGTGAGAAGCTAAGACTTACAGTATAATACAGGTATGAAAGTAGGTTAGGACCCAGTATAGGGAACACACCTTGATGTGGCTACTGCGCGGTCATACATATGGCCATATGTACTGGCTCCATTTTTCATGGTTCATTAGCTGTAAAGCAGTACTAAATTCAAATAAGCATGACTTATTGTTGAGTGCAGCTGTCTTTTTGTTATACTGTAATGTATAGTATTTCAACTTGCACCAGTACACACTAGGATGAGTTCCACATCTTTTCTTGTTTGATATATGGAGTCACACCCTCTGTAGCGCACCTTCCCCCACTAGCCACAACTTGCTATTGTCTCCGTTATCAGGTCTTCTACTTGCCCATTTCAAGAGAGATTTTTAATGCAGAGAGAGGTTGAGATTTATAATACCGGTATGAATGTAGGTTAGGACCCAATAAAGGGGGACACACCTCGACGTGTTTACTGGGTGGTTGTACACATGGCCATATGTACAAGCTAAGATGTCTCCATTTTTTATAGTTTATTAGCTGTAAAGCAGTTCTAAATTCAAACAGCATGACTTAGCGTTGAATGCAGTTGTCTTTTTGTAATAATGTAAATTGTTTCAGCTTGCACCAGTACACACTAGAATGGGTGCCACAGCTTTTTCTTCTGTAGATATTATTTGAATATTATCTTCGTCTGCAGCCAACTCAGGGACAAAATGGAGTTGGTGATTTCTCCTCGATGGGGTCCAATCCTTGCTCAGTTCAATTTGGCTTTTACTAATCTGAATTGGATTGGAGGATGAACACACTGTATATGAAATGTTAATCTAACCTTTAAGTTGCACCAAAATAATTACCCTATTAATAATGGTTAAAAACAATAGTGGAAATCAAAAAAACTAAACTACATTTTTATTGTCAAAGAACGGAAGGAAACGAGGCACCGGTGGAGAATTATAGCCGTAGGCAAAGCTATGGTGTGCGTGGACTAATACCCAATGTTGCTCAGTCTTCAGTGCAAGTATACCACATGTATGTAAAGAAAGGACGGCACTCACCAGGAATTCTTGCAGTGCAGTTTATTCCTTTTTCAGGGTTACATGGTGCAGGGACGGTTCAGAAGGGAGGACAACGGCACCGTTTCGCACTTCATGCGCTTCTACGGGTCCACAGCTGTAACCCTGAAAAAGGAATAAACTGCACTTCAAGAATTCCCGGTGTGTGCCTTCCTTTCTTTACATACATAAACTACATTTTTAGCTCTGACTGCACAATGTGAAACTAGGGATTTCATTTTTTGTGTTATACCTTGTAAATTAGGTTCAGATTTTTCTTGTTACTTTTTTCCCTCTGTATTCTTTCTACTTTTACCTGAAATTCCACATATTCGGGCGTCCCAAAGTTATTTTTGTCCTTTTCACTGTCCATCAAGTATTTATAATGCATTTTCTAGTCTAGAACATGGTTTTTCAATTACTATGATTTTACCAACGAGAAGTACTGTAATATAAAACACTTTAACATTTTACTCACATCAATTACCTCTGCTTTTTATTAATATTACCTTAACTCACTCTTGGACTGAAATATGAATAATTGTACAACTGTGCCCGAACAACTGAAATAAAATGAACTATTAGAAACCCCAAGGACATTTTTAAAGTGTCTTTTACCCCATGTGATATTCTTCCACTTTTGATAGTATATATTCAAAAATATGAAGTCAAACTCTAGATTAATGTCTTTTTTTAAATATGTTAATATCTAGTTACAGTATATTGTCCTTTAAGGAAGTATAACACTAAAACAGACACCTTTAAAATAGATATAGTCTCAATACAGAGTTTGAAAAACTGGGCACTACCCGTGTTAAACAACTTAGGCAGATTCAAAAAATCCTTGCTGACTGAGGGTTTTCAACCAAAGGAGGTGCTCACTTAATGTAAGTGCACAATGTAGTTAAAAAGAAAAAAGACAGTGGCACTCACCGAGTTGATCTTCATAATTTATTGCGGTTTTCAACGGAACATTCCGGAGGAGCAAGTGGAGGGGGAGGGAGGTGCGGGAGCGAGGACGACGGCAACCGTTTCGCGACTCAGCGGCCGCTTCTACGGGTCCTGACCCGTAGAAGCGGCCGCTGAGTCGCGAAACGGTTGCCGTCGTCCTCGCTCCCGCACCTCCCTCCCCCTCCACTTGCTCCTCCGGAATGTTCCGTTGAAAACCGCAATAAATTATGAAGATCAACTCGGTGAGTGCCACTGTCTTTTTTCTTTTTAACTACATTTAAAATAGATATACTCCAAGAGCACCAAAACATAAGATAAGTGCATCTGCATCTACTGAAGTAACCATCATTAATGACTTGGCTCACCTCTAAGTGAACATTATAGACTGGTCAGAAATTCTGTGAGATGTCCTGTATATTTCGACATTTTTCATTGGCCTAAATGGGTTAAAGGAAATGTAACAGGAGATTCATGCTACCTAAACCACATTATTGCAGCCATTTATGAATCTCTGAAATGCTGGGTGTATCAGAATAAACATGCTTTAAAAGCCGTCTACTGACTTTGACCCAGTTCATCAAAGTGATTACAAAAGATTTCTAGAATAAATTGCTTTGAAAAATTAGAAAATGTTGTCACGTTTCCTTTCCACAAGAGTTTTACCCAGCTCCTCCAAAATGGACAGAGCTTTGGTAAGACAGGGCAGAACAGGGACATGACCCGACAGCTTTTCTGCTCTTGATTAACTGTGGTGTACCTTATGCCAGAAATCTTACTCCTAATCCTGACTGGAGAAAGGTTTGTTGTGGGGTGCATAGAAGTTCATTACTTTTCATATTCATTGGATTCATTAAGAGGCATGCACCTCTTAATAAAACAGTAATCTGACTCCATTACACCCTAATCAATGCCAGTTTGAAATTTAGTCTTGATGAATCAGGGCCTAAAGGTACCATCACACGCGGCAATATTGCATGCAATGTCACTGGCAATTTGCTGGTTGCAGTGAAATCATGGACACATTGTTACATTTGTACACGGCAACAAAATAGAACAATGTGTCCATGATTTCACTGCAACCAGCAAATTGCCAGTGAAATTGCAAGCAATATTGCCGTGTGTGACGGTACCTTTAGTGTCTCAGATATAATAATATAATAATAATATTTATTCATTTATATAGCGCTATTAATTCCATAGCACTTTACATACATCAGTAATGCTGTCTCTCTTGGAGCTCACAATCTAAACATCCTATCAGTATGTCTTTGCAATGTGGGAGGAAACCGGAGTCCTCGGAGGAAACCCACGCAAACACAGGGAGAACATACAAACTCCTTGCAGATAACTGCTCTCAGACAGGTTTCTTGTGAAAAAGTCTCTCTATCTATGTACACACTAAAGTCTCCTTACACATCCATATAAAACATGTACGTGAACAAATGGCTCTGGTGTACCAGAGTTTTGCATCGGTTTGTCATCATTGTGTGTTTTTACCATCAGTGTGTTATCAGGGTTTTTCTGGTGTAATTAAAGAAGGAATTACATTACAAAGCTTCCCTATACTTAGCAATATTACATATGTACAGCATACAGATAGCATTCATGTGCTGTATGTGTTTTTCATGGACCCATAGACTTGTTCTGGCCCTTGTCATCCGTGCCAGAAAAAACGGACATGTCTCCTTGTAGTTCACATGGACACATGGTTTGTGAGAAAACATGAAAATTTGAGCAGCCCCATGGGTTATAATTGGTACATATGGTATCCATGGAACTAAGGATTTCACATGTGCTGTATGAAGAAGGCCTAAAAAAGAGACCTGGCTGTCACAGAGAGTTGGATAGGGAAAAGAGTACAATATACATGGCTTTAGTTAGTATATGGTTCAAGCAACATGAATCTCCTGCCAGGTTCCCTTTAACCCCTTCACCCCCGGGCCTATTTTGACCTTAATGACCAGGCCATTTTTGTCAATTCTGACCAGTGTCCCTTAATGAGGTTATATCTCTGGAACGCTTCAACGGATCCTAGCGATTCTGAGATTGTTTTTTCGTGACATATTGGGCTTCATGTTAGTATAAAATTTAGGTCGATAATTTTTGCGATTATTTGTGAAAAAATCAAAAATATGGCAAAAATTTTGAAAATTTTGCAATTTTCAAATTATGAATTTTTATTCTGCTAAACCAGAGAGGTATGTGACACAATATAGTTAATAAATAACATTTCCCACTTGTCTACTTTACATCAGCACAATTTTGGAAAAAAAAAAAAATTTTGTTCGGACGTTATAAGGGTTCAAAGTTCATAAGCAATTTGTCATTTTTCCAGCAAAATTTACAAAACCATTTTTTTTTTGACCACATCACATTTGAAGTCCCTTTGAGGGGTGTACATGACAGAAAACACCCAAAAGTGACACCATTCCAAAAACTGCACCCCTCAAGCTACTCAAAACTACATTCAAGAAGATTATTAACCCTTCAGGTGCTTCACGGGAACTAAAGCAAAGTGGAAGGAAAAAATGGTCATTTTAATTTTTCTAATAAAAATGTTCTTTTAGCCTCAATTCTTTCATTTTCACATGGGCAACAGGATAAAATGGATCAAAAAAATTGTTGGGCAATTTCTCCTGAGTACAGCGATACCTCATATGTGGTCATAAACCACTGTTTGGGCGCACGGCAGGGCTCAGAAGGGAAGGAGCGCCATTTGACTTTTGGAGCTAATTTTCCATTCAAAAAGTCAAATGGCGCTCCTTCTCTTCTGAGCCCTGCCGTGCGCCCAAACAGTGGTTTATGACCACATATGAGGTATCGCTGTACTCAGGAGAAATTGCCCAACAAATTTTAGGATCCATTTTATCCTGTTCCCCATGTGAAAATGAAAAAATTTAGGCTAAAAGAAAATTTGTGTGGAAAAAAAAGTACTTTTTCATTTTTACAGATGAATTTGTGAAGCACGTGGGGGTTCAAAAAGCTCACCACCCATCTAGATATGTTCCCTGGGGGGACTAGTTTCCAAAATGGGGTCACTTGTGGGGGAGCTCCAATGTGTAGGCACACAGGGGCTCTCCAAATGCAACATGGTGTCTCTAAAAATTTGAGCTGATTTTTCAAATTGTTAGCGGACACCATGTTGCGTTTTGAGAGCCCCTGTGTGCCTAAACATTGGAGCTCCCCCACAAGTGACCCCATTTTGGAAACTAGACACCCCAGGGAACATATCTAGATGGGTGGTGAGCATTTTGAACACCCCAGTGCTTCACAAATTAATCTGTAAAAATGAAAAAAGAAAATTTTTATGGAAAAAAAAGTACTTTTTAATTTTTACGGATTAATTTATGACGCACCAGGGGGTTCAAAATGCTCACCACCCATCTAGATATGTTCCCTGGGGGGTCTAGTTTCCAAAATGTGGTCACTTGTGGGGGAGCTCCAATGTATAGGCACACAGGGGCTCTCCAAACGCGACATGGTGTCCGCTAACAATTTGAGCTGATTTTTCAGTCAAATTGTTAGCGGACACCATGTTGCGTTTGGAGAGCCCCTGTGTGCCTAAACATTGGAGCTCCCCACAAGTGACCCCATTTTGGAAACTAGACACCCCAGGGAACATATCTAGATGGGTGGTGAGCATTTTGAACACCCCAGTGCTTCACAAATTAATCTGTAAAAATGAAAAAATAAAATTTTTATGGAAAAAAAAGTACTTTTTAATTTTTACGGATTAATTTATGAAGCACCTGGGGGTTCAAAATGCTCACCACCCATCTAGATATGTTCCCTGGGGGGTCTAGTTTCCAAAATGGGGTCACTTGTGGGGGAGCTCCAATGTATAGGCACACAGGGGCTCTCCAAACGCGACATGGTGTCCGCTAACAATTTGAGCTGATTTTTCAGTCAAATTGTTAGCGGACACCATGTTGCGTTTGGAGAGCCCCTGTGTGCCTAAACATTGGAGCTCCCCCACAAATGACCCCATTTTGGAAACTAGACCCCCCAGGGAACTTATCTAGATGGGTGGTGAGCATTTTGAACACCCCGGTGCTTCACAACATAATCTGTAGAAATGAAAATAGAAATTTTTTGTGGAAAAAAAAGTACTTATTCAATTTTACAGATGAATTTGTGAAGCACCTGGGGGTTCAAAATGTTCACAACCCATCTAGATATGTTCCCTGGGGGCTCTAGTTTCCAAAATGGGGTCACTTGTGGGGGAGCTCCAATGTTTAGGCACACAGGGGCTCTCCATACCCAACATGGTGTCCGCTAACAATTGGAATTATTAGCGGACACCATGTCGCATATGGAGAGCCCATGTGTGCCTAAACATTGGAGCTCCCCCACAATTGACCTCATTTTGGAAACTAGACCCCCCACGGAATGCATCTAGATGCATAGTGAGCACTTTGAACCCCCATGGGCTTCACAAATTGATCCGTAAGAAGGAAAAAGTACTTTTCTTTTCACACAAATTTTCTTTTTTAATTTTTACGGATCAATTTGTGAAGCACCTGGGGGTTCAAAGTGCTCACTCTGCATCTAGATATGTTCCTTGGGGGATCTAGTTTCCAAAATGGGGTCACTTGTGGGGGAGCTCCAATGTTTAGGCACACAGGGGCTCTCCATACGCGACATGGTGTCCGCTAACAATTGGAATTATTAGCGGACACCATGTCGCATATGGAGAGCCAATGTGTGCCTAAACATTGGAGCTCCCCCACAAGTGACCTCATTTTGGAAACTAGACCCCCCAAGGAATGCATCTAGATGCATAGTTAGCACTTTCAACCCCCACATGCTTCACAAATTGATCCGTAATAGGGAAAAAGTACTTTTTTTCACACAAATTTTCTTTTTTCGGATCAATTTGTGAAGCACCTGGGGGTTCAAAGTGTTCACTATGCATCTAAATATAGCAAAGCCCATTTTTATTTTTTTTCTAGGACTAATTCTAGAAAAAAAAATGGCGTGAGGCTCCGCCATATTTTTGGTCCAGCCAGGTACAACTTGGCAGCTACGGACTGCCAGCAACCCCCAGCTGCCTCATTGTACCTGGCTGGCAACCAAAAATACAGCGAAGCCCATTTTTATTTTTTTTCTAGGACTAAATTCTAGAAAAAAAATGGCGTGGGGCTCCACCACATTTTTGGTCCAGCCAGGTACAACTTGGCAGCTACGGATTGCCACCAACCCCCAGCTGCCTCGTTGTACCTGGCTGGCTTCCAAAAATACAGCAAAGCCCTTTTTTTTTTTCTAGAACTAATTCTAGAAAAAAAAATTACGTGGGGCTCCGCCATATTTTTGGTCCAGCCAGGTACAACTAGGCAGCTGGGGGCTGGAATCCGCAGCATGGAGAGGCCCAAGCGTTCTGGGCCCCCCAGGCTGCGAATTGCAGCCCGCAGCCGCTCCAGAAAATGGCGCATTCATTGAAGCGCCATTTTCTGGCGCTGTACCCAGACTCTTCCAGTTGCCCTGGTGCCGGTGGCAAACTGGGTAATAAAGGGGTTAATGCCAGCTTTTTATTGGCAGCTGGCACTAAGCCCGAGATTCATAATATAGGGCCAATGTTAGACCCGCCATTAGGAATCTCTGGTAAATAGTCAGAAAATACACACAGAGAAAAATCTTTTTATTTGAAAAAAAAACACAAACAAAATTCGGACTCCATCTTTATTATAAAGATCCGACGTAGTCCACAACGAAGGTCCCACGACGCTCGATCGCCTCCGACGTAGTCCACAACGAAGGTCCCACGACGCTCGATCGCCTCTGCTCAATCCAGAGACTGCAGCAAGGGATCAAGTGTCCTCTTCCTACAGCCTCTGGGGTCAGAGTTATGGTGCACTGTATGACAATGATCTGTCATACAGTGCACCATGACTATGATCCCAGAGACTACAAGAGGACACTTGATCCCTTGTTGCACCCATCCATCCACCTATGCACCCATCATCCACGCACGCACACAACCACGCACATCCACATCCACGCATGCACGTGGACATCCACGCACGCACATCCACGCACATCCAAACACACATCCACGCACGCACATCCATGCACGCACACATCCACGCACGCACATCCACACACGCACATCCACATCCACGCGCATCCACACACACATCCACGCACGCACACCCACGCAAGCACACATCCACGCACGCATGCTGACATTCACGCATGCTGACATCCACGCACGCATGCTGACATCCACGCACGCACATCCACGCACACATCCATCTATGCACACGTCCACGCACGCACGCGTCCACGCACGCTCATGTACGCTCACGTCCACGCACGCACACGCATGCACCCCCCATCCATCTATCCATTCACCCATCCATCCATCCATCATCCATCCATCAATTCATTCATACATACATAGATACATGCATACATACTTACATACATACATACATAGATACATACATACATGCATACATACATAGATACATGCATACATACATGCATACATACATGCATGCATACATACATACATAGATACATACATACATAGATACATGCATACATACATACATGCATACATACATAGATACATGCATACATACATACATGCATACATACATACATAGATACATACATACATAGATACATACATACATAGATACATACATACATAGATACATATATACATAGATACATGCATACATACATGCATACATACATACATGCATACATACATACATAGATACATACATACATACATACATAGATACATACATACATAGATACATACATACATAGATACATACATACATAGATACATGCATACATACATGCATACATACATACATGCATACATACATACATAGATACATACATACATAGATACATGCATACATACATACATGCATACATAGATACATACATACATACATACAAACATACATACTTACCTCCCTCTCGATAGACCGATCAGCAGGAGGAGGCCGGGAGAGGAGGCGGGGAGAGGAGGCGGGGCCACCGACCGGCCGGCCGAGGAGCTACACAGCCGGACGCAGCGGCGGGTGCACCGATGTGTGCAGCCCGCCGCAGGAGGTGAGGGGTGGGGGCTGCCTGGAGGGGGCTGCCTAGGGGGGGGGCTGCCTAGGGGGGGGGCCGTAGGAGGGGACCAGGCACTGTGGTCGGCGGGCGCAGCCGCGGCTGCAGCCCGCCGGCATATACATAACAATAGAGGGGGGCGGGCGGTTCTGGGGGGGCCCCTGTAGGTCCTGGTGCTGGAGGGGGCTGTGGAGGGGTGGGCACTTGCCGATCCGCCCCTCCAGATCTGATTGGAGAGCTTCAATCAGATCTGGAGGGGTGAATCCCTATGATTCCCTCCGATCGGCAGTTTCACTTTTAAACTGCCGATCGGAGGGGTCCTGGGCACGGGGGGGTTAATCCACCCCCTGTGGGGTCATCTGCAGGTTGTCACAGAGCAGCAGCATCTGTGACACCTGAGCGACCCCACTCACAGGAGCTGCAGCAGCTCAAATCTGCCAGGACGTTGTGCAACGTCCTGTGTCGGGAGCGGGCAGAAACACAGGACGTTGCACAACGTCCTATGTCGTTAAGGGGTTAATGACAGATGGTGCACTTTTTATATAGATGCATCCTTACATTTCGAATGAGATAATTAATGTTTGTTACTACACCCACTCATGTACAGTACATCTAATATGACACATTTTTGATTAGTTTAATTAAAGAGGTCTGTTGAATTGTCAAATTTAGCCAAAACCACAGCGCCAAGAATGTTAATGTATGATCCAGTTTAGAGGAGCCGGTTGCCTCGCTTTTCCTCCAAATTATAGAACAAAAGTGAGAAATGTATTAAAGCAAACTGTTTCAGAGACTTCTCTTGTTTTGCAGAAACAAAACCACTTTCCACACTCATGGAGCATTATCTTAGATCAGAAAGGTCATAAGGTCTAAACTAATGAGACATCTTATATTCTGTGGTATTCTAAAACACATTACTTCAATTCTGAAGAATCCTTTAAAAATAAAAATTCACAATATGCAGAACTATGACTGTTTATGTAGCAAAACAACATTGTTTGGGCTAACAAGAAGGTCACAAACAGACAGTAAATCCAAATTCCACCATGCATAGTGTTTTAAGGTAAAAAAAAATATGTTTAGCATCTAGTTGCTTCTATCTCAGGTTCCATTTTAACTGGGAAAAAAACACTACAAGGACATAAATTTAAAATAATAAAAAACTTACCAAAAGTCTGATACCCATTGCGCTTAGCAAGGCACAGTAGGCCCAATAATTAAGGCAACAAAAGTGCATAATACGATGCAGAAATCACTCAAAACCTGTCACAACATGGGGGAGGTGATTGGTGGTATTGTGTATGCACACAGATGAGGTCTTAGGGCGTCAGTCACATATACAAGTATGATGCAGAGTGTCTGTATGCAGCCTGCTGATCACGCCAATACTATTAGACTAGGCAGGTTGCATGACACTATATACCTGCACCACACAAGGCAGACGCCCCAAGGGGCCCAACTGCTTCCGGCATAAAGCTAAAAAAATCCAAACAAATGATGAATGACAATGTGGAGTTTTGGTGGATATGTTGGCCAAAACACTCAAGCTTGTAACCCAAGTCAAGGGTCTTTACTCTCAGGAGTCCCTAAACAGTATATTCAGAAACAAAACCCCTACAAGGACATAAATTCAAAAAATAAGAATAAAAATAAAAGTAGTCTGATACCTATTGCAATTAGCAGGGCAAAGTAGGTCCAGTGATAAAGGCAACAAAAGTGCATAATACCGATGCAGCAATCACTCTCAACCTGCCATAACATGGAGGAGGTGATTGGTGGTATTTTATGCACACAGCTGAGATTTCCATAGGGCGTTAGTTAGATGGGGCGTCTGTTCTGTGTGGTGCAAGTATATAGTGCTGGGCAGCCCCCGCTTAGGCTGCTTTCACATCATGAGTTTTGTGGATCCGTGGCTATCCGTTGTAAAAGAGATAGCCACGGATCTGATTTGGCCCCCATGTATCCCTATGGGCACTGATTGGTACTTAATAGCCATCCTTGTCTGCAGGGATCTGGTTGTGTCCGCTGTTTTCCCGCCCCCAAAATCGGAGACTGCTCCGATTTTGGGCACAGTGGACAGAATTGGACAGCCTCGGATACCGACCAATCACAGATTTTTAAGGTCCTGGCAGCATCCGGACGTCTTCCTGGTTCCTGGACAGCCAGGAAGCCTCTCCGAAGAGGTAAGTATTTATTTTTTTTATTTTTAATACATGTTTTCTCTTTTATTTTGCTTTCCCAGTATATGTAGATACACTGGAAAAGCAAAACTGCAGCCCCAACATGTCACACGGGGAAAGGAACACAGGATTCTTCCTCCCCCTGTTTGACATCACAGCCCTGACACCACTGGGCCTCTCCCAGTTTTTCTTTGCCTGAATCTGTCAAAATCACGGATCTGGACACAGAAATGGCATCCGGAGGTACACATCCGGGCCTGTCCATTCTTGTCTGCGGGGTCCTGCAAAAAACAGGAAAAAATCGTGATGTGAAAGTAGCCTGAGTCTAAAAGTATGGGCCTGATCAATAAGCTTCATACAGACACTCTGCGTCATACCTTCATGTGTGACTGACGCCCTATGGAAACTTCATCAGTGTGCATGTAAGAATATCACCAATCACCTCCCCCATGTTGTGGCCGGTTGAGAGTGACTGGTATTATGCACTTGTGTTGCCTTTATCACTGGGGCTACTGTGTAAGTGCTGAGTGCAATGGATATCAAACTTTTGTTAAGTTTTTTTTTTTATTTTTCTTCATTGTAACTGGGACTAGAATGGGTGTTATCCTAAAAAATCTTTCAAAAGTGCAAACCAAATGTAAGAAAGTAGCACTTTCAGTAGAAAAATAAGCTTTTTAAAATTATCCTAATTTTCCAAATATGTTCTTTTCACTGATTGCCTGATCAAGTTGAATAATGCATTTCTATGGTAAGCGCATGATACACTTATTTGCATTTTCAAATTGGATATATAAATGTGTGAATATATTTGCTTTTTCTATTAACAACCTAATAATACATCTCTACCGTGTGCATTACCAGCATGAAATGGTTAAATAGGCAATTTAACCTTTTTTTGCCATCTGATTTCTCTCTAGAGAAGCTCTTTGTACTCCAATTGATGTCTTGTATATTTCATACGAAGAAAATGGTTTGGCATATTTTGGTTATTAAATTTCTATTTGGCGTTTCAAATCACAACAATGGCTAAAGTAATTTATTTGAAAGTAAGTGAAATCCATCTCGGAGAAAATGGTCTCGGCTCCCAAGCCGCAGAAAAAATTGTGCTTACCGAACTGCATTTTGTGTAATATGTTTGATTCATTTAATTCCATGTCACTTGTTTTAATACATTTCACCTCTCCAGAAGATTCAGTGTGATAGCATTTATTCAGAACTGGAGTCCAATTTATATTTTGAGCTACAGCAATTCATTTTTAGTAGCATTTGATATCTGGGTTAATGTCAGATTATGTTCTATCTACATAACTATATTGTTTGAACTCTGGAGAATTATAGACAGAGCCATTTTATACTTGTTTCAGCAATAAAAATGTCTTTTTTTAGCAATAGGAATATTGTGCTTAGCTTGCAAACTGAAGCAATAACATATAGGAGCGATCTTTAAGATGCCTTTTTCTGTCCATTCTGTCATATTATGCCTCAGTTTTGTGTGGGGCCTGAATAGAACACCCATAGAGGTACGTGGGGTGACTGCATGAAATCATGTGAATCAGAGAAAAATAAAATTGTGGCATTCCATAACACATTTCCTCTTCATATGCACTCCATGGAGCAGGTTATGGCAGCCTAGGGAGTTCCTAGAATTTTGCACTTTGGAAATATATGGCTCTGCCATGTGATTGAGTTTACCAGGTTCCAGGTACACACACACACACACATAACAGTAAAAACACCTTGGCAAATTCAGAGTGCCTATAGTTCTCGTTAGAGAACATGGTGATCATTTATGATGCCTTATCTCCACTTTACCATCAGAGTTGTGGCACAATGGATAGACTGTAGCTGTGTAGACAGAAGTCTACATGGCTTTGGCGGGTAGAGAACATGATAATCATTTATGATGCCTTATCTCCACTTCACCATCAGAGTTAACTTGTCATGCAATGTCTAGACTGTAGCTGTGTAGGCAGCAGTCTACATGGCTTTGGTGGGTAGAGAACATGATAATCATTTATGATGCCTTATCTCCACTTCACCATCAGAGTTGTGATACAATGTCTAGACTGTAGCTGTGTAGGCAGCAGTCTACATGGCTTTGGCGGGTAGAGAACATGATAATCATTTATGATGCCTTATCTCCACTTCACCATCAGAGTTTGGGCACAATGGATAGACTGTAGCTGTGTAGACAGCAGTCTACATGGCTTTGGCGGGTAGAGAACATGATAATCATTTATGATGCCTTATCTCCACTTCACCATCAGAGTTTGGGCACAATGGATAGACTGTAGCTGTGTAGACAGAAGTCTACATGGCTTTGGCGGGTAGAGAACATGATAATCATTTATGATGCCTTATCTCCACTTCACCATCAGAGTTGTGGCACAATGGATAGACTGTAGCTGTGTAGACAGCAGTCTACATGGCTTTGGCGGGTAGAGAACATGATAATCATTTATGATGCCTTATCTCCACTTCACCATCAGAGTTAACTTGTCATGCAATGTCTAGACTGTAGCTGTGTAGGCAGTAGTCTACATGGCTTTGGCGGGTAGAGAACATGATAATCATTTATGATGCCTTATCTCCACTTCACCATCAGAGTTTTGGCACAATGGATAGACTGTAGCTGTGTAGACAGAAGTCTACATGGCTTTGGCGGGTAGAGAACATGATAATCATTTATGATGCCTTATCTCCACTTCACCATCAGAGTTGTGGCACAATGGATAGACTGTAGCTGTGTAGACAGAAGTCTACATGGCTTTGGCGGGTAGAGAACATGATAATCATTTATGATGCCTTATCTCCACTTCACCATCAGAGTTAACTTGTGATGCAATGTCTAGACTGTAGCTGTGTAGGCAGCGGTCTACATGGCTTTGGTGGGTAGAGAACATGATAATCATTTATGATGCCTTATCTCCACTTCACCATCAGAGTTGTGATACAATGTCTAGACTGTAGCTGTGTAGGCAGCGGTCTACATGGCTTTGGCGGGTAGAGAACATGATAATCATTTATGATGCCTTATCTCCACTTCACCATCAGAGTTTTGGCACAATGGATAGACTGTAGCTGTGTAGACAGAAGTCTACATGGCTTTGGCGGGTAGAGAACATGATAATCATTTATGATGCCTTATCTCCACTTCACCATCAGAGTTGTGGCACAATGGATAGACTGTAGCTGTGTAGACAGCAGTCTACATGGCTTTGGCGGGTAGAGAACATGATAATCATTTATGATGCCTTATCTCCACTTCACCATCAGAGTTGTGGCACAATGGATAGACTGTAGCTGTGTAGGCAGTAGTCTACATGGCTTTGGCGGGTAGAGAACATGATAATCATTTATGATGCCTTATCTCCACTTCACCATCAGAGTTGTGATGCAATCTCTAGACTGTAGCTGTGTAGGCAGCAGTCTACATGGCTTTGGCGGGTAGAGAACATGATGATCATTTATGATGCCTTATCTCCACTTCACCATCAGAGTTGTGGTACAATGCATAGACTGTAGCTGTGTAGGCAGTAGTCTACATGGCTTTGGCGGGTAGAGAACATGATAATCATTTATGATGCCTTATCTCCACTTCACCATCAGAGTTGTGATGCAATCTCTAGACTGTAGCTGTGTAGGCAGTAGTCTACATGGCTTTGGCGGGTAGAGAACATGATAATCATTTATGATGCCTTATCTCCACTTCACCATCAGAGTTGTGAAGCAATGTCTAGACTGTAGCTGTGTAGGCAGTAGTCTACATGGCTTTGGCGGGTAGAGAACATGATAATCATTTATGATGCCTTATCTCCACTTCACCATCAGAGTTGTGGTACAATGGATAGACTGTAGCTGTGTAGGCAGCAGTCTACATGGCTTTGGCGGGTAGAGAACATCATAATCATTTATGATGCCTTATCTCCACTTTCACCATCAGAGTTGTGATGCAATTTCTAGACTGTAGTGTGTAGGCAGTAGTCTACATGGCTTTGGCGGGGGGCTAGTATAAAAATTAAGGGGAAGCAAAAGCTAGCTTTCCTGATTCCACCATACACACTTAAACTTGGAGAACCAGATACTGACTGTGGGCTCTGTTATTAGTATACTTCATCATTTACATGCATAAAGAAGTAAAAGTACTTTAAATGAGAGGTGCTCACCAATCTATAAATATGTCTGTGTTAACAGACTTTTGCAAATTAAGCAGTGGACAAAATGTGCATCATGAATGAACGTTACCTTTTTATGGTTTATCCATTCAAAACAAGTTACCACTTTTCTACAGGATGAATGATAACTTATGGATTGGTGGAGGTGAGACTGGGACCCACAGCGAACAGCAGAGCCACAGAATGGCAGTGTGCATGTCCAAACATCACTGCATTTCCTACGGGGCTGTCAGAAAAGGCTGCGCACAGTGCTCAGCAACCACTTAGGGACTGAATGGAGCAGCAGTTGGGGCAGCTGGGCATGTGCACTACCACTTCATTCTTAAGGTAAAAAAGGTGCCTTGTCAGGAAGATAAGAGCACCATTCTACAGGTCCTACCAGTCAAACCTCCACTGACCTATAAGTCACAACTTATTTTGTGGATGATAATATTTTCATGTTAATTTGTAGATGATAACATATTTACTAGAAAAGCCCTTTAACACTCACTGTTTTTGATTCTCTCACTTTTTTGTTGGGCATTCTTTGATATACTTTTTGCTGATTTTTGTGCCTGTACATGGTGGTTATTTAATCCTGTATGTACATTTTCTCAATTTTTGACACTGTCATATTTTCCCACCTGTATTTTTTAACATATATTTAATGGATAAAAAAACATCATTCTTTGCATGTATTTCTACACATATCAACCAATGTATCTTAAATGGATATTCCTATCTCATACACTTGTAGCAAATCCACTGGATATGCCATGAAAGTATGGTAGATGTGGGTCCATCATTTATTTTGAGAATGGGTCCCTGAAAGCCATCAGTGGAGAAGTGGTCATAATTCACATACAAACAAATAGAGAGAGATGTGTATGGGTATTGTGGTCACCTCACTACTGGCAGCTGTAGGGCCCTGTTCTTACATTGATTGAGGCGCTATTGGTGGGACCTGCATCTACAATATATATATGGCACATGTGATAGATATGCCCTAAATGTATGAGAAGGGAACACAGCGATACATCAGTGAGTTGTTATATAGACATATAAAATAACATAGGGTTATCCAGTGCTGTAGTATCTGATCATTTTAGGGGCTTGAATCATGGTTCTTTTGTTTTTTGTAGTATTATAAGATACTGTAGCACTGTTTGAGAATAAAGTCAAGACAGACTATTTCAGCACCTCTAATTCAGAACTTTGTCTTTCCTATTAGCTCAAATTTTACACTACTGAAAAGCTGGAAAGCTGCCATTAGTAATCAGACAGCGTTCCCTTGAGACTTTTACTGTTTGTGAGAGTATTAGTCAAATATTTTAATGGACTTTTTATTTTTATCTATAACTACTCTGCTAGCTTTAGTTTGAAGCCGGGCAGCTTGAGTTGATTGATTGCATTTTAATGAATATGACCACATAAAGTTCTAATTTGTCAGATATTTTTATCAAGTTAACAGACTTTATTAAGGGCTTAAAAAAAACTACATAGCGAAGTGTGATATTTCAGAATGCAGCTACTTGTCTTTTGTAATTACGACAATGGTGTGTATAGTATTACACGTAACTTTTTAGATATGCTTGCTTTATAAATTGAAAAACAACTCTTCAAAGAATGAAACCCAAACATGGTCAGATGTGGTAATTATCCCATTGTTTGTTATGACAGATAACATTAAAACATTCTTGAAGAAATGTAACGTACGTACATGGAAAAGATCAAAGCTTGTTCTTAAACTAGTCAACCGCTTTAGGCGACACAACTATGGTGCTCAAAAGATGCACAGCTAGTGACTACTAGGCAATGCTGCTGGGCTGGGTAGCCCTATAGGCTTCATGTCTGAGATGAATTTCACTCTTTTGAAATTGGGTGCAATGAAAACCTTAGCAATGAGATAATTACCATTAGAGATGAGCAGTCCCCAACCTTAAAGTACGGGGTTGGTGCCAATCACAGACTTTACAAATAAATCTGTCTTTGAGTTCAGAAGTAAGGTGCATTACGTATGCAAACCACTCGGTGCTCGTCCGCTTGCAGTGTTTGAATGGCTCAGAAGGTGGGGGATCAGCATTATCGGATGGGGTGGTGTGTAAAAAAAAAATTACAAAACCCTGACCTCACTCCCTTAGAAGTGTTTTGCTTATGGCTGGTTGTATGTGGGCGCAGAGCAAACTGCTCAATCAGTGACTTCCAATGAGGTTCCGGTCATGTTTGGGTCCAGAAGAAAACTTTACCTTAATTCGGCTGAACCCGCAGAACCTGACCTTCCATGGGTCTGCTCATGTCTAATTAACAGTCATCCACTTTTTAACATTTTTTTAAATAGCATCATTTTTAGATTTATCAGATAATGTAAGTGCATATATATGTTTTCTAGAGCAAGGTCATCAATAAAATATAAAAAAGATGTGAATTGAACTGTGGCATTCACCAAGAATGTGTCTTCATTCTTGCATAATCATACAGATTGATGGTTGGGATAGCGTTGGAGAAAAACAATGTTATTCATTGGAGTACATTTTGCTAGGACTCCTTATTCTGACACTAAAGCATTTGCTGGTAGTTACAGTGCTCGGTGGGTGTCCTGAGGGAGTGTTGAGTTGGTGCCTGTGCCCAAATATTGCTTTACTGAGTGTCCATTCACAGCGCTCTTTTACACGTATGTATCCTGACACTTTTAATATGATATTTGATTAAAGCACCACTACAATTTTTTTTTTTTATACTGCACCACTGTAGTGATGTTTTAAATGTAAGTCCCATGATCCCTGCCTGATACTCACCTACCACTGCTTTCATCCTTTTCTAGTGGTTCTTTGTTCAGCGTGCAGTGAATAGTTGCATCATTGCCCGCACGATCTGATCAGCCA
Source organism: Allobates femoralis (assembly GCA_033576535.1). Lineage (NCBI taxonomy): Eukaryota > Metazoa > Chordata > Amphibia > Anura > Aromobatidae > Allobates > Allobates femoralis. Next base: position 260,810,643 of record JARQOC010000004.1, read on the forward strand.
ACATGTGCAGCTAACAGGTGTGGGTGGATCAGAGATTTAACTAGTTAAATTGCCCTGTGAAACTCTGAAAGTGCAATCTAAAACGCAGGTGGCATCGTGCCATTTCCCGCCGACGTGAGCGATTTCGTGATACAATCATGGGGTGCTGATGTTTTGTAATGACAGCAAGGGGTCAGGTGATGACCCAAGTCGCTGTTGAGATGTAGTTGCTGAGCACTGGCATTCACAGGAGAGTATCACTTGTGTTATGCAGAGCTATGCATCAGCAAGGCTCTATACAGCAGAAGCGATCGGACTGTGCAGTGTTGAGGCGCCCTAACAGGACAAGTTAACTAAGCAAAAAGTGAAAAAAAGTTTTTAAAAATAATAGAAAATAAAAAAAAAAAAAACACATTGATTTATGAAATAGTTATATTATTAGTATCGTTGCTTTCAGAAATGACCAATAAATTTATCTGATCAGTAAACTACATAAGGGAAAAAAAGTCAAACAGCCAAAAGTAAGTTTTTTTGGATGCCGCAACATTGCAATAAAATGTATTAAGAGGCAATCACAACATTGCTTCTACCCAAAAATTTTTCATTAGAAATTTAGCTTAAGCCACAAAAATAAGCGTCACACAGCCCCTGATCCTAAAAATGACACCGCTACAAGTCTCGGAAAATTACATCAAAAGCGTAATTCTTTTTTTTGTACAAAGTTCAGAATTTTTTTTTCACCACTTACATAAAAATACATATTTGCTATCTACAAACTTGTACTGACCGGGGGAATCATACTGATATATCACTTTTACTAAACAGTAAATAAAAAAAAAACATTGTGGAATTGCAGTTTTCTTTGGCAATTTCACCGCACTTGGAATCCCACCCTCCATTTTCCAGTACTTTATATGGTAAAATGAACAATGTCATTAAAAGTATAACTCATCCTGCAAAAAAATAACCCCTCAAATGGCTGTACATACGGTAAAATATAAATACTATGGATCTTGGAAGAAGGGGAGGAAAAAACTAAAACGAAAAACCGCCAGGGGTTCAAGAGGTTAAAGCACCACTACAACGGTGAGAACCCCACCTTCCCCCTGCTGTAGTGGTGCTGTAAGAAAACACAATCATTACATCACAACCCATTTTATTAACAGGAAACTTTATTGCTAACTGATTGCAGATAAAGTTATTGAATCACATGTGAATGAAACTGTAATTTTAAGTTTATCTGAGCTGGAAATGCATGGCAGATACTGTATAATTTGGTTCTCTGTTTTTCTACGCATTGCCTTCCGCCTTACCCCAAACTTACTAGACGTGTGCCAAACAGTGGGTGGAAAAATAGCTTTATTATCTGAAGAAGTTGAATCAGATGCTGTGTTTTATTCTTTATCCTTCATTTGTAAATTGTCTAGAAGAATCTGATTGGTTCTGAGGCAGCAGCACTGGGCTTATTTTCATTCAAGTCCCAAGTGAATGTCTTCATTCAGCCACCCATGCTACAAAGTGTCAAAGGTTGTGGTTTAGGCAACACAATGATTTCATTATATCTAAGCTTATCATGCTTATTACTGGGAGGAGAGATTTTATACATTTTATAGATCTATAAAGTCCACAGTCAAATTTTCTATTCCCCTACAAGTATATTTAAACTGAGATGTCCTACAAATAATAAGCATATAATAACATCCCTATTACAAACAGCAACTTTTTAGTAATGTTTTAGAATTCCTATAAACATAAAATACAGTACTTATCAGAGCTGCCAAATGAGAACATACATTTGCATAAACAACTATTAAATTATATACCACACTCTGTTATCATTTCTGTTGTCAACTGCATCTAATACAAGTCTAGGAAACTATGGTCAAATGAAATTACACTCACGCTTATGTATCAAACTTGTAACAGTCAAACATATCTACATAACAATATAGAACTGGGGAGGGCAACACCAGTCCTCAAGGGCCACAAACTGTGCATGTTCTCAGGAGTTTCCTTAGTATTGCATTGGGGATAGTATAATACCTGCACAGATGATGATTCCCACATTATACAATGCTAAGGAAAACATGAAAACCTGCACTGTTTGTGGTGTTGAGGACTGGAGTTGCCCACCCCTGTATGGAGGACACAAGGTCAAGAACTACAAAGACACATATTATAAAATTAATGCATATTCAGTCACTTAAAGAGAATCTAACAGCACAATTGTGAACTGTAAAAACAGGATGTTAATGGCACTATAATACCTCTATATTGATTGCTTTGGGGAATAAATCTGCTTTGTTGTTCTTTTTTAATCACTATTTGCAATCATCTGCTAATTGGATTTTGTTGCACATGGACTGGACTATACACCCGGTCTTCTCCTCCCTGTCTGTGTTTCCCTAGCCCCTGTCTTCAGTCTGTGAAAAACACAGGTCAGTACTTAGATTTCAAACTGAAGAGGCAGGTCATTCACAGATTGGAAACAGGCAAGAGATGCGTAATCACAGACAGGGAGGAGAAGACAGTCCGGCCCCTGTGCACCGAAAGCTAATTAGCAGAAAATTTCAAATGTGGATTAAAGAAGAACAACTAAGCTGATTTCTTCACCAAAGGTATCAATTTAATCAGTATTACAGCAACACTACAGCAATGTATTTACTTTACGTTACAAAATTGTGCTGACAGGTTTTCTTTAAAGCATAAGTGTAGGTCAACCTGAAGGTAAATATGCATCTTACACTGTTGTTGGATTAAAACTCGTTCATCCATATCTTCTGATTCCCCCATAAACTTGGTTTGGCCTAGTTCTCTATGTTTAGAGACAACCTTTCCCAATGGCGTATCCACCTGGAGAAATAAAAATGTGCTTACATTCAAAGTCTCCAAACTTTATCATTAGTTAGAAGGTCTCCATGCACATTTCTCCTACTGAAATTGGTGAATTTGACCAAAACGAACAATCTAATAGTGCATGAAGATAGAATCACCAATACTAAAAACCAATTTACTGAAGCCAAGATTTATTCACAAGATAGATTAGATATATCCATTTGGTACTATAGGTCTAGCCCTTATGGGCTAACTGGATGTTTGATGATGTATAAGTTATTTCTTATATACTTCATTTTTCATGTGAGAGCCTGTCTTCTCTCCGTTTACATTCGAACAGATTATTAAGTAAAGATAGTCATATTAACAGATCTGAGAGAGCATGCATGAATAAGTATGGAGACTTATTTTGGCCCACGACACTACGTATACCCATAACTCTTGCAATTCAATTTTTAACATTTATGAAATCAAATTTATTATAAGTTTCCATCAAACGTATGTAAAGTTAGACTAGAAAATGCAAATAAGCGCTGCTTGGCCTACATACACTTTTTCTGTCTCCTGTTTTTCCTATTTGTTAAAGCGGCTACTGTTTTAGTAATGATGCTTTATTTTGTTGTGGATTTGACAGTGAATGACATAATGGACAGAATTTAGGCAGAAAAAGTCTACTCTGCACCTTGTTTAGCTAGAAAGATATTTGGAATTGGAACATTGTAAATGGGTCACAAAAACATAATCCAATATTTATGATAGAACAACTGTGATAAACTAACCAATTTAAGTAGGCATGAACCAATCATTTCCAACTTCACTGCTAGACCTTATGTGGATAAGTATTGTTTCAATTACATAATAAAATTCTGTGAATGTAATTGGTCATAGGGGGCTTCTCAGAATTGAAAAGAAAAATGACTAAAGGAAATATCATTAGAAGAAAATTCCTATATATCTTTAATTAGCAAATCATTGGTATGTCTAGGAAGGCAATCATTGCTTAATTAAGGCTAGGGTCACACATACGTTTTTTTTTTTTTTTAAAACCTAATCCGGTTTTGAGCTTTTAAAAAGCTCAAAACCAGTGCAGGAAACGCTCCTCATAGGAGCCCATTATAAAAACCAGATTGCTTTACAATCAATCCGGTTTCCGCCTCCGGCTCTGCAGCCTGCGTGAAAAATCATGCAGGCTGCAGTTTTTGGAGCGGTTCTAAGCCCTGCATTACGATAACCGGATTGCTCAGGATGTGTAATCCTGAGCAATCTGGTTCCCATATACCTTGCTTATCCCGGCTGCCACCAGGATAAGAATAGTGCTGAGGCTGGGGTCACACATAGAAATCTGTTTTTGGAAGTGATTTTCATCACCAATCCGTTTTTTTATAGGGTGCTTTTTGAGCCTCCTGCACCTTTGAACGTTTTTGGACTTAGTCATTTTTTCATTAAAAACACATGTGCGTTAACGCATGCGTTAACGCAAGTGCCTATATGTGCCATGCGTTAACGCATGCGTTTCCCATAGGGCCCCATGTTAAAAAAACGCATGCGTTTTTTAACTGATGCCAAAAACGTTGCTAGCAACGTTTTTGGCTCAAAAACGGACAGAGCAATGTTTTGAGGTCCAGAAAAAAACGGACAGGGTGTTTTTACATCCAATCCGTTTTTCTGTCAGTTTTTGGACTTAGAAAAAAAAAAAGACAAAAATGAAGCCAAAAACGGACCAAGGGCTTATGTGTGACCCCAGCCTTACACTGTTAAAAAAGCTGTAATGTTAATATTAATTTTGGCCATCATGTCTCTAGGGGGTGCCCACTCCCCCTAGAGACATGCTACCCACTCAGGTGGGCATGTCAGGGGTTAATTCCTCATGTACAGTATTGCTGAGTCCTGTCAGTTCTGTACAACTTTTATCAATGAACCCGGCAGCTCCCCTGACAGCTTCGCATACTATACCTTTTGTAGGTATGGTATGTGCGCTGTCCGAGGTCCTGAAGGCTTAAACAGTAAGATCTATGGATAGCGCTGCTATACATGTGCTGTAATGTACCGCCATATACCATAGCGCTGCTATACATTTACTGTAATGTACCGCCATATACCATAGCGCTGCTATACATGTACTGTAATGTACCGTCATATACTATAGTGCTGCTATACATGTACTGTAATGTACCGCCATATACTATAATGCTGCTATACATGTGCTGTAATGTACCGTCATATACTATAGTGCTAATATATATGTACTATACATACAGTATAACACTGCTATACATGCACTATAATGTACCGCCATATACTATAGTGCTGCTATACATGTGCTGTAATGTACCACCATATACCATAGTGCTGCTATATATAAATATGTAGTTCACTCACGTTGACTGAACAAGTTCTGTCAGTCACAATATGTCAACTACATACATATTCTAGAAGATGTGTTAGAATCGGGCCAACATCTAGTTATACATAAAAGCCAATTACATAAATACTGAATATGTCTATTTATTAAGGCCCTGTTACACAGTAGGATGTCCCTGCAATCTGACCAACGATGGGGGTTGCTGGGACATCGTTATGTGATCACTTGTGAGCTGTCAAACAGGCAGACTCACCAGCGATCAGGACCAGCGAGAACGATTGTTAACCAGGGTAAACATTGGGTAACTAAGCAGAGTGCTGCGCTTAGTACCCGCTGTTTACCCTGGTTAAAAGCTTCCAGCGTGTACTGTGCGGTGCCTGGAGGTCATTGATCGTTGGACTCCCGCTGTCACACATGTCAATGCTGGCTGCCCAGCGGGAGACCAACGATAAATTAATGGTCCTAGCCATTCTTAAACGAGAAACAATCAACGAACTTATCGTTGATCATTGCTACGTGTCACACTCAACAATGTCATTTCGATGTCTTTGCAACGTCACAAAACCGGTCGTATCTAGTGTGTAACGGTGGCTTTATTGAAAATGCATTCAGGTCCATATCTTCCCTCACTATCATGGAAAACAAAAAGGGAGCCTTTTTGATGTTGCTGTCTCAGAGAATTACTTAGTATTTGTGATTGGTGCAAATGCAACCATTACACCCCTAAGAAGGTACCTTCTTAGTCTTTCAGTGGCCAAAAATATAAATGGGCATATACCAGTATATGCTAAAAGTATGAAGTAAAGAAGTTAATATTTCTTTAAAAGGGAAATGTATTTTACTTAAAGTTAATATGTCATCTAAAAAAGGACCTACTAGTATATATTGTTTAAATAAGATTTTACGCTAAATCTATCTTTTTCTGTGTACGGGAGAGATAGCCCAGATAGCTGCCAGCCAAGCGATCAGCCAAATTGTTCAAACATCAGGCCATCTAATGTGTCTGGGGGCCTTTATAAAAAGATCAGTTTAACAATAGGTGATTCCCTCTTGACACATTTTGTTTAACCCCTTTACCCTCGGGCGATTTTCCATTTTTCACTTGCCGTTTTTTCCTTCCCTTCTTCCAAGAGCCATAACCTTTTTATTTTTCTGTCAACATAGACGTATGAGGGCTTGTTTTTTGTGGGATGAGTTGTACTTTCAGAAGAAATCATTTATTTTACTTCATGAGGTGCAGGAAAATGGGAAAAAATTCCAAGTGTAGTTGAATTGCAAAAAAAAAGTGCAATTATGTGTTTCTTTTTTGGGTTTTTCATTCATCACATTCACTATATCGTATAACTGATGTGTTGGTATGATGCCTCGGGTCAGTACGAGTTTGTAGATACCAAACATGTTATTGTTATCTGAGTGTTGAAAAAAATTTAGAAGTTTAAAAAAAAAAAAGTATTGCACTTTTGGCACCATGTTCCACAACCCATAGTGTTCTATTTTTTGGCATCTGGGGCTGCGTGATGGCTTATTTTTTGCGGCTTGAGCTGACATTTGTAATGATACCATATTTGGTTAGATATATACAGTATATACTTGAGCATAAGCGACCCGAGTATAAGCGAGGCCCCTAATTTTCCCTCCAAAACTAGGGAAATTTATTGACTCGAGTATAAGCCTAGGGTGAGAAATGCAGCAGATCCCATCCTGTTATATAGCCCCCCCATATACCAGGTGTATACAGGCCCCCTCCATAGTATTCTGGCCCCCAACAATGATATACAGCCCCCCCTCCTTAGTATCTCGCCCCCAGGCTGCGGCACCTGTTAAAATAACAAACATTATATACGTTACATTTCCAGGACTCCTTGCTGGCACCGCCGCTCCTCCAGTCTCCTGGCTTCTTCCTGTTTGTCGGCTTCTATTGCTGTGGCCGACACAGCAGTGATGACGTCATTGCTGCTGTGTCGGTCACATGACACTGGCAAAAGCAGGAAGAAGCCAGGAGACCGGAGGACGCGGCGGTGCCAGCAAGGAGTCGCTGGAAAGGTAATGTATAAAATGTTTCTTATTTAACAGGTGCCGCAGCCTGGGGACCAGATACTAAGGAGGGAGGCTTTATATCACTGATGGGGGCCAGTGTAGTGCAATATCACCGCTCTCCCCGCTGCCGGTGGACGGGGCGGGGGGATGCAGTGCATATTCATTACATTAATGGGCGGCCCCACGTGACCGCCCACGGTCACTGCGGCCCGTTCCTGCCTCCTCCAGCCCCCAGTCACAGCCCCTCCCCACAGGAAATACCGAGTGACTCGAGTATAAGCCGAGGGGGGCACTTTTCATCACAAAAATTGTGCTGAAAAACTCGACTTATATTCGAGTATATAGGGTAATATATATATATATATATATTTATTCATTTTGATAGCACTATTAATTAAATAGCACTGTACATACATTTGCAACACTATCCCCATTGGAGCTCACAATCTAAATATCCTATCTGTATGTCTTTGAAATGGGGGAGGAAACTGGAGTGCCCAGTGGAAACCCAAGTAAACACGGGGAGAACATTCAAACTCCTTGCAAATGTCATCCTTGGTGAGAGTAGAACCCAGGACCCCAATGCAGCAAGGCTTCAGTGCTAACCACTGAGCCACCGTGCCGCTAAGCTAAGCCGCGTGCTGCTCCTGTGCTGTTTTGATCACCCATTATTGCATTTGATTGCAATATTGCAGTGACCAAAAAACATAATTTTGGCATTTGGACTTGTTTTTCTGTTCCGCAGTTTACAGATCTGATTAATTGATTTTATATTTTGATGGATCAGGCATTTCTGAATGCAACAATACCAAATATGCGTTTTTTTTAATTTTTTTACTACTTTTATTTGAATGGGTAAAAAGGAGTGATTTGAACTTTTATGTTTTTATGTTCATATTTTTACAAACTTTATTTTTTTATTTTTTTATTTATATTACAGTGCTCCATAGGGCACTATAGTGCTGCACAGTCCAATCACTTGTGCTATGTCTCAATGAGCATCAGCACATCCGGGATGACCCTGACAGCCCCGGACCGGATCAGCACACAGAACCGGAGGGCCAAATGTGCCCTCCGGCCCTGTGTGCAGCCGGACGCAGCTGCAGCTGCTGATGATTCAGTACCCGCGGCTGGTAGGGAGCTAGCCTTGGTCCTGAAAGAACAGCGGGGTTCAGCCACCAGTGTCCGGTTCCCGGATCCTCCCGGTCCGGGGTCAATCCGGCCCCATAGGCTCCCATGTTAGGGAGCACCGGATCGGCCCGGATCCGTGAGAATCCGGGAGAATCTGGGTGAGTCTGGGATCCGGCAAATTGGGGAGATTTTTCTCCCCGGACAAAAAAATTATGCAAGCATCATTTTTGTGTCCGGAGAGAATAATCCGTATTCTCCCGGATTCCACCGCAGTGATGAAACCGGATGGCAGCTCTCTGCCATCCGGCCCCATAGGCAACTATGGGGCCAAAAATCGGTCCGGGGCTGTCTGGTTTACACCGGACAGCCCCGGACCGGATCACACCATGGTGTGAAGCCAGCCTAAGCTGGCAAGTTTAATGTGTATTGGGGAATGAGCCAAAGATGGTTGGAAAAAATTATCAATTGGGTGCATTTTACAGGTATTGTTTTTGTCCTGCCGATCATATTTTTTTCAGTTGCTCAGCCGAACGACTGCTCTTGTGTATGGGAGAGTTGGCTTACATGGCTGTGTGATGAATAATCGGTCAAAGCATCGTATGGCTGATAGCCATCTAATGTGTTTGGGTTTCTTTAGTTTAGTCTATTGACAAAATTATTTTCATTGACTTTTTTCAGAACAGTATTACTATTCATTTTTCTTTGAAACATGTGGTAGTTTACTCCTATATTTTCTACCCTGAAGCTTTATATACGGGTTGTCTGCATTTTTTTTCATCATTATGTGTCTACGTTTAAAGTTGTGAATGCTATACATTGTTTAATGACAACGCCTTTTGAATTTTCTACTGAATTTGTCAAATGCTTAGGCCGGCTTCACGCTACGACTGGGATCTGATCCGTGGCTGTGCGCTTGACCGGATCAGCACACAGAACTGGAGGGCTAATTTGCCCTCGGGTCCAGTGTGCAGCCGGCGTAGCTGCCGCCGCTGATAACTTAGGACGCAAGGAGCGAGCTGCGTTCCTGATCTGTCAGAGGGAACAGCTCCATGGTGCTGAAGCTCAGCGCTAGCCCCTCCTGACAGTTCAGGGGAGCTAACCGCGGTCCTGACCTATCAGCAGCGGCAGCTGCGTGCGGCTGCACACCGGACCGGAGGGCAAATTAGCCCTCCAGTTCTGTGTGCTGATCTGGTTCGGGGCTGTCTGGCTCAAGCGGACAGCCACACATCGTATCACAGTCGTAATGTGAAGCCGGCCTTAGAAAAAAAATATGAGTCATCCTACAGAATTAAAACTGTATATAGTATCAATGACGGTGACGGTGATGGTCCAGCTTCAGGCTTTTTCTTTGCAGTACTTATTGTAATAGGAATACTTTATCACTATATATTAAGATTTGATAAATGTTTTTAGTTCACAGAAATATATATTTTTTTTTCCTCTTAATGTATTTAATGTACTATCTAAGAGGGAAAATGTTTAAGAGCATTATATTCATCTCATAAAATTTTCATCACTATGTAATACTAGCACAAGTAAAGATATACGTTATATTCATGCATTATCATTTATTGCCATGAGAGAATCCCCCATTATTCAGGTACCATATGTAATGGAGGTACGTAATGTTTGATGGTTTTAGATTGATCTAAAACAAGATTGCCAGGACTAGTCAAATCAATCGAATTGTATAGTCAAGGCAACTTTTTGGATTGGACTCTAATTATGACTTTAGCTCTTCCATAAGCTAATTTCCTTTGTGAATAAAATGAAATTTTAGTGTATTAAAGAGAGCAACACAATTTGTCATGTAAAGTAAAGGCAGGGTTGTAATGGTGCAGTAATACTGATTAAATTGATATCTTTAGTGAGGAAATCTGTGGTTCTTCTGTAAACACCATTTGAGGTTTTCTGCTAATTAGATTTCAGTGCGCAAATGCCAGAATGTATATTGTGTGTATGCTGGGTCTTCTCCTCCCTATCTGTGCTTTCCCGGCCCCTCTGTCCTGCGTCCGGTCTGTGAAAGCCCTGCCTCCTCTGTTTAAAGTCTCACAAGTGACCAGTCATTCACAGGCCATAGAGTAAAGGCCCAGTCTCACATAACGACGCATCAGCGATGCCAATCCCGATAACGATGTGCAGATATCGCTGGTGCATTGTTTGCACATCGCTGGTAAGATGTCAAACAGGCATCTTACCAGCGATGTAAAAAAACGACGCACTAGCGATCCAGAATTATACCGAGGTCGTTGTGAATTTTCTCTCCATAGCGTAGCATTGAGATCGTTGCTCATTATCTTTGTCAAACACAATGTGTAGCGTTCCCAGTGGGAGCACAACGATGCAGGAATGACCCAGAGCAGTGTGTAACGATCAACGAACTCACAGCAGGGGCCAGATCGTTGGTGCGTGTCACACAGAACGACATCGCTATTGGGATCGTGTTGCGTCACGAAATCCATGACGCAACAGCAATCTCGTTACCGATCTCTTTATGCGTGACAGAGCCTTTAAAGAGGCTAAGTAATCACAGACAGGGAGGAGAAGACTCGGAGTACAGTTTAGCCCCCGTGCATTGAAATCTACTTAGCAGAAAACTTAAATTTGTGATTAAAAAAGAACTACAAAGAGGGTCTCTTGAACTAAAGGCCCTTTTACAAGCTTCAACTTTTCAGCAAATCACGACCATGATCTGACCTGGCAGGGGATCCTGGTGCGTCACTACACGGTCGCTGATGAGCAGTCAAGCAAGCAGATCTGCTCCGCAACGAAACGGACCCGCATAAGGACCTCGCTGGTCGTTGGAGATGTGTCACACAGACAGCTAATTTGATGACTCACATCTATGTTAGGGGCGTGGTGTTTGACGCTGAAGCCACTTAGGTGTGCTTTACCACGCCCCCTCAGCTCTGATTGGTGCTTGCTAGTGCATTCTGTTTGGTCGATTGCAGATAATGTCATAGAAGTAAAAATGGAAATGCTACAAAGATCACTAATTTGATACCCCAAATGATGTCTACCGTATAGACGTTAGTAGTATTGCAGCCTGGAGACCTCTCTACTATGATACGCAAACCAGCACGCTCAGGAACAAAGTAGCTTTTGAAACAAAGGATGGAAGCGCTACTAAGTTGCCTTCTTTTCAGTCAAAGCCACCCAATCAGAATGCAGCAGTGGGCAACAATCGAAACTGAGGGGGTGGGAAAGGCAACGCAAAAGCACGCCTATGTGGCCCAGTTCAAAGTCGCTAACGATGTCATTGTTAAGGTGTCAAACACAGTGATGCATGCTGCCCTGCCGGAGCGTGACGACCAAAAAAATGGTCCTGAACGATTTGTAACGATCAATGATCTCACAGCAGGGGCCAGATCGCTGATGCGTGTAACACGCAGCGAGTTTGCTGGATAGGTCGCTGTTACGTCACAAATACTGTGACGTTTCAGCGACATCGTTAGCGATGTTGCTGTGTGTGAAGTACCCCTAAGGTATCAATTTAATTAGCATTACAGTGCCATAACATTCCTGTCTTTTTAGTACAAAATCGTGCTGAGAGGCTCTCATTGACAACTTACTGCTCATACTATAAGCTTCAATATTTACAAGTTACAAAAAATATACTACATATAGTACAAAATTAATGTTTAGGCTTAGGGTAGTAGACTAGTTATATCCTTCTTGCTTTCCTCCCTTGCAGGTAGCAAACTATCATTAATTACTGCAATGCACTGGGGCAATGGCATGACTGACATCCTTGTATATGCAGGAGAGCAGAGAGGAAGAGAAGTCCCCCTTCTCACCCGTCTGCACACTCTACGCATAGTGAGATGTCAATTACACTGATGGGCGTGATCTGAGTGTGCTATAGTAATGTTTGATGGTCCAGGAAAGGTCTGCTACTCACAGGCTTGAAGGACATGATTTCAACATTGTTTCTAAATATGTGCATAGTATATAGGCATAGTAATCATTGAAAATGGTATTTGATAGCGCTTCTATTACCTCCTGTGAGTAAATCCTGCTGTCAGGTTCCCTGTAAATTATTTAGGTTATTTATGGAGATGCTTTGAGGCCTATGGTATACCCCTTTAAAAAATGAAGTTCCAACTTAAAAAGATCCTGAAGTCTTTACATTTCCATATACAGAGAAATGTTCTTGCCCTGTGTGTTATCATTCTATTAACCATCATCTTGCAGCCAGTTTGGATGCTTATACTCTGTTTCATTTACGGTGTATTGGATAATATTACAAGTTGTCCACTTCCCGCCCAGTACAATTGGACCTGTAGAAGTGATAAATGTTCCAATCCATTGTTAGGTCCCCTGGCACCGCTCCCCAGCTCACCTTCCCTGGTCGGCATTTTCTGCTCCTCTGCCGACCGGGCATCTGGCATCCAGGCTACTGTGTCTCGAAGCCATCGCCGGGTTCTCTTCATGTCAGCTGACCACCGGGCTCACACATGAGCACATTACAATGGTCGTATTCATGTGACCAATCAGCGGTGCACTAGGTGCACTCCCCCCTGTGACTCTAGGGGCCACCACAGTCCAACCTGACACTCCCCTTGACCAATAGCTGCTCTTCCTCTGGTATATCAGGCCACCTCCACCGATGGGAGGTGCCTGATTATTAAGGTTAGTTTGCTTCTGCCTTGCTGACTGTTGGTCAGGCCTTACTTGTACCCTGTTACCTTGAACCCTTGCTGTGCTTTTCCCCGGTTGCTTCATTCCCCTCACCTAGCACCATTACCCGAATCCTTAGCTGTGAAGGTAGCATAGGCTAACCTTAGTAGCTGCCCCCCTGGTACTAGCAACCGTGGTATTTAGATCCCCTGGGCTTGCCCCTGACAATCCCTGTATAGGGGTTGGTTAAAGTAGGTCCAGCTCACCCAGGGGAGTTCGGTACCACGGCCCAGTTGGGTCCACTCTAGGGTGCCTTTCCCCAGGAAAACGTGAGACCATGCAAGAATAACATGAAAGAGTTGATCTTCACCATTTTTTTTTTTGCAATCTTTAAAAAAGTTATTGGAAATTTTAGCGCTCATTGGAAAATATGATCAGGATTATGGTAATGTAGATTTATCATGAATTTTAAAACCACCCACTGAATTGGAAGTCTTAGGGTGCGTGCACACGATCAGTATACGCAGCGTTTTGGACGCAGCGTCTTGCCGCTGCGTCCAAAACACTGCATAGTACAGTATAAGCATAGTGGGAACCGCCCTGCATCCGCCACAAACTGTGAGTACAGCGCGGCTGCGGTCTCCCTGCGGGCACCCGCGGCTTCACTCAGGTCCAGAGGAGCTGCGTCCGGCACGCAGCTCCTCCAGACCGTGAGCACATACCCTAAAAACAGAGCAGAATCCAAACCAACTCAATTCATTTGGGGACATATTTGCTAATATCCGTGTGTGCTGCTTGTTTTCGAAGCTCTCGGAAGAGTTGTATTTAGCAGATTCTTTTGTAAATGTATTCAGCTGAGAGGCACTAACAATATTGAGCAGAGATGCCTTGGTTCAATTACAATCAGCAGATATTTGCTTCTCCATATTTTGTGAACTCTGCTGGACTAATCTGGGCCCTGCTGTTGCACACAGAAAGCTTCTTTATCCGTTCCTTTAAGAGCAGTGAAATGAAATAGGTAGTCATGTAATCATTTACTTATCTCTTTGTATCAGAGCTTATGATGTCTGTAATGTCGGAAGCTGGCATTACTGTGTTTCAGAAACAATTATTTCACAGTACCGTATACTTTGTAGAAAGAATAAAGCAACAAATTATAGCCCAAGCATCAAATTTTTGATAGTGTTTAACCCCCTCCTACCTAGAATATCACCACCAACTAATTCTTGAGAACATTGTTTTTCCTGTGGCTACTAACTGTTGAGGAAACAGAGGTATCGGTGATAGTTAATTTGAGGTTTATAGAACAATGCCAAATTTCCAATTAGGCTTTACAAGTAAACAATATGATAATCTACTTATTTTGTCCAGTGTGGAATTTTAAGGAGTTTTTCCTGTTTTCCGTAAGTACAGCCATTTAGTTCCATAAAACTGAAAAATGATAGAGATAGTGATTGAATAATTAAAAGTTCTGCAACTCATACAATGGAAATTTTCTGCACTCTTCATTTTGCAGGAATAATGGCTGAAAATATTGTTTACACATACCTCATTTTTTTCACAGTTGCTTGATACTGGGTTTGGAAATATAAATCAGACATGTTGAAATTTTTTATGCATTATTATAGTTTTTTTTACTAAATATAAGTGATCAAATAAGTGTATGACAGCTAGATATCATTCTTTTATAATAAAGAATTCAAATTCAGTCCAACTGCCGAAACGTGTAGTGAAGTCAATTAATTGTATCAATACGTCCTCTCCTTTGTGCCTAGCGCTCCATTTGATCCCACTTCCTTTAACATGCAGCATGAAGACCTTTTGAGCTATATCTACAGTATGCTTCTGCCTGGGGTGAATGTATAGAAGGGCAATAGATTCTTGTGTACCCACAACCCTGCATCCACTAGTGGTTAGTGGCTTCATCCTCCGCATCTTTCATCATGGCTACACAGGTTTTAATTTCATTTACAGGAATTCAATGTACAACACTATTGAATGCAGAACTTTGGGGAATCTGGGATAAAAAGTGTGAAGCTTAAATTAGTCAGTTTTATCTGTAATGGTTACATAAGACTAGAAAGACCGTTCACTGAAAGCATTGTCATTGTTCATTTTGTCATTAAATTGTATTTATACACTAGTTCTGTGACTGCTTATTAGAAGGCACTTTAGCACTTTGCAAAAACCCCGCAGTTCCCTACAGACTTCTCGGCAGCATCTTAGTAATCATTTATTACTAATGCTACACTTCAGATGCAAAGCAGTGTTCAGCTAGTCTTTGTGATTCAGTTCTTGCACAAAGTCTGGCTTACTGAAGCTATGTCTGACATGACTATTCTTTGTGGACTTCTTTTCTCTCCATTATTAAGCATTGTTTTCTCCTGTCCTTGAGTAAGCGGAAACTCATGAAGCTTCTTGACTTTTATATTGTAACATCACTATCGTCCTACATGAAAACTACATCTCAGAATATAGAAAATACATGACATTATTGAGGGTTCTATCTTTAGTTAGCAATGCTCCTCAATGAATAAAAGCAGAATTCAAAGAAAGGGCTTTTATCTGTATGATGTAACATTCCTGTAATCAGTTATTTCTCATCATGATCACAATGTTTTCATCTGAACTCTGTATTCATTAGAAACTAACTTATCCTTGAGTAGATTGCCTATACCTCTCGATAAGCAAAGGGTGATAACATTTTCTTCTTCCTACAAGGTTTAAAGGTTTTATTACATTGTTTTTACTTACATTATATTATCATTTTTTTGTGATTCACTGCATTTCAATGGTAGCTCTGGATGATCCAATGCATTAAATACTTGTTCAGTTAGGTCAACATTTTTAATAAATTGCATGCGTTACATCTGAACCATAGGCTTTGTAGCCAGTTATTGAAGCGATGAATGAAAGATAACTGGTCACCACATGTAAGCCCCAAAGCTGCTGCCATACCATTATACAGCATGTCTCTCTCTGAAATACCCTTTCCCATGAAATGCCTGTGAAGAGTCCTGTTGGAGGTCCCAGTCTCCAGAGGCCTCTTACAGTCAGTTGCCCCTCCTGGCATTATAATGGGGCCATCACACACGTCAATGTCGTCAGCGATCTGATCGCTGACGACATTGACGGATGATCGCTGGTGAGCTGTCACACAGGCAGACTCACCAGCGATCATTGTACCAGCGACATTGTGGAAATGATTTCTATATCATTTCCACAATGTATGCAGGCTGGTATCCAGGGTAAACTGCGGGTAACTAGGCAGCGCACGCTGCCTAGATACCCAATGTATACCTTAGTTACCAGCCTTTTCCACTCACCGGCTAGTATCTAAGGTACACAGCGGGTAACTAGGGACCCTAGTTACCCGCTGTGTACCTTAGATACCAGCCGGTGAGCGGAGGAGGCTGGTAACTAAGGTACACATCGGGTATCTAGGCAGCGCGCGCTGCCTAGTTACCCACAGTTTACCCCGGATACCAGCTCCCAGCGTTTCCTGAGAGGTGCTGAGAGCTGGCTGATCGCATCTTCCGGTGTCACACACAGCGATGCTGTGTGTACACCGGGCGACCGTCGTCAGGTTTTAGAGCAGGTTCTAAAACCTGACGACCATCAACCAGCGATTTATCGCTGGTTGATGCGACCTGTCACACGCGTCAATATCGCTGCAACGTCACGTGCAGCAGTGATCGTGCACGCGATATTGACGCATGTGACGGCCCCATAAGACTTGATACATTTTTACATGCCAGATACATTATTATCCAGCACAGAAGACCCTTACTCCATACACTGTGCACCAAATGTGCACCAAATGCCACTGAATCTGTCTTGCAATGGTATTTCATGATGTGGGACACGAATGAAGGCAGAACTGCATGACTTCTAACTTGGACTCACAAGCAGACCTCTCCCAGTGGCATATTTTATATCACGTAGAACAATATGATGGACGTGTACGGCTGTATATGTGACTACAGGATCCATTTAAATCAATAATAATTAATAATCTATTGACATGCAGCCATTTAACCAGAAGTATTTATATGGCATTGATTCCTAGAGAGCTCATTGACTGCATTTGCAGTGTTTTCAGTATTATATAGTCAGTAGTTCATCGCAATATAGATTGATTTGATTGGCAAAAGCACATGACAATTGTAGTTCATATGTCAGCGATATTTCCTGAAATTAATTCTTCTTCAGTTATATATACATATGTGTTGAAACAATTGTAAAACAAGTCTGGATCTTAAAGGGAACCAACCACCAGGATTTAGTGCTATGCAGCAGGTGATAGCTGTGTGAAGTATGACATCACTATTTTTTTTTTAATTACCTCTCTGCGGGCTTGTATTTTGGCTTGAAGACAAACCCCCTCCCTCTCATCCAGACTTTGATTTTACTTTCACTATCCTTCAGCAACATGATAGTGAAAGTAAAATGCAAGTCTGGCTGAGAGGGAGGGGCCTTGGCTTACAGCCAAAAGACAAGCCCTCAGGGGAGTACCGTATTTTTCGCACTATAAGGCGCACCGGATTATAAGGCGCACCCTCAAAAAATGACTTTTAAGCCGTCTTGGTCCATATATAAGGCGCACCGGATTATAAGGCGCACCATATTACCATAAAAAAAAAAAAGCTCAGACTGTAAGTCAAACTTTATTCAACTTTTTAACGATAACTCTCAACTTGCCAATACCAGTACATTTACTTTTCAGTTCATTCATCCAGCAAAAATCCATCAAATTCTTCATCTTCAGTATCGGAGTGTAACAGTTGTGCGATTTCGGCATCAAGCATGCTCGGGTCCCCCTCATCATTATCTGAGTCGGTCTCGTTGCCGATGCTTAGCTCTTCAGTGATGATTCCAGCTTTCCTGAAAGCTTGGATGATACTGGAGACTGATACCTTCTCCCAGGCATCCACGATCCACTTGCACATAGTGCCATAGCTCGCCCGGCGTTGCCTGCCTGTGTTGGTGAATGTGTGGTCACCTTCTGTCATCCACTGCTCCCATGCAGCGCGCAATTTAACTTTAAATGACCTGTTGACGCCTATATCTAGTGGCTGGAGCTCTTTGGTTAATCCACCTGGAATGACGGCAAGCTCAGAATTAGTTTTCTTCACTTGGGCTTTGACATTATCGGTCACATGGGCGCGCATAGAGTCATAGACCAATAGGGATGGGGATCTGTGAAAAAAGCCATCCGGTCTCTTGATATAGACCTCCCTCAGCCACTCACTCATCATCTCCTCGTCCATCCAGCCCTTTGGGTTAGCCTTGATGATGACACCAGCAGGAAAATTTTCTTTTGGGATAGTCTTCCTCTTGAAAATGACCATGGGTGGTAGTTTATGGCCATTAGCCTGACAGGCGAGAACTACAGTGAAAGATGACTTCTCGTTTCCTGTAGTGCGTATAGATACCGTACTGGTCCCTGTTTTCTCAACAGTACGTTTTACAGGGATGTCGAAAGTGAGGGGGACCTCATCCATGTTAGTGATGTGTTCTGGTTGGATATTCTTTTCATTTATTTTGGTTATACAGTAGGTGCGGAAAAGGGCCAGCTTCTCTTCATAATCCTTTGGCAGTTGCTGGCAGACAGTAGTTCTGGCGCGGATGGAGAGATTACGTCTTTTCATAAAACGAAAGCACCATGAAGGACCTCCTTGAAAGTCGGTGATCTCCATGTCGCGTGCTAACGCTATGGCTTTGAGTCGAATAGAGACAGTGGAGATGCTTCTAGCTGCGTTTCTATGTTCGATAACCCACTCTTCTATTTTGTCCTCCAAATGTGGCCATCTTGCTTTGTTTCCTCTGAAACTCAGTTTGGTCTTCTTTACCTGGCGTAGGGCATCTTCTTGTTTCCTCCACTTACGCACCATAGATTCATTAATGTTGAATTCTCTCGCAGCTGCTCTATTTCCATGCTCTTCTGCATGACGTACAGCTTTAAGCTTAAAATCTGCATCATAAGCATGTCTCTTAACAGGAGGCATTTTTGGGGTAGTAGATATGCTGAAACACAGATATTCCACGGGGCTCCTGTGGACAGAGCTGTATGTAGCACCGCAAGGACTCCGGGGGACCAGGTTCTGTAGTGCTGTGGAGATAACAGAAGGAGAGCTTCTGTATACAAGTGCACACAACCAATTGCAGGTGAAAAAGTTTACGGTACGGTACATATCTTGGTGAAAAGACAACAAAACCTTGATGTACAGTACCTCTGTAGACCCCCTCCCATCCTCCAATATCCCTCTGTAGCCCCCCATCACCCTCCAGTATCCCTGTGTAGCCTCCCATCACCCTCCAGCATCGCTCTGTAGCCTCCCATCACCCTCCAGCATCCCTCTGTAGCACCCCACCACCCTCCAGTATCCCTGTGTAGCCTCCCATCACCCTCCAGCATCCCTCTGTAGCCTCCCATCACCCTCCAGTATCCCTATGTAGCCTCCCACCACCCTCCAGCATCCCTCTGTAGCCTTCCATCACCCTCCAGCATCCCTGTGTAGCCTCCCATCACCCTCCAGCATCCCTCTGTAGCACCCCACCACCCTCCAGTATCCCTGTGTAGCCTCCCATCACCCTTCAGCATCCCTCTGTAGCTCCCCACCACCCTCCAGTATCCCTGTGTAGCCTCCCATTACCCTCCAGCACCCCACACAGTCCGAACACACACACACACACACACACACTCAGACACACACACATACACACATACACACTCAGACACACACACACACACACACACATACACACTCAGACACACACACACACAAACTGATTTTTTTTGTGTGTGTATACTGGTACTTTTGCTTACTGTACTGTGTGGCAAGGCACTCTCAGCGCTGGAGCCCTCAGCAAATCACAGCGCTGGAGCCCACAGCCAATCACAGCGCTGGAGCCCACAGCCAATCACAGCGCTGGAGCCCACAGCCAATCACAGCGCTGGAGCCCACAGCCAATCACAGCGCTGGAGCCCTCAGCCAATCACAGCGCTGGAGCCCTCAGCCAATCAGAGGCTATGGGCTGACGTCAGCTGGCCTCGGATTGGCTCAAGGCTCCTGGGCGGAGCTGTGATTGGCTGATGGGCTCCTGGGCTCCTGGGCTGTGAGCGCGCGCAAAACAGCGGCGGCACCGGACACCGGACAGCGGGACGGCGGCTGGTGATCGCGTCCCCGCACGTGATGCGAGGCAGGCACCGGCACCGGCACCAGCATGGATGGCGGGGACGGCGGCTGGTGATCGCGTCCCCACACGTGATGCGAGGCAGGCACCGGCACCAGCATGGATGGCGGGGACAGCGGCTGGTGATCGCGCCCCTGCACAGCGATGCCAGGCAGGCACCGGACAAAGGGGGATGGCGGCACAAAGGTATGCCTTATTTTCTGGGGGGTGCCAAATATTTGCAGGCAAATGGCACCCCCTTAGCACTCTGGGAAAAATCTGTATATAAGGCGCACTGCACTATAAGGCGCACCTATGATTTCTGGGAAAGTCTTAGTCTTTTAGGTGCGCCTTATAGTGCGGAAAATACGGTAATTAAAAAAATACCCAAATAGTGATGTCATACTTCACACATTTATCACCTGCTGCATAGCACTAAATCCTGGTGGTTGGTTCCCTTCAATTATTTTCAGGATACTCTTAATATTAGCTATTACATATATTCAAAAGTTCTTCATTTAGATACTTTTCTTGGTAAAATTATAATTAGGAAAAAGTAATAAGTATTCAAATACATAGCTATGTAATCGAGAGGGTAATTAGTGGATGCTTATATTTATTTGCTATATTGTCTTATATTTAGTGTCTACATTGTCTAAAATTTTGTACATGGCTCAGCCTGTCTCACATTTTTTTATTACAACCAGGTAAGGTCATTCATTTAAGTTGGATTCTCAAGTAGATTGAAACACATCAGTTATGTGAAATCATAAGGTAACCATATCCCATAGGTTTGAATGAACCAGCTTATCTCGCTGTCAGAATATACCACTAAGTAAGCTAAGTGTAACGGAAGAGGATCTTGCAGCAGATGTCAATTCAACTTTGTTGCAGGTGATTTGTGCCACCCTTATCAAACAGCTGAGACATTGCATAAACTGGTCTGACCCCTAAGGCCCTTTTTTGTCTTATAAATGATTGTATTGTACTGTATATGGTGATTTTGTGACTTATTAAAGATGTTGTATAAATACAAGAGGGGTGGGGGACAAGAGGCGCAATAGTGCCCTATCACTAGAGACACTCCAGGAATATTAAGGTGGTGATATGGACCGACTCACCTTGTACAGTTGTGATCCCCACAACTGGTTTAAAGAGCAGTACTCCAAGCTGCCGCAGGACCTCCACCGACCACTCACACGTGGTAAATCCAGAAAGATGATGGGAAAAAACGGTGTGTCACGG
Source organism: Allobates femoralis (assembly GCA_033576535.1). Lineage (NCBI taxonomy): Eukaryota > Metazoa > Chordata > Amphibia > Anura > Aromobatidae > Allobates > Allobates femoralis. The sequence continues at coordinate 260,832,028 of JARQOC010000004.1, forward strand.
TCCGCGCTGCTCCAGTCCAAAAATACTCACAAGAGAGTCAGAGTTTCATAAAGCAGATTCACATTCTTTATTCTCCTACTCCAACGCGTTTCAGCGCCCCACCTGGCACCTTCCTCAGGGTACCCTGAGGAAGGTGCCAGGTGGGGCGCTGAAACGCGTTGGAGTAGGACAATAAAGAATGTGAATCTGCTTTATGAAACTCTGACTCTCTTGTGAGTATTTTTGGACTGGAGCAGCGCAGATCCCTGAGGAAGGTGCCAGGTGGGGCGCCGAAACGCGTTGGAGTAGGAGAATAAAGAATGTGAATATGCTTTATGAAACTCTGACTCTCTTGTGAGTATTTTTGGACTGGAGCAGCGCGGACCGTGACACACCTTTTTTCCCGTCATCTTTATTAAAGATGTTTGCATAATTAAAAAGACAATATATTTTGTCTTACGAATGCACATTTACTAACAAGCAAATGGGTAACAGTGCTTTGCACTTTGACTTTCAAGGTCCTTATCTCACCATCCACAACAACTTTGAGTGTGAGACTACCTTCTTTTTATAGACAATCATCTTGGCTATCTCATACATAAATTTGACATGCAATTATTTAGCATATGATTAGTTATGCAGATTCTTGTCATGTCACTGCATTATTATTGTATGCTCCTCTTCTTTGAAAAATCTTTTTTTTTCTGCATACTACAAATTTCAACCTATTATCACATTTCCTTAATAGCTCAGTGTGTTATTAGGTTGATTCCAAAGCAAAACGTCACTAGTGTGAATGAAGGAGCAGCCGTGAAGAAGATTTCCCAAGAAAAAAGATACAGCATTCTTCAGCTCATTGTTACCGGGCTAATGGCCAAGAAAGTTGCCAAACGGCATCATGTGAGTGCCATGACAGATGGAAGACTTCGAAGTGAAGTCTGTCCATCCATTCCAAAGCCAAGAGGTGGATATCCAGACAAAATATCATAGTCAACAAGTTTGCTCATCACAAGGTCTATCAGTTCTGGCACAACAAACATGAATGTGGAGGTGACTCGAATGCTTTGAAATAGAGAGATCACAGATGTCCATGGAAGCACTATGTGTTACACAAGTCTGGAATGGTGAACCAAAAAAGGTGAAGAATCCTTGACTTCACTATTGTAATAAGAAGCTTTGGCTCCAGTTTGCAAAAAAAGTATGAAAAGTGGACAATAGAAGATTGGAAATGGGATTTGGAGCGATGAGAAAAAAGTAAATAGACTAGGTTCTGATGGATGCAAATGGGTCTGGAAGAAACAAGGGGGAAAGAGCTAACAGATCAAGAAATTGAAGGAACTATTAAGCTTGGTGGAGGAAGTCTGATGATATGGGATTATTTCACAGCCAAACGTATTGGATACTTGACCAGGATTGATGGTGATCTCATTGCTCAGTTGTATGTGAGTATCCTAAAAGATGAGTTACTTCAATTACTTCGGGTATGAAAAGGACGACATAGTGTTCCAGAAGGACAACTACCGTAAGCATACAGTGAGATTGCCAAAGAAATGGTTGGATGACCATGAAGTAGAGGGGATGGATTGACCCCCACATTCCCCAGAAGTCAACCAAACACTTGTGGGTAATATTGAAGAAAAAGCTGTATACATAAAATAAAGACGTTTAAAGAAAATCTGATCTTAAAATACAATATAATCTGTATCCATTATAAAATAGAACTCCTATATCTGATGAGGATGGTGTACTTACTTGCTAAATCCACCCCAGAATGTATTCAAGCTGTGAAATTTATTTCACTGTCCTGCTGATTGTTGGCAGTCTTTTTTGCACTACAATAATAAAAAGCCCATCTTCTACTTTCCATGTGTAGTTTCTAAGACTTCTGCAATAAATCCTCAAGGCTAACTTTGCATATGTGTGCAATGTGTGTGTAGCTTTCGTAGAACTTGGGTACCAAGTTTAGTCATGTAACTCTGCATATGTGCATGTTACATCTATTTTAGCACATAGTATACTCAAACTTGTGGAAGATCTTGGCTGTAAGGCTGTGGTCACACATAGAAATCCGTTTTTGGAAGTGATTTTCATCACCAATCCGTTTTTTTCTGGGTGCTTTTTGAGCCTCCTGCACTCCTGAACGTTTTTGGACTTTTCATTAAAAAAACGCATGCGCGAACGCATGCGCAAACGCAAGTGCGCATTTGCATGCGTTCGCGCATGCGTTTCCCATAGGGCCCCATGTTAAAAAAACGCATGAAAACGCATGCGTTTTTTAAATGATGCCAAAAACGTTGCATGCAACGTTTTTGACTCAAAAACGGACAGGGCAATGTTTGGAGCTCCAGAGAAAAACGGACAGGGTGTTTATTACATCCAATCCGTTTTCTGTCAGTTTTTGGACTTAGAAAAAAAATGAGAAAACTGAAGGCAAAAACGGACTGAGGGCTTATGTGGAACCCCAGCCTAAATCACAGTATTGCGAGTGGGAGGGAGGAGATAAAACTTACTATTGAACCTCTCTACCCCTTAACATGATATGGAAAGACAGGAAAAAATATTTTTTAAAGGATGGGAAGAGTCTATAAACATTCTATCAAGCACTGTGAAAAGTGAAAAATGAGCTTAACACTGTGGTGACCTTAGATAGATATGGTTGTTCTAGAGAACGTCAAGTGCTCACTGGAAGATTGTCACAATCTTACAACAAAACTACCCATTAATACCTATTAATTAAAAGTGGATTACAAAATCAATTAAGCACTGTGCATGGTTCCTGCACAGAGGAAACCTGTGACAATTCTTTATATTAGAGGGCAGTGTTGTCTTCCATACAAATTAGGTTGGCTGAGCCTGCCGGCACCAGCCAACCATCTCATGTGTAAACAAGAAACAATCATCCAGTTCCCCTGTCCTGGAGAGTGCACAGGATCAAATACCCACCACATAATGGGAAATTCCAGAGCCCATCTAAAAAAGAATCAACTTTATTTTCATGTAATTAAAAACATGGCAATGGAGGGTTGGCATGTCAAAGAGCTTGATACGTTAGAGGAGAAGAATCACTTGTGACACAATATTAGTTGATCAGTTTCATTATGAGTAAAAGGCGTCATCTATTATGGTCTTCTGTAAAATATCAAGCTCTTTGACGCTCCGTCCCTCTATTGCCATGTTTTTAATTATTGGAAAATAAAGTTGAATATGTTTTAGATGGGCTGGATCTTTGGTACAGCATGTTCCCATCTAATGAGTATGGGGCTCTCGACAAGCATATAGAATTATGTATATACCCAATTCTCTTGTTCCTGTGACAGGCAAACCCTGTTAATGACAGTTTTTAACTTTAGCCAGTAAATCGTTACATGTCTTGTTTTTTTTTTGTTCGTTTACCTAAAATACCACTGATCCTGTTACCTTTTCCCTGTATTATTTCCAAAATCGTTGCATCTGATCATGCCCCATGATTGTGATTTGGATGCGACGTTGTGTTTTTCTGTATCTGCTTCCTATGATAAATGGACAGCTTTGGAATATATACATTATTTTCACAACTCTTCTTTTTTGTTCATGTAATTACTTTGTTTCAGTTTTTTAGCCCTTTACTCAGAGTCTCACCTAGATGTTCTTTAACAAAAGATAATCAATAGTTTTTTAGCCTCTGGCTGGCATAACATTATATCTGATAATTGCTTGTTTTTCATTTCCTCCACTATCTGAAAACACATTTGCTGCAGAAAGTAGCGAGCAATAAAGGTTACAATGAGGAGGGGGAAATAACTTTTTGGTTGCTTTATTTTCAATTAAGTGATGGCTGAAGTGAGAGATGCTGCTAGGAAAGAATTACTGTCTGGATCATTCCTTGTATTTCTGCATTTGTAGAATGTCTCATTTGCACCATAGGTGGAAGGTCACTTGGCGGTAGCAAGGGGACATGCATGATGTTTCACTAACCAGAAATATAACTCCCGTGAACTGTTCAGTTATCTCCCTGTCTTGTTCAATCACATATTAAATATATCATGATACTGTAAATATATTGTAGTAGAATTATTCTCTCCATGATGATGAAGTCTGTACAAAACCAATATAAAATAAATGGTGGCATAGTCTATTGGACTCAGAACATGGAGGTATGGAAATATTCCCACCAATAATCCAGCACGTGGAGGTTGTGCAACTCCATACAGCCGACATTTATGACAGTTGTTTGGGGTGCCAAATACACTTACCGTATATTGAAGCTTTGATGATATGGATGTTTTGGATGTTTTTTCTTCAGAAATCACAGTCCATAAAGAAATTGAATACAGGAGTAGACGTATCTGCATACTAGGATCTGTGTCATTGTTTTTACCTCTTTTGCCATCTGTCTACACCCCCATGCACTATATAGCACTTTATCTGTACTTATACCGATCCCGACTGTTGAACGGTTCATGCAGCGTTACGTATATATTGATGGCTGGACTATATATGACAGCACTTTTTATCATTTACCTTTTGTGCCTTCCCTTTTCCTCATAGATTGTAAGCTTGCGAGCAGGGACCTCACTCCTCACGGTATCTGATTTTTTTTTTTGTATTATGTCATATTGTCTGTATTGTATTGTATTTGATTAAATTATTATATGATATGGTATTGTATCTATCCCCTCTGAACTCTCTGAACTGTAAAGCGCTGTGGAATATGTTGGCGCTATATCAATAAAATTATTATTATCATTATTGTTATTACCCCAAAGGCCAGCTGTCCCATTAATCTTCATCCACAAGTAGAAAAAGAAAAGCGGCACTCACCCTTTTAGATGCCAAGAAATCCTTTATTTCATCTCGCTTTGTGTTAGCATTGACAAATCAGGCGGGGAGAGGGAGTGGGGGTCGGTGGATGACGGCTCGCCGTTTCCAGCACTTGCCGCTTCAACGGTCCTGTTTGAAAGCAGCAAGTGCTGTGGAAAACAGCGAGCCGTTGTCGCCGACCCCCACTCCCTCTCCCCGCCTGATTTGTCAAAGCTAACACAAAGCGAGATGAAATAAAGGATTTCTTGGCATCTAAAAGGTTGAGTGCCGCTTTTCTTTTTCTACTTGTAGATGAATCTTCATTTTCTCACTGAAGCGTGAAACACCTGCCAGCTGGAGGACACCAAGGTAGCTGTATACTCTCCATAGATATACCTGTTGGTGCCTGGTGCCTATCCTTCTTTACATTGTCCCATTAATCTCCATAGGGCTTGAAGAAGTGCATGTGCTTGCTGCATAAACAACCCCCTTCTGATAGCTAGGACTAATTTTCTGCTATTTTTTGTCCAATACTTTGTCAGGAGATGCTCCTGCCATTAGTATCTATGTGGCCACCCAGGAGTTGTGATGTGATAATGGTCTGTTGAGGGTTTTACTAGCATAATATTAAAATTGTATTACGAGACATTCGAGCCTTTAACATAATTTATGGCACCTTCTCTACATCACAGCAGATTAGATTAGGAGCATCAATGTGCTAACTAATTTTGCGGTCTTTTTTACTCTAGTGATGGGAGAGGGGGTCGAGGGGATAGGGGTAACTGAATGTACAGAATTTTTTTAACTGACTGGTTACATATGTATTTTTAAGTGCAAGGATATTAACAATAAACATCAATAGATGTAGGAGTTCAAAAATATTGAGTATCACTTATGTGTATATGGGCATATTGCATTTTAGATACACAGATTGATAGCTTATTTTGTAAATTTGAACATTTATACTGTCTATGGATGGTTTATTTTAAAATGAAAAAAATAAATAAAGCTCCCTGGGCTTTCCATACTCACCCATAGATGCAGCATTCACCATATTAATAGCAGTTACATCGCCAACATGTATTTTTCATGACAGAAGGTTCGAACAAAAATTGTATGGATGTGAATGGCAAATTAAATGTGCAATATAAACTCTATAATCTGTCTTACATATGTACATTAGAAAATGTATAACCTGCATTTAGAGGCAATCTGTTGCCATGTTTTTGCCACTTATCCTAAGAGCAACATACCGTATATACTCGTGTATAAGCCGACCCGTGTATAAGCCGACCCCCCTACTTTTGCCCCCAAAACCTGGGAAAATGTATTGACTCGTGTATAAGCCGAGGGTGGACCCCAGCACAGGTATACAGCCCCCAGCAGTGTGGTATACAGCAGCCTCCCCAGTGGTATATACAGGCCCCAGCAGTGTTACAGCAGCAGCCCCAGTGGTATATACAGCAGCAGCCCCAGTGGTAGTATACAGCAGCCCCAGAGGTATATACAGCAGCCCCAGTGGTAGTATACAGCAGCAGCCACAGTGGTAGTATACACACAGCCCTAGTAGTATATACAGCCCCAGTGGTAGTATACACGCAGCCCCAGTAGTATATACAGCCCCAGTGGTAGTATACAGCCCCAGTGGTAGTATACAGCAGCCCCAGTAGTAGTATACAGCCCCAGTGGTAGTATACATCCCCAGTGGTAGTATATAGCCCCAGTGGTAGCATACATACAGCCCCAGTATTAGTATACAGCCCCAGTGGTAGTATATAGCCCCAGTGGTAGTATACATACAGCCCCAGTAGTAGTATACAGCCCCAGTGGTAGTATATAGCCCCAGTGGTAGTATACATACAGCCCCAGTAGTAGTATACAGCCCCAGTGGTAGTATACAGCAGCCCCAGTGGTATATTCAGCCCCAGTGGTAGTATACAGCCCCAGTGGTAGTATACAGCCCCAGTGGTAGTATATAGCCCCAGTGGTAGTATATAGCCCCAGTGGTAGTATACATACAGCCCCAGTAGTAGTATACAGCCCCAGTGGTAGTATACAGCAGCCCCAGTGGTATATTCAGCCCCAGTGGTAGTATACAGCCCCAGTGGTAGTATATAGCCCCAGTGGTAGTATATAGCCCCAGTGGTAGTATACATACAGCCCCAGTAGTAGTATACAGCCCCAGTGGTAGTATATAGCCCCAGTGGTAGTATACAGCAGCCCCAGTGGTATATTCAGCCCCAGTGGTAGTATATAGCCCCAGTGGTAGTATATAGCCCCAGTGGTAGTATATAGCCCCAGTGGTAGTATACATACAGCCCCAGTAGTAGTATACAGCCCCAGTGGTAGTATATAGCCCCAGTGGTAGTATACAGCAGCCCCAGTGGTATATTCAGCCCCAGTGGTAGTATACAGCCCCAGTGGTGGTATATAGCCCCAGTGGTAGTATATATACAGCCCCAGTGGTAGTATATAGCCCCAGTGGTAGTATATAGCCCCAGTGGTAGTATATAGCCCCAGTGGTAGTATACATACAGCCCCAGTAGTAGTATACAGCCCCAGTGGTAGTATATAGCCCCAGTGGTAGTATACAGCAGCCCCAGTGGTATATTCAGCCCCAGTGGTAGTATACAGCCCCAGTGGTAGTATATAGCCCCAGTGGTAGTATATATACAGCCCCAGTGGTAGTATATAGCCCCAGTGGTAGTATATAGCCCCAGTGGTAGTATACAGCAGCCCCAGTGGTATATTCAGCCCCAGTGGTAGTATACAGCCCCAGTGGTAGTATATAGCCCCAGTGGTAGTATATATACAGCCCCAGTGGTAGTATATAGCCCCAGTGGTAGTATACATGGCCCCAGCAGGGCCCCCCTCATAATTTGGCGCCTCCACCTCCCTTTCTGGGCCCCCCCGCATGCAGCGCTGCACATATACATTACCTGTCTAGCAGCTGTCACCCTCCGACGGCGGATCGCGGCTCCGGGCTCCATCTTCCTCGCTGTCTTCCTGCTTTGTGACCGGGGCTCAGCGCGATGACGTCATCGTGACACCGGCCGGTCACCTGACAAGCAGGAAGTCAGCGAGGAAGATGGAGCCCGGAGCCGGGAGCCGCGATCCGCCATCGGAGGGTGACAGCTGCTAGACAGGTAATGTATATGCGCAGCGCTGCATGCGGGGGGGCCCAGAAAGTGAGGTGGGGGTGCCAGTGAGGTGGGGGCGCCGTATTGACTCGCGTATAAGCCGAGGGGGGGACTTTTCAGCCCAATTTTTGGGCTGAAAAACTCGGCTTATACGCGAGTATATACGGTAATCTAGGTCAATGAATGTCAGGAAGAAAAGGACATGTTTCACGCTGCTGATAGTCCAAACAGTATCATACCGGACAAGGGATAGATGACATGCCATTTTTTCCGGTCAACACTTTGCAAAACAATCCGGTTTCGTAATCAGAACAAAAACCACACATATTGTAGGGGCAGAGACCTTGATTTCTGTTATTTGTTACTTACTGGGCTTTTTGGTATAGTTTTGTGTTTTAATTGCAGGAGATTATCATCAGAGGACCAGTAAAACTGCTGCCATAAATAGCCACCTCAGATTGGCAGCTTTCTGCCTATGCACAGAATACACAGTAAGGGCGGCTTCAGACCACGGTGTGATCAGGTCCAGGGCTGTCAGGGATGAACCTGACAGCCCCAGACCGGATCAGCACTCAGAACCGGAGGGCATATTTGCCCTCCAGTCCGGTGTGCAGATGCCGCTGCTGATAATTCAGGACCGCGGTCCTGAAATTACATCAGCGTGCAGCTGCATGTGTCTGGGTCCTGGATCCTCCCGGATCGGGGCAATCCGGCCCCATAGGCACCCATGTTAGGGAGTGTCAGATTGCCCCAGATCCGGGAGGATCCGGGAGAATCTGGGAGAATCCAGGAGAAGCCAATTTGGGGAGATTTTTCTTCCCGGACACAAAAACGTTTGTGTCTGGGAGAAAAATCCGAACACACCCGGATTCTCCTGGAGAGATGGAAACCGGATGGCAGATAGCTGCCATCCGGCTCCATAGGGCTGCACAGGGTGATAATTGCATCCGGGGCTGTCAGGGTTACCCCGGACAGCCCCGGACCTGATTAAACCGTGGTGTGAAGCCGCCCTCAAATGTCAATCAGTGAGGTGGGTGGCATTACAAAAAAAGTCAGCATTTAGAGAACTGCTAGATCTTCAGCAGATAAAACACTCTTCTAATGATAATCTCCTGCTGATAAAGCAGTTATTTAAAAAAAAATACATCAAGCTGTACAGTAAGTGACACACTGCTATTAGGGACGCTGTCTCTATATTATATCTCTCTCAGATGGAGTAGCAAAAATATGGTGACAGATTCCTTATAAAAAATGAATAAATAAATAAAAGTAGCTAGATTTGTAAGTGTGGGATCATCATTTAGCCGGTTAGTGAATTATGCTGTTTAAGTAGATGAGCCAGAAGTAACAGACAACAGGCGTAATGCACAATACTTCACAAGCATTAGAGTACTTCATAGCAACAAGGGAATATGATTGCAGTGCAAACTGCATTGTATAAAGCCGCACATGATGTGGCCACAGCATGAAATTAATCCATACATCAAGGAGGTTTATACAAACACAACAGTGCCATGGATGCTTTCCAAAACAACAAGGACTTTGATAATGATAAATAAGGGTATTTTAAGTTAAATGCTCCATCAGATATTTTCTATAAAAGTGGAATAGAGAAAATGCCCTGAAGAAGAAAATGCTTCATATTTATTGATGTATTTCAAAGGCTACAAAACGCTTCTCAGCTGCCGCTGGTTTTCCAGGTGGCCTGTTGGAAACAACAAATGAAAATTAAGAGACTATTAGCAGTTTGTTGTCGCGAAGAATAATTCTGCCATTATATTTGCAGCAAAAATAACCCAACACGGTTTGGAAATCGCCTGGATCAGGGAAGGCTTTGTATCAATTACAGGCGCTAATTAGGATTTTCCCGAATACTAGTGTACATGGATTTAGATATAAAGTTGTGCAGGTAAATGTTTCTGCCAAATCAATCTAATTCTGTTGCTTGAGGCACAGCACAGGTACAGAGTAGGATATATTGACATGGACTTGCTTCATTAAGCAATGCAAATACTGTTCTGGCGTTTAATAGCAAAGTAAATTTACTATAATGGATACTGATGTCTTAAACAAAGACGCCGGTGTCATAGAAATCTCCAGCATGATAGGGACATTTACCGCCATGAATTCTTAAAGAGCCCAGTGCAACTCTACACTGAGTGTTCCTATTATCCTTTTCTATTGAATGGTCATCCCTGTCCTTAGGGTGTCTTCTTAGCTGCACAATATTGCCTTGGAAAAATGGAAGGATTGTGTTTGCTTTTGCACTGGGCTAGCGACGTTAAGGTCCATCCGAACTACGGTTATATTCACAAACATATATTGCCTGGGGAATTGTAAAATTGAGCCTGATATGTCTTGAAAAATTTTCAGATGTTGCGATGCGAAAATACTGTACAGCAATCAAAAAGTATACGAGAGTCAATATTTTCAATCTGGAAGAGGCCTGAGGGACTCACTCCGCAAGTTCTTATATGTAATAATAAAATACAGAGATAAATCTTACTGCACATGAATAAAGGCTGTTATATGTAAGGATATAAGTTATATGTAAGCATATAAGCTATTTCCATTTGTACAAACTCTTTGCTTCTTTTTACCTAATTATTTATACTGCATATTTTTTTAAACTTTTGATTAAGTTTTGCAATAAGCTGATATTCTTAAAGGATTTGTCCAAGTTTGCCATGAAAGTCTGCAGTCACTCTGTATGACTTTAGACTACTGAATATTCACAGCGTGTACTGTAAGGATTATCCGGTTCTGTCCACGGCAATAGGTGGTTATGTGACCGCAAGTACAGTCATGGACAATTTTTTGTCATACACATGGGTCACGCGCTTAGATTGCGCTGACTTTGCTGGATGCTGCTGTGTGTGTTGTGTCTGCATTTCTTCAAGAGCTGCATGAGGTACGGATGTGAAGGTCTTGGTCCTGACTTAACTCCTGTATTATACTCCAGAGCTGTGCTCACTGTTATGCTCAGCTGCTGGTTGAGAGGTTGTTGTGAGGCTTGGGTGTGACTCAACTGGAATCCCCTCCCCCTGCCTTTAAATAGCTTTCCCCCTCCTCTGTCAGATGCCACTGATAGAATTATTTACTCTTGGTCTTTGTGCTGTCCTGATGTTTTGCTGTTTGCTGAAGTCTTTGCATTGGGAGTAGCTGTGATTCCCGGTCCATGGGTAAAGGTAGGGGTCCTCAGCCTAGGGCTAATCAGGAGCTCAGGAAAACAGGGTGGAGATTCGGACCTCCTCACCATCCGAGGTACCTCCGAGAGCAGGACAAGCCAGGGACCCCCAGTGTAAGGGTCATATTAGCTCCCTCTGAATCCCCTCGCCCTTCTTACCATTCAGTTACCTGATTCCCTCACCTCCTAATCATGACCTTTTTTATTTTGTGTGTATTAGAAAAACACAAAAAGAAACAGAAAAATACAGATTAGTTATAATTTCACACAAAACCCCAAAACTTGGCCACATCAAATTTTTGGCACCTTTCCAAAATTGTGGGTAAACAACTTTGTTTCAAGTATGTGATGCCCGTTCAAACTCATCTTTTTTTTCAAAGCGTGGACAATAGGAAAATCACACTGAAACCAGATAAAAACAGCAAAAGTTGATCCAATCTATGAATTGTGGGTCTGAGTATGTCGCATTAAGCATGGAAAACAAAAAAAAGAGAAGAGCTCTGTTTTAGGACTTGAGAAACACTATTGCAAGATTACAAGTCCATCTCCAGAGATCTTGATATTCCTTTGTCCACAGTCTGCAACATAATCAAGAAGTTCACAACCCAAGGCACTGTAGCTTATCTCCCTGTATGTGGATGGCACAGAAAAATTGATTAAAGGTTTCAATGTAAGATAGTCCAAATTGTGGATAAGCAGCCCCAATCAAGTTCCAAAAAAATTCAAGCTGCCCTTCAGGCTCACAGTGCATCAGTGTCAGCGTGAGCTATCTGTCCAAATTTGAATTAAATGAAATGCTACTGTTGGAGACCCAGGAGGACCACACTGCTGACACAGAGACATAAAAAGCTAGACGGCAGTGTGCCAAATCCTGTAGCTAAGCTACCTGGGCATTGATGGCATAGAAAATCTGATAAAAGGTTCAGGGTGCATCAGTGTCAGGGCAAACTAGCTGTCGACATTTGAATGTAATGAAACACTATTTGGAAGTACACTGAGCTGTAGGCTGATTTTCCGCTAAGGAAAAAAAAAAAAAAAAGGATTTAAATCTGATTTTCTAGCGAGTGTGAAACGAGCTGAGTGTGACAGAGCGCAAGTGCGACAGAAGTAAGTGTGTGACTTGTGATTCAGTGAGGAAGTGTTTGGGAATCCTGCAACAAATACCTGTGTGAATTGCTGAATGGTTTTTTTTTTTTTACCTTTTTAATTTTATTGGGCTTTCTTAACTTTCTTTTCTCTCTACAAGTTTATAGTCTCTTATTTTACTACCTGTAAGTTAAAGGGTTAACTACTTTGCACTTAAAATCTGTGGTGTAGCTATACTTACAAGGGGTTAATTAAGGGTGGGGGTGCATAATTAAGGGTTTATAAGAAGCAGCTGGTTGGAGCTTCCAGTCCTTTGGAAGTACACTGAGCTGTAGGCTGATTTTCTGCGAAGGAAAAAAAAAAAAAAAAAAAAAAGGATTTAAATCTGATTTTCTAGCGAGTGTGAAACGAGCTGAGTGTGACAGAGCGCAAGTGCGACAGAAGTAAGTGTGTGACTTGTGATTCAGTGACTTTGGATTAAGGGAGTTTGGAAGGGAGAACTTACTGAATTGCTGGTTGTATTTTATTAATACTTTGCATTTCTTTTTACTTATCATTTCTGTCTGGTGCAATCCCCATTAGGAAATGAGCTCCATAATTGGCAATGCCATTCAGTGTACATCTTGCCACATGTATGCATTCCTTGACCAGCCGGTCGAGGGTGCATACTGCTATGTGAGATGTGAGTACGTTGTGCATTTGGAAGCCCAGATACTGGATCTAAATGAACAACTGACAACGCTGAGATCCATAGACAATATGGAAAGGTGTCTGCTGCTCACTGAACAGCTGCTCAATGGGATAGATGTGGGGGAGGATGGTAGTATGGAGCTGCAGGACCGTGAGGTAGCCAGCTGGGTGACAGTTAGAAGGCGGGGTAGAGGGAAGGGTGCCAGGGAGGCTAGCCCTGATCTGGCACGCCCCAATAAATTTGCTATGTTGGCAGATGAGGGGGGTGTGAGTTCAGGGATAGCACTGCTGCAGCAGGGCATGACCTCTGAAAGCCAGAGGGGTGTCTGCTCCAGTAAGGGGGAAAACAGGAGAGAAGGGCAGGCCAGACAGGTGCTGGTAGTGGGGGACTCAATTATTAGGGGAATAGATAGGGCAATCTGTCACAAAGACAGGGATCGTTGAACAGTGTGCTGCCTACCTGGCGCTCGAGTCCGGCACATCGCTGACCGGGTTGACAGATTACTGGGAGGGGCTGGTGAGGACCCAGCGGTCATGGTGCACATTGGCACAAATGACAAAGTTACAGGTAGGTGGAAGGTCCTTAAAGATGATTTCAGGGAATTAGGCTGCAAGCTTAAGGCAAGGACCTCCAAGGTAGTATTCTCTGAAATACTGCCTGTACCACGTGCCACACCAGAGAGGCAAAGGGAGATTAGGGAGATAAATACGTGGCTCAGGAATTGGTGTAGGAAGGAGGGGTTTGGGTTCCTGGAGAACTGGGCCGACTTCTCTGTTGGCTACAGGTTCTATGCTAGGGACGGGTTGCACCTCAATGGGGAGGGTGCAGCTGTGCTGGGGAGAAAATGGCTAGAAGGTTGGAGGAGTATTTAAACTAGGGATTAGGGGGGAGGGTATTCATTGTATAGGAAGGGAAGATAGTGTAAATAGTAACCTGGGTGCAAGTAATAAAATTGGGGGTGGCATGGGGGGTGGGGTTAGAACAGTCAATATAGTAGGAAGGAATAGAGGTAAAGAGAGATGCATAAAGTGCATGTACACTAATGCCAGAAGCCTCACCAACACAATAGAGGAATTAGAATTGATTTTGTTGGAAAATAATTATGACATGGTGGGGATTTCGGAGACTTGGCTGGACGAGAGCCATGACTGAGCTGTTAATTTACAGGGCTATTGTCTGTTCAGAAATGACCGTACAAATAGGCGAGGAGGAGGTGTATGTTTATACGTAAAATCATCCTTAAAACCCATCCTGCGTGATAATATAGGTGAATCTAATGGAAATGTAGAGTCCCTGTGGGTGGAGATAAGGGGAGGGGGAAAAAATAATAAATTACTGATAGGGGTTTGTTATAAGTCCCCAACAATAATGGAAGTGGAGGAGAATATCCTCATAAAGCAAATAGATGAAGCAGCGATTCAGGGAGAAGTCATTATTGTGTGGGACTTCAACTACCCTGAAATACATTGGGGATCAGAAACCTGCAGTTCCAGCAAAGGTAATAAGTTTTTGAAAACTATGAGAGACAATTACCTTTCACAACTGGTTCAGGACCCAACAACAAGGGGCACTGCTGGACCTAATATTAACCAACAGGCTGGACCGCATATCAAATATACGGGTTGGAGGTCACTTGGGTAATAGTGATCATAACTTAATAAGCTTTCAAGTATCCTTTACTAAGACGTGTAGTAGAGGGGCTACAAGGACACTAAACTTCAGGAAGGCAAATTTCCAACGGTTGAGAGATGATCTTAGTGCAATAAACTGGGAAGATGTCCTGAGACATAAAAGTACACAACACAAATGGGAGATGTTTATTAGCACCCTGAATAGGACCTGTGCACAATATATACCCTATGGGAATAAGCATGCTAGAAATAGGAGGAAACCACTATGGCTAAATAAAGCGGTAAGAGGTGCAATATGTGACAAAAATAAAGCATTTAGGGAATTAAAGCAAGTAGGTAGTGATGAGGCATTAAATAAATACAGAAAATTAAATAACATTTGTAAAAAGCAAATCAAGGCAGCAAAGATTGAGACAGAGACTCATTGCCAGAGAAAGTAAAAAGAATCCCAAAATATTTTTTAACTACATAAATAGTAAGAAACTAAAAAATGATGGTGTTGGCCCCTTTAAAAATAGTCTGGGTGAAATGGTGGATGAGGACGAGGCAAAAGCCAATATGCTAAATGACTTTTTTTCAACAGTATTTACACAAGAAAATCCCATGACAGACAATATGATCAGTGATAACAAAAATTCTCAATTAAATGTCACCTGCTTAACCCAAGAGGAAGTACGGCATTGTCTAAAAATCACTAAAATTGACAAATCCCCGGGCCCGGATGGGATACACCCCAGAGTGCTGCAGCAATTAAGTACTGTCATAGATAGACCATTATTTTTAATATTTAGAGATTCCATAATAACAGGGTCTGTACCACAGGACTGGCATATAGCAAATGTGGTGCCAATATTCAAAAAGGGGACAAAAACTGAACTTGGAAATTATAGGCCAGTAAGCTTAACCTCTACTGTGGGTAAAATCCTAGAGGGTTTTCTAAGAGATGCTATACTGGAGTATCTGAAGAAAAATAACCTCATGACCCATTATCAACATGGTTTTACGAGGGACCGTTCCTGTCAAACTAATCTAATAAGCTTCTATGAAGAAGTAAGTTCTGGACTGGACCAAGGAAATGCAGTGGATGTGGTGTATATGGACTTTTCAAAAGCTTTTGATACGGTGCCACACAAAAGGTTGATACATAAAATGAGGGCAATGGGGATAGGGGAAAATATGTGTAAGTGGATTAAGAACTGGCTTAGTGATAGGAAACAAAGGGTGATTATTAATGGAACACACTCAGAATGGGTCACAGTTATCAGTGGGGTACCACAGGGGTCAGTGTTGGGCCCGCTTCTATTTAATATATTTATTAATGACCTTGTAGGGGGCATACAGAGTAGAATCTCAATATTTGCAGATGACACTAAACTCTGCAGGGTAATCAATACAGAGGAGGACAATTTTATATTACAGGAGGATTTATGTAAACTAGAAGCTTGGGCTGCTAAATGGCAAATGCGCTTTAATGGGGATAAATGTAAAGTTATGCACTTGGGCAGAGGAAACAAAAGGTATAATTATGTGCTTAATTGTAAAACACTGGGCAAAACTGTCACTGAAAAAGACCTGGGTGTATGGGTAGATGACAAACTCACATTTAGTGGCCAGTGTCAGGCAGCTGCTGCAAAGGCAAATAAAATAATGGGATGCATTAAAAGAGGCATAGATGCTCATGAGGAGAACATAATTTTACCTCTATACAAGTCACTAGTGCGACCACACTTAGAATACTGTGTACAATTCTGGTCTCCGGTGTATATGAAAGACATAGCTGAACTAGAGCGGGTCCAGAGAAGAGCGACAAAAGTCATTAGAGGACTAAGGGGTCTGCAATACCAAGACAGGTTATTAAACTTATGGTTATTTAGCTTGGAAAAACGAAGGCTTAGGGGTGATCTTATACTAATGTATAAATATATGAGGGGACAGTACAGAGAACTTTCTAATGATCTCTTTACTCTTAGGCCTGAGACTGGGACAAGGGGGCATCCTCTACGTCTGGAGGAAAGAAGGTTTAATCATAATCACAGACACGGATTCTTTACTGTAAGAGCAGTGAGACTATGGAACTCTCTGCCACATGATGTTGTAATGAGTGAGTCACTACTAACATTTAAGAAGGGCCTGGATGCCTTTCTTGAAAACTATAATATTACCAATTATATACACTAGATTCTTTGATAGGGCGTTGATCCAGGGAACTAGTCTGATTGCCATATCTGGAGTCAGGAAGGAATTTTTTCCCCAATGCGGAGCTTAGTGTTGCCACATGGTTTTTTTTTGCCTTCCTCTGGATCAACATGTTAGGCTATGGGTTGAACTAGATGGACTTAAAGTCTTCCTTCAACCTTAAAAACTATGTTACTATGTTACTATGGTAGAAGACACAGAAGAACCCACTGCTTACAGAGACATAAAACAAGATAGACTGCAGTTTGCCGATATGTAGATGAGCAAACCAACATTCTTCTGTGAAAGCGTAGACAGATGAGACCAAGAGAAAGCTTTTTGGTAAAGCACATGATTCTACTGTTTACCAAAAATGAAATGAGGCCTACAAAGATAAGAACACAACAGTACCTACAGTTAACTGTGGTGGAAATTCAAAGATGTGTTGGAATTGTTTTGCTGACTTTGGCAATGGGTGTCTTGACTGTATGCAAGGCATCATGAAATCTGAAAATCACCAAAGGATTCTGGGTTGCAATGTACAGTCGAGTGTCAGAAAGCTGGGTTATCCAAGGTCTTCCAGCAGAACAATGATACCAAATATACTGCAAGAAGCACCAAGAAATGAATGGAGACAAAGTGCTGGAGAGTTCTGAAGTGACCAACAAAGAGTTGAGATCAAAATCCTATTGAATACCTGTAGAGAGATCTTAAAATTGCTGCTGGGACAAAGGCATCCTTCATATATGAGAGAGCTGTAGCAGTTTTCAAAAGAAGAATGGTCCAAAATTCCAGATGAGAGGCGAAAGAAGCTTGTCGATTGTTAAATGACGTGATTAATTGCAGTTATTTATAACAAAGGGTGTGCAATGAAATATTAAGTTGAGGGTGCCAACAATTTTGTCCGGCCTACTTTTGGAGTTTTGTGTGAACCTGGACAGCCCTTTTAAGTTTTTTTCTTCTTATGGGTATGTGCAGATAATTTCTGCACCAAATCTGCATCTTCTGGCAGGAAAAAGGTTACAGCTTTTTCATGCGTTTTTTTTGTGCTTTTTTGCCATTCGTTTTCATCAACCGAGTCTATGTGGAAAACAGAGGGAGAAATGCAAAAAGAATTGACTTGTTGATTTTTTTTTTCTGCGCCAAAATCTGCAAGGAAAAAAACCTGAAGTTGTGCACAGCACTTCAGGATTCTCATTGGCTTTGCTGGCATCTGTTTTCCCTTGCAGATTTTAGAAAACCTGCAAGGAAAAACAAATAAAAAAGCACAAAAATGCTAGGTGGGCACGTAACTTTAAAACAAATCTGTCAGCAGATATTTGCTATGCAATCTGAGAGCACAGTAATGTAGTAGAGTCCTTGTTTACAACCATCTGACACTCACTAAGCTGTGTTTTGCTGTTGCAATACAATCAGCATTTTATCAACAGGTGGTCATCATTACAGGACAACTTGACATGTGCAGAGTAGTCCAACCATGCCCTTAGCACTGATTAACTCTTTTCTTCCACTACACAGTGTACTTAAGAAGCTATGGCGAGGATGGAGTTTTCCACAGGTCAACATCTAGACCAGGGGTCCCCAACTCCAGGCCTCGAGGGCCGTCAACTGTGCATGTTTTCAGGATCTCCTTAGTATTGCACAGGGGTTGGAATCATTACCTGTGCATTTGATCACAATATACACCTGTGCAATACTAAGGAAATCCTGAAATCCTGCACTGTTGACGGCCCTCAAGACCTGGAGCTGGGGACCTCTGATCTAGACTCTGCTACATCTGCAACAGAGTGAACTGTGACTCTGGTTTTGCATCTACAGTAGCTCTGGGTTCCCATGAGTGTATACAAAATTGTCTGTTTTATGTCCAAAAAAAATGATGATTTTTTCATCCGTATTGTTGTCTATATACAATCTTTATGCCATTTGTGTGGCATTTTATACGGTTGTATGTCATCCATTTTGAAAATGAATAATTCAGTAAATGATAACGGTGTACAGATAATTTTCTTTATAATTGTACTGAATGTGTAAAAAATACATGAGATATGGATGTTAACCCATATACAGTTAGGGCCAGAAATATTTGGACAGTGACACAATTTTCGCGAGTTGGCCTCTGCATGCCACCACATTGGATTTGAAATGAAACCTCTACAACAGAATTCAAGTGCAGATTGTAACGTTTAATTTGAAGGGTTGAACAAAAATATCTGATAGAAAATGTAGGAATTGTACACATTTCTTTACAAACACTCCACATTTTAGGATGTCAAAAGTAATTGGACAAATAAACATAACCCAAACAAATTATTTTTATTTTCAATATTTTGTTGCGAATCCTTTGGAGGCAATCACTGCCTTAAGTCTGGAACCCATGGACATCACCAAACGCTGGGTTTCCTCCTTCTTAATGCTTTGCCAGGCCTTTACAGCCGCAGCCTTCAGGTCTTGCTTGTTTGTGGGTCTTTCTGTCTTAAGTCTGGATTTGAGCAAGTGAAATGCATGCTCAATTGGGTTAAGATCTGGTGATTGACTTGGCCATTGCAGAATGTTCCACTTTTTTGCACTCATGAACTCCTGGGTAGCTTTGGCTGTATGCTTGGGGTCATTGTCCATCTGTACTATGAAGCGCCGTCCAATCATCTTTGCAGCATTTGGCTGAATCTGGGCTGAAAGTATGTCCCGGTACACTTCAGAATTCATCCGGCTACTCTTGTCTGCTGTTATGTCATCAATGAACACAAGTGACCCAGTGCTATTGAAAGCCATGCATGCCCATGCCATCACGTTGCCTCCACCATGTTTTACAGAGGATGTGGTGTGCCTTGGATCATGTGCCGTTCCCTTTCTTCTCCAAACTTTTTTCTTCCCATCATTCTGGTACAGGTTGATCTTTGTCTCATCTGTCCATAGAATACTTTTCCAGAACTGAGCTGGCTTCTTGAGGTGTTTTTCAGCAAATTTAACTCTGGCCTGTCTATTTTTGGAATTGATGAATGGTTTGCATCTAGATGTGAACCCTTTGTATTTACTGTCATGGAGTCTTCTCTTTACTGTTGACTTAGAGACAGATACACCTACTTCACTGAGAGTGTTCTGGACTTCAGTTGATGTTGTGAACGGGTTCTTCTTCACCAAATAAAGTATGCAGCGATCATCCACCACTGTTGTCATCCGTGGACGCCCAGGCCTTTTAGAGTTCCCAAGCTCACCAGTCAATTCCTTTTTTCTCAGAATGTACCCAACTGTTGATTTTGCTACTCCAAGCATGTCTGCTATGTCTTTGATGGATTTTTTCTCTTTTTTCAGCCTCAGGATGTTCTGCTTCACCTCAATTGAGAGTTCCTTTGACCGCATGTTGTCTGGTCACAGCAACAGCTTCCAAATGCAAAACCACACACCTGGAATCCACCCCTGACCTTTTAACTACTTCATTGATTACAGGTTAACGAGGGAGACGCCTTCAGAGTTAATTGCAGCCCTTAGAGTCCATTGTCCAATTACTTTTGGTCCCTTGAAAAAGAGGAGGCTATGCATTACAGAGCTATAATTCCTAAACCCTTTCTCCGATTTGGATGTGGAAACTCTCATATTGCAGCTGGGAGTGTGCACTTTCAGCCCATATTATATATATAATTGTATTTCTGAACATGTTTTTGTAAACAGCTAAAATAACAAAACTTGTGTCACTGTCCAAATATTTCTGGCCCTAACTGTATGACCCTTTTTTAATGCACCTATTCACTTATGATGCGTGAGTCTGATCCGGGATACAAATTAAAGTAAAGCATGCTTGATGTTTTACACATGTGAACTACCACATTGACTTGCATAGTTCAGTGCGCTGTTCGTATGTTATCACTTTTAGATATGAGTGAACCTTCCAAGACTTGGTTTGGGTCACCAAACTACCCCGATGTTGAGCAAACCTGTTCAAGTGCTTTATGTTTGCAAAGCCCTGGAGTGAGCAGCGCTGTGGTTGGGCACAGTTGGTGCTTGGCCCAGTGTGAGCCATGCGCAGTGTATGACCAGCTTGCTCTGGGCTTAAAAGCCCATTTTTTGGGTGTAGTGTGCATCTAAAATGAATTTTAAAAAACACCACCCTCCCACCCCTGGAAGAGTTTCACTTATGGCTGACTGTATGGGCCGCTTTACACACACCAACTTCTGTGACCAACTTCTGAACAGATCTCTGGTTGCAGTGAAATCATGGACACATTGCTCCATTTGTACACAGCCACAAAATGGAACAATGTGTCCATGATTTCACTGCAACCAGAGATCTGTTCAGAAGTTGCTTACAGATATCTGTGTGTGTAAAGCGGCCCTATGTGGGCAGAGAGCTATACTGCCAATCAGTGACTTTCATTAAGGTCCGAGTCAAGTTCGGCGTAACAAACAGTGCGCAAAAAAATTTGGCTGCACCGCCTGAACCCCAACTTCAAAAGGTTCACTCATCTCTAATCATTTTTGCATACGGATGTTTAACAGGGTCACCGGAACAAGCCCCAATGTTGCCTTTCCTGCTGCTGGTTGCAAATTTCAGGTTGTAGCTTGCGGAAAAAGTATGCTTGAATGTTAGATTGGTACGAGCCCCGATCCCATCCCCCACCAATACTGAAAACAAAGGGTTCACACACCTTACTGTCATCTGTGCACGTGACCATGAATTCTTTCTCTCCACTAAAATTGCTGTCACTCCGAGGTTTCCATAACTCCAATTCATTTTAGTAAGAGTCTCAGCCTTCTGAAATATTCGTCTTTCACTGGAGAACCCTTTATATATTAACTTTTCAAAACATTTGCAGCACTGACATTATTATTGACAATAATAATACTAAAAAGACCCTGCTTTAAAGAGAATCGAATTCTAATCCGCCATTATTCATGTATATATACCAGAGAAGGAGGAATAGGATCATTCTCTCTGGGTCTATCTAATGGCGGCACAAGAGACAAAAGCTCTTTGATGTCTTATGTACAACTCTGAAGGACCCGTATTATTCCACATTATGCTTAAATAAAAAGCTTTTAATATTCACTTTCCTCTACAGCTGCTACAATTCAGACTGAATCCCAAAGTTCCCCAACAGTCTCAGAATTTAGGGAGAATATAAATTATCCCCAAATTCCGAGTTTCTATTCAATTTCAGCATTTTATTTTTGGTTATTACAATTTCGTATTAAACTTTAAAAGCAGCCATTCTTCGATCGCTCGTTCCTCTATGCCGTTTGCGTTCTCCTTTCACCTTTTCTGCTCGTGTTGAACATTGATGTATTTATCTTGTGCTTAATATTCCATACTAATTTCAGCTTTGAACGAAGTAACTGAAAGGGTTATATTTTTGCCCGCTTCCTAACATTGCGGTGTGTGCCCAGAATTTTAAGCCGTATAAACAACAACGGTGTCATTTCTTATGCAGATGCACCAGTGTTTTCCAGTGCTAACACATTAGCAGTAAACTTTCTATGTATTATGCATGCAGCACTGGAGTTCAAGATTCAGCTAAAAGCTGCGATTGTCCTACTGTATATGACAAAATTACATTAAAATTCTTCAGATACATTTACGGCCATTAGATGTTTAAAATTGCTTAATGCAAGTGGCTTACTTCAGAGAGAAAGAGAAGCAGACTCTAGCAATTTTGTCCTTGATATCTTTTCTATCTGTGTCGCACTTTCTGCGGAATTTACATAATAATGATAGAAAGTGTTGCAGCACACGTCCCAGCGTTAGTTACTCTCCCCAAAGAGTAAAACATGCAGGCGATTTAAGCAATCTAGGTCAAAAAAGACCTCGATTCTACAGCGGAGGACATTTATACAGAGCATTTGTATTCACTGGAGAAGAGGAATGACAGAGTGAGGCTCTTCGTGTAGAACTCCCCAGTGCGACCAACGGCTGACAGCAAACCTGGACTTACGCCCAATTAACAGGCATGCAGTCATAGCGTACAAGATTCATAGACAAAAAATTGTGCGCTGTGGGATGATTTTTTAGGTTTAGATACTTAACAGTTGCAGGCCTGAGAATTGCAATTCTCCTGATGCAAGATTTATCTGGCGACGTGATGACACTAATAGCATCCAAACCTATTAGGGAAATACAGTATCTACAGCTCATTAGAAAGATAAACACAAACAAATGTTATGGTTATCTTATCGAGGACACAAGCGGTATTGATGGAAAATGGCAGCCACTTAAATTGTCTTTAATCATTTGGCCTTTTTCCAGCTAATCACTCTTCCATTTACGCATCTGGATGCCATTAACTCTTAATGCAATAAAAGATATTGTTGAAGGTGATAGTGTTGACTGTTTATACTCTGTGTTACATCAGTAGGATACTATGTGTTCATATGACGTTTCCCACTTTTACCAATCAATCTTTGCTATTCACAAAGAGATCAACGCAAAAATAAAATGTAAAAAAGGAAACTTTTCAGACTAGTAAATGACTGTTCAACTATGACTTTCCCAGCCACCAAGATTCACCCATGTCTGGCAGTGGTGTGCTCCTGCTTGGTTGACGGATGGACCAGTGGAATGTTTGCACAATTGACTCCCTTCAGATATTGCTTTATGAGGCAGCTTTGCCTCTGTAGCATCAGAAGAGCACTGTAGCACTGACGTTTCAGGGTAATGCTTACAAGCTCTATTGTAGGCTTTTCCAACATACAGCCCGCGAGTTTCTAGTAGTCCACCACAGCATTTGTCATGGCCCACAGTGCTGTTTGGGTGATGCAATCTCTTCTTCCAGTATTCAAATGTATTTCATGTACATTTGAAAACTTGAGCACGGGGACAGGGGCAGAGTAGTAGAGTGCCCTTCAGCCACTATCCAGATATGCATGTTGAGGTCGGCACACTTTGACATCACATGCTGGCCTCAATGCCAAAGAGGCACCAGAAGCAGCAGACAGAAGAAAGCACTCCATGAAGGAAATGAAAATATAATGAGGGGAGAGTGTGTTGATGTTATTATTAGGGCGCATAATGGAGGGATAATTGTGAAAGTGGGCATATTATAGCGAGGGGGGACTTAATGCAGAGGGTCAGTGTGTGTTGATGGGGCAGAGAGATATTATGGAAAAGGCAGTTTGGAGGGATTTTTTGCAGGAGGGGATTGTGAAGAGTATATTTTGGAAAGGAGTAGTGGGGGGGTTGCAGAGGAACAGTGTGGGGGAATGTTTTGGAAATGAGCTGTGTGGGGGAACATTTTGTAGATGGGGAGTGAGGAGCAACATTTTGCAGAGAAGCAGTTAGGGGGATCATTTTGGAGAGGAGCAGTGTGTAGGGGAAGATATTTTCTGCAGTAAGCATAGACATCATTTATTCAGGGATTAGCATGGGAGATATTTTCATTTATTGTGTAGTATAATTATACTTTTATTTTTAAAAGCACTGTGGTGGGAAGTGTTGTTGAAGATGTAGAAGAGGAAAGTCTGGAGAGATGAGCTATGGATTTGAAATCTCATGAAGTCTGTGCTACATGGAAACAAAAGGGATGGGAATGACTAAAATCAATGTTAAATACATGCTTGGATTTGTAGATTCATGTGATAAAATTGTATAGGGGTCTGACCTGACTTTACAGTTGATCACTGTACTAAGCTTAGTACTGCATTCATGCAATGAGGGTAGTTCTAGCGCTGCATTCATATACTGATGGTAGTTCTGGTGCTACATTCATCTACTGAGGGTGGTTCTAGTGCTGCATTCATGTACTGATGGTGGTTCTGCTGTGGCATCCATATACTGACCGTGATTCTGGCACTGCACTCATGTACTGACAGTGTTTCTGGCTCTACATCCATGTACTGACGGTGGTTCTGGGCTGAATTTATGTGCTGCTTGTGGTTCTGGCACTGCACTCATATATTGTCAGTGGTTCTGATGCTACATTCATGTGCCGATGGTGGTTTTGGCTTTTTATTCATGTGCTGATGTTGGTTCTGGTGCTGTATCTATGTACTGACAGTAGTTCTGACACTGCATTCATGTATTAACAGCTGCATTCATGTATTCATAATGATTCTGGTGCTGCATTCATGTATTGATTGTGGCTTATAAACTGCATTGGTGTACTGACGATGATACTGGTGCTGCATTCCTGTATTGACTGTGGTTTGGCACTGCAGGTCATGTATTGATGGTGATTTTGATGCTGCATTCATGTACTGAGGGTGTTTCTGGCCTTAATTGTATTAGTCCCTAAACATTGCTAAGTTTATTCCCAAAAGAAAGCAGACCCCACCAAAAGAATCCCTCTTAACAGATCCCAAACTATTTGCCTTGGCAAGTGAATGGGATTTCAAAAACAAATCTGCGTCTTTGTCAGGTCTCTCAGGATTCCACAGTTCGCTCCTCCTACAGGTCAGAAGCAGTATCACTCGCACAGAGTAAGTGAGAGCGGAGTTATATTGGGACCTGGTGTGTGTATGAGAGCACAATAGCAATGGACCTAACATCGATGCAGATCTGTGTGCAAGAGCCAATCCATTATCGTCACTTGCCCGCTGTAATTGTGTAGGGTCTAGTGAGTGCAATTTCTTTTGAGGCTGTCTGGTTTCATTTGAGGCTTCCTCTCTTTTGTGGGGGTGTCTTTTCTCTTTTTGGGGTGTATGCTTTCTTTAATGAAGTGTCCTGCTGTATTCTTTAACTTTTTTAGCTGCCTGGACACTTCCTAATATTTTAAGCATATTCTAATAAGACCATATAAAAACTTATATATTCCCAATTCCCAAGACAAATGACTTCCATAAAAGAAAGGCTTTAGCATGTTACAGTTTAAATCCAATCCTTTTGACCTCACGAGGCATAAATTGCTGACATAGGTATCTTGCATTTGCTTATTTCTCTGTCACCATTGAAAACATATTCACAGTTAGTCAAGCATGAAAAATGTTGTCCGAACCCGCCTCCTGTGTATGGGAGCCTCTACTTTTTTTCCCTAGATGATGTTGGGGGAAAGACATTTTGAGTAGGTTTCATTTTTTTTGCTGAAGTCTTTTATTCTCAGGGAAGACAATCTGCCTCCAGAGGTGTTGGTAGCAAGTTATTCCCTCGCCCTCATAGAAAACGTGATTGGTTAATCGTATACATATTATATATGCCTATAAGTTGCGTATGTATAGGAGGAAGGAATAAATGTTGAATAAATGTTTGACTGACAACTACACAAGGTAAAAGGGCATGTTTCGGCTCTGTTGGTCACTGTGTGAGGGACATTGTAGCCGTCACTCTGTGAAAGCATCTGTAGATTTCATACTACGCATAGAATAATGGCTGTCAATTTATGAGATTTATTTTGACTGTCATTTTAAAGGAAGACTGCAGTTTGCATTGACTCGGAACTTAAAGCCTCCATTGCTGACACACATTGATGGGTGTTTTTGCTCTACTCCTCAACCATCGAAGAACCTTTCTAGAAAGAGCAAAAGAGAAATTCATGTTAGCTAATCAATATCGGTATAAATAAGATCTGATAATATAGCGAGGTCTCCTGTGATCTCATAAATGTCGTCCTGAGGCAGACATATTAAACAAAGATAGGCATATGACAGTAAAGGTCAAATATGGCATATAAACTATCGAAATAAATTATCATTGTCAGAAACGGAAGATGTAAGATCTTGAAAGGCTTAAGTAACGTGATCTTTCAATATGAAGATATTGAAAAGTTTTATCTATACATAGGATGGCCACGTAAAAAAAAAACAATGCAAAATGAATAATGAGGTAGGAGCAAGAGTTAAACATGATATCAGGATGAATAGATATAGGGATCATGACAGAAACAGATGTAACCTTCCACCTGCAAGTGAGTAATACAAGCTGCCATATCCTCTGTGCACTAGAGAAGATTTATAGCTGGCCCAATGAGGGCAGAGCTCCAGGGAAAACTACAGTAGGCACAGTAATGCTAAAACAATCACTACTAGGCAGGCGGACAACTCAACTGCCAACCGCCAATTCAAGAGATGTACATACATTAGTTTTGCATTCCCATTTTCGGAGCTTAGGTCACTGAACATGATATCATAGCTGTAGAATTATCACTTGCGTACACGCCGCTTCAGCACTTTTATGTTCCGGCTTCTCAGAAGTCATTAGTTTTCATAACCCTCAGAAAATTAGCACACTTTGTCTTTTCTTATATAAATGTGAGATATGTTAACATCCCACCAGCCTGTTTATACCGTATTTACTTCTGTGCCCCAGTTTTGAAGATATATTCATTTCCTGATCAATGAAAAGACAGAAATGATGTTCCTTATTCCATAGATGCTTATAAATAGTTTTACCTCTTGCATTTGCATTGGAAGATGTTTCAGAGGAATTACATTTCTTTGTGAGCACACACAGTTTTATAATAGACATAATAAAGGGCTTGCAATTCCGGCATTAGAGCTGCAAAATATGAAAAAAAGAAACAATATGAATAATACAATATATTTTTGCTATTACCCTTTATTGTTGAAATAAATCATTTTACAGTATGACTGGAAGGCAGGTCTTATCACTCTGTGAGGAACAGATTAGAAGTGCCCGCAGCAGAAGGAGCTAATGAGGTGACTGCCTGGGGAATGAAGGGATGAGTATGTTTAGGAGAAGTTGGACGCCAAGCCTGAATTCTGGACAGGGCTGAGCCAAAATCTGCATAAAAATGCAATCTAGATGGAAAGAGAAGAGAAATAATTCAGAAAAATATGTAGCCAATATCATAAATATCAATTACATAAAATACTCCAAGCACATTTAGTATATACATCAATGGCACACAAGGCTAATAAATAATGATTAGACTAATGATGGTGTGAGTCTAATTACACAATGAGCCACCACAAATGAAGGGTCATTTAAGAAATGTTCTTCCAGATAATTTGTGACCAATGTGAGGGCAAAATGAATGATGGAGGGGAATCCCGTTGGCTTGTAAAGTGCTGAAATATGCTGACCTGAGTCTCCAAGGCAACGTATTGTACGTTACGGAATGTTAAAATTAAATATGTACCTTGAGTGCAATTTCGACTTAATTGGAGGCTAGTGGAAGTATCGGCATGTATTCTGGACACAGTCTCCAGCTGTAAATTTTATGTTGAATGATAATTGCTGAATTGCAAGTTATGGTCTTTTAACAGATTGTCTGTGTAATCTATGCGTCGCCCTGAGATAGGTACACAATTATGTCCATTTTGTGTACCATTTTCCAAATTAAATTGCTAGATGTCTTACCGTATTATTCACACCAAGGAGGAAATAAGTGACAATCCAACTAAAGCTGTAGTCGAACATACCAAAAAATACATTGGAAAATAATGATCTTTGTAGATCTGTCTCGATAAGTGTTCATGTATATAGCTCTATACAACCTGTACATGGCAGAAAAATTGATTGGCCCATTGAAGTTCACACCCCTGAAAACCCTTTTTGGGATTCTCTATGAATCCCTGCAGTTTGAGCACAGCAACCCTTTGAAGCATATCTCCATACTAAACAGTATTGAGGCACCATACAGTGTCACGTGGATGCCCAAGGCAGTATAGTATAGGGCTACAGGGACTGTGTGAGCCTCATTCATATATGCTGCAATATGCATGACATCTATGGGTAAGAATATTATTATTAGGTAGATTAATGTTGCCAAACATCATTTTATTATTAGGCTTGATCAATGCTTGGGTTTTAATTGCTGCATCCTTAGTTCTTTAGTCGAAAGAAGGAAGAAAGGTTGCTTACTTCTAATCATGTAAATCCCTGAATAATTGCTACTGACTTGACTTGAACAAATGTCAATGGCAATGTCAAGGCTATAAAAGCATGGAAGTTATGTCTGTGGATGCAGCTCAGGGTTTATATTCACATTTCAGCAGAATGTAAGATCATAGAAAAAACTAAAAAGTTTGTTCTGAAATACTGAGTTTAGACTTAGCAGCAGAATAGACGATGGTGGCAGTGACATGACCTGAAGCTCACGGGTCCCTTTGTGAAAGCTCCAACAGGGCCTCCAATTATTGCAAATCGTTAATAGCAATAGTGTTTTTCGATAAGTCAGAGGGACTTTTGGGGCCCCCTAGGCTCCAGGACTGTGGCACCTTTTGTAGTTATGCCTCTGAATGGTGGTCATGATGTCCGTGTTGATGACTTGAATGGGAGATCTCGGCTCCTGCTTTCCTCTCTTCCTCCAGTAGGTCTTCTCAAGTCACAGGATCCAGATTGTTCCATTTTCTGTCACAGTCACCAAACACAAACCATTCTCTAAACTTATTATAATGTTATCATATACAGGTGCATCTCAATGAATTTGAATATCATCAAAAAGTTAATTTATTTTAGTAATTCAATATATAAAGTGAAGCGCATACATTATGTAGAGTCTTTACAAACAGAGTGATCTATTTCAAGTGTTCATTTCTGTTAATGTTGATGATTACGGCTTACAGCCAATGAAAAATTCAGAGGTCATTATCTCAGAAAATTAAAGTAGGGAGAATGAACCGTCAGATAGATAAAATATTACCTAAATAGGTATCAGAGGCTTCACCTTGTGTGGTTGTGAGAGTCACAACCACTATAAAAGCATATCACGGTCTGCTGCAATCCCCAGTGTGGTTCATATAGAGTAGGGAGGAGGAAAGCTTAAAAACCGCTCTGCCCTATTCCACGAGACATCAAAGGGTGAATATGATATTGATTTATTAGTCAACGCTTTCAGGGCTCCTTGGGTCTTTCCTCAGGACAAATCAATATATATTGCCATGTTTCAAGGCATTTCAGGGGGCCCTGAAACGAGTTGACTAATAAATTAATATTACACTCACCCTTTGATGTCTCGTGCAATATGGCAGCACGGTTTTTTACCCTTCATCTCCCTACTTTAATTTTCTGAGATAATGACCTTTGGGTGTTCATTGGCTGTAAGCCATAATCATCAACATCTACATAAATAAACACTTGAAATAGATCACTCTGCGTGTAATGACTCTACATAATATATGTGTTTCACTTTTTGTATTGAATTACTGAAAAAAGTTAACTTTTTGATGATATTCTAATTCATTGAGATGCACTTGTAGGTCACTTTTTAATAGCATGGACGATAAGAAATAACTACTAGTTTCAGCATACCCTATTTGCCTGGGCACAGAAGTGCTTTGTATATTGGAAAGGCTCTTATAATAATAATTTTTATTTGCAAGTTCCAATATATTCTGCAGCACATTACAGTTTGCTATACCATGCAGAATATGTGTATATACTCTATGTATCTGCATCCCTGCAGACTACAAACATGCGGCTCATCTGATCCCGCAGTTCTATCCACATCCATCTGTCTAGACTTCTTACTAAGCCTCCTGATGTATTAAAGCAAAAAATATTGGGCAGCTAGAAAGAAATATGACTTCAGTATTAGACAACACAAGGTTTTCTTGAAGTCTGTAACGAGGGAGAATCTTAGGTGTGTATGGGGACTGCATACGCCAAATAGTAGGCGATTTTAGCAGCCATTTTCCTAGTTGCTCCATCCTATTATTTTTGACCCATTGGAGCAGCACAAATGTTTGCAATGATGCGCATACCACATAAATAATCTATAACCAAGCTGAGCGTTTTGTGGCTATGGAACACACAGCCGGTTAGCGCTTTGTATTATTGGAAAGGACATAATATGTTGAAGTACATACACACTGTACAGCTTTTTACATTTTTTTCTCATTGAATTGGAGAAATACTGCTAAAGGTTTGCTTTTGATCTTCTAAATAGGAGGAAGCACCTGGTATAACTGGCCTCTTGCTTGCCTCTCTTGAACTGCATTGGATTGACAAGATGACAATATCCCAATTGAGATTTCAGGCTCGTGTGAAGTAGACACCTGATCTGCCTGCAAATGCATTTACAAAAGACTTTCATTCACAGAAAAAAAAAACTCAGTAGGACTTTTCTCATTTAGCCTTCTGGGGATGCAGTCTCTTGATCTGTCAGCTCTTAAATCCTACTGCAGTGTTAACCTGTGTGATGCCGGAGGGTTCTGCTACACAGTGGGTTGTAGGCCCCTCTGGCAGTGCGGGGTCTAACCGTCTTTTCAGTTCACAAGACAAATGTATCTTGCATTGAATCTGTCAACTAGGATTCCATTACTTGCTAAGAGAATACAGAACCCTGTCATCAGATAATCATAACGTCTGTTTTGAAGTGCTTATTTTATTAGCCTGGAAAGTAAAGCAGATTTCAGACTTTTAAGCCACGGCAGGCTTTGAAAGGCATACTGATGTGTGTTCTCACATCCTGTGGTCAGGGTTCAGATCTTGGCACTAGATGATAATGCTCTCAA
This sequence comes from Allobates femoralis, assembly GCA_033576535.1. Taxonomy (NCBI): domain Eukaryota; kingdom Metazoa; phylum Chordata; class Amphibia; order Anura; family Aromobatidae; genus Allobates; species Allobates femoralis. The sequence goes on from JARQOC010000004.1 coordinate 260,863,033, forward strand.
CTATAGGAGATCTCTAAATTGATGTTTGTTGCCTGCTTAAAATGAGCAACGCAAAGTGTCATTCCTTTCAAATAATGATAAACCAAACATATGTATGCTGCCACTGCTGCTTGTACATTGTTAGAGAATCTAAAGGCTGCTTTTTTCGAAGGTCAGACTGCTAAGAAACTGACGGAAAATGATAACATTTGATATTAAAATTAAGCACCTTTCGGGGTTTTGATTAGATAATTTCTTTGTGTCTGTGAATTTCTCCCTAACAAAGATACACTGAGCAACCCAATCAGGTGATCTAGATAGGAGTTGTAAGGCTAAGCATTGTTATAGCGCCACTTATTCCATGGCGCTTTACATGTGAAAAGGGGCATACATAGACAAGTACAATAAACATGAGTAATACAAGGCACACACAAGTACAGAAGGAGAGAGGACCCTGCCTTCAAGGGCTCACAGTCTACAAGGGATGGGTGAGGATACATTAGGAGAGGGTTGAGCTGGTCGTTCGGTAGAGTGAGGATCTATTGCAGGTTGTAGACTTGTCGGAAGAAGGGAGTCTTCAGGTTCTTTTTGAAGGTTTCCATGGTGAACGAGAGTCTGATGTGTTGGGGCAGAGAATTCCAGAGTATGGGGGAAGCATGGGAGAAATCTTGTATGGGGTTGTGGGAAGAAGAGATGATTGGTGAGTAGAGAAGGAGTCTGAGAGATGTAGTTGCATGTAGGTAAGTACCGTGAGACCATGTCACAGATGTATAGAGGAGACAGGTTGTGGATGGCTTTGTATGCCATAGTTAGGGTTTTGAACTGGAGCCTCTGGACACTAGGAAACCAGTGAAGGGCTTGGCAGAGAGGAGAGGCTGGGAAATAACGGGGAGACAGGTGGATTAGTCAAGCAGCAGAGTTTAGGATAGATTGGAGTGGTGCAAGAGTGCTAGAGGGGAGGCCAGAGAGTAGGAGGTTGCAATAGTCGAGACGTAGATGATGAGGGCATGCACAAGTGTTTTTGCTGTTTCTGGTCAAGGAATGTATGAATCCTGATGATTTTTCTGAGTTGGAGTCGACAGGAGATGGCAAGGGCTTGGATATGTGGCTTGAATGAGAGGGCAGAATCGAGGATCACCCCGAGGCTCCGTACATGCGGGGCTGGGAAAGTGAGCAGCCATTGACTGTGGTGGATAGGTCTCGTGGAGGGGTAGAGTGAGATAGGGTAAAGATGATTTATTCAATTTTGTCCATGTTCAGTTTTAGAAATCAAGCAGAAAAGCAAAATGAAATAGTGGACAGACATTGTGGTGTTTTGTTTAGTAAGGAGGTGATGTCATGTCCAGAAAGGTAGATCTGCGTGTCATCAGCATAGAGATGATACTGAAAACCATGGGATTCTATGAGCTGACCCAGGCCAAAGGTGTAGATGAGAAGAGTAGGGTGTCCTAGAACTGAGCCTTGGGGAACACCGACAGACAGGAGTTGAGGTTAGGAGGTGGTGTGAGAGAGGGAGACACTGAATCTTCGTCTGTTAGATATGACAAGATCCAGGACAGGACCAAGTTTGTGATGCCAAGAGATGGAGAACTGTACAGGGAATGCTACAGTGTCAAAGGCAGAAGACAGGTCTAGGAGAAGGAGGACAGAGTAGTGTTGCTTTCTCTTGACAGTTAGTAGGTCATTGGTGACTTTAGTTTGGGCAGTTTCAGTAGGATGATGCAGTCAGAAGCCAGATTGTAAACAGTCAAAGAGGGAGCAAGAGGAGAGATGGGAGGACAGTTCAAGATGGACATGCTGTTCCAGCAGTTTTGCGGCATAAGGGAGAAGTGATATCGGGCGATAGTTAGACACAGAGGATGGGCCGAGGGAGAACTTTTTGAGGATGGGTGTGATTGAGGCATGGTTGAAGGGTGAGAGGAAGACACCATTTGTAAGTGAAAGGTTAAAAGAGATGTGTTAGGGTTGTGATGAAGACTGCGGCGAGGTTGGGGATGAGGTGTGACGGGAGAGGTCAAGCGTACAAGTGGTGAGATGTGATCTTGACAGAAGAGGGGAAAGCTGATCTTCTGTCATGGTGGAGAAGCTGGTTAGGAAGAACAGGACTGAGCAGTTATAAGGAGGGGCATAGGGGGCTGCAGGCCAAAGCTTTCTCTTATGGTATCAATCTTCTGCTTAAAGAAAGAGGCAAAGTCTTCAGCAAAAATGAGAGGAGAGGGAGGAGGTGCTTGGGGACAGAAGAGAGAACTGAATGTTTTGAATAGCTGTTTAGGATTGTGAGACAGGGAGGATATGAGAGATGAGAAGTAAGTTTGTTTTGCGGCAGCGAGTGTGCATTTGAAGTTGGCAAAAGACTGTATGCAACAAAGTGCTTGGCAGAATGGGATCTCTTCTATCTCCGCTCAGCTACCCTGGAGGCCCGTCTCATTTCTTTGGTCAGGCAGGTCTGCCAGGGTTGTCTGTTGATTGTAGGAGTTTTGCTTTGCGCGAAGGGGGTGGACGAATCGAGCGCTGCAGTTATTGTAGTGTTATATAAAGTGGTAGCAGCATCTGTGTCATGTGAGGGAGAAGAGACTCAAGCTATGTCTGTAAGAGGGAGAAGAGACTCAGAGAATGAGTGTAAATCAAAGTTTTTGAGATTTCTGTGAAGATGATTAAGTTGGTGGAGTGGCTGCTGCTCGCAAGGAGAGGAGAGGGAAGAGAATGTCATTAGGTTGTGGTCAGACAGGGGGAGGGGTGAGTTTGAGAGGTTAGTAAGGGAACAGAGACAGGTGAAGACAAGGTCCAGCATGTGGCCATCTTTGTGAGTCGCCACAGAGGACCATTGAGTGAGGCCAAAGAAGGCAGTCAGGGATAAACGTTTAGAGGCAGCTGAGGTAGAAGTGTCAATGGGGATGTTGAAGTCACCCATGATGACAGTAGGGATGTAAGCAGAAAGGTAATGAAATAGCTAGGTGGTGAAGTGGTTGAGAAAGGTGGAGATGGGTAGCTCTGAGGGGTGGTAGATAACAGCCAGCTGGAGTTTGGAAGGGGAATGGATGCGGATGGAGTGCACCTCAAATGAGGGTAAAGTAATGGAGGGAGGTAGTTCAATTGGGGTAAAGGAGCAGTTGTGGGACAGGAGCAAGCCAACTCTTGGCTAATAACAGACAATAGCGCAGTTATAGGAAGTACAGAGGTAGCAGTCAGGGGTTTGTAAGCGTCTATTTTCACAAACTAAAGGATGCCACTAGACCACAAGTCCATGATTATAGTACTTTACACAAGCTAAAATATGTTGTCACCTGAGGAGCAAGACATTTATCACTTATTGGGTTATCAGCAACCTGTTTAAACTACATTATTATCATGAACAAGCATTTTGATGTAAACTCATGATAATATCTTGGTGTAAATGTACCTTAAAGAGGTTGTCCCAGCTTGTCTGTAGTCATTCTATATGAATGCAGACTTGTGATTCCTTACAGAGCGTAGTATGCTCAAGGTCATGATTCCACAGAGCCAACACCAGGACTAGGCATACATGTGATCACGTGCCGACTAGACATGCCTCAATCAATACAAGTGAGTTGAGTGAGGGAAGACAAGTCTAATCATAATGTGAACGAAAGTATGCAAAACACATACTTGTGGTCACTTGACCACCTGCTCCCAGTGACAGCACTAGGGAAACCTGACAGCAAACTTAAACCCGAAGCCTAGACAGCCCATTTAATGCACCTCAATAAAACACCAGTACAATCATTGACACATAGTAGGCTGGGTAGCTTTTTACAATTTTTAATTAGGGCTTAGAAATTTCAAACTACACCTCTGACAATTAACAGCAGACACAACATGGCTGTGTATCAGGGTGAATATATCTACGGGAACTCACGTCCTTTTTCCTTTAAAAACATAACGGCTCAGTAATGGCAAAGTCTTTGGGGCTAAGATACAGTACTTGTAATATTCTGAATACAACATTTGAGGGGCCACACTGCTCTCAGGAGTCAATGTTTTTTTCTGTAAAGAAATGGTATAGACATTATATTCACATCTACCCTTATTCTATCTAGCCAAACTGCTTGCAACAAAATTAGTGGTCTTCTTCACAAGATTGAACTGCCAGAAAATAGTAAACGTCAGACTTGTGCTGGATCTTAATGAGGTTTTGCACTTTCATGAAGGGAGACCCCCCAAATTCCCTAAAATAACAAACAGAGCAGAACTCGCCCTTCCTGGATCCAGAGCTGAAGCCAAGCCACTGCTTTTGGCTCAGTGTTTTTGCTGCAAAGATGACATCACATTGTGAGGTTGCATCACCACTGTAGCCAATCACTGACATCACCAGCCCATGCCATCTACCCTGGCAGAAGCAATGAGCTTAGTGGTCATACACTGTCAACGCGACGTGGCATCACAGTTATAACCAAAATACAGGATTTGAGCAGCAGTGGGGAACCAGCACTGGACCCAAAGTGTTGAGTGCCTGCTCTGTTTGCTATTATAAAGGGAATTTGTCAGCAAGTTTTTTCTACCTTATCTGACAGCAACATCATTTTGAATCACAAAAAACAATCAGAAAAACGTGCAAAAATACTGTTATAAAAAATAAAAAAAGTAAAAAGCAAATGCTGCATAAAAAAGTGATAAAAAACAGGGTATTTAGTTGATACGTTTTTTGCAAAAAATGTATACGAAGCCGCTCTACCAAACGTCAAGGTAACCCGTATCAGAGCAGTCCCTATCTGTGTGTTCAAAAAACCTGACCATGTGAACAGTTACCTACATGAGCCGGGTCCAGACAGGTCCAGTCATTTTGGCAAAAATATGCCAAATCCAACGATGTATGACATAGATTACTGGTTAAAGCCTTTCTGACACAGGAACACAGTAAAGCTGAGTTAGCTGCCCCCGCCCACATCAGGCTCTCAGTAGAGATTATTCATTGACAGTGAGGTGTCATTCACAGCAGGGGGCGTGTCGGACTGGCATGTTTGTGATTTTTTTGTCCTGCAATGGTAATCACAGGGTAATAAAACCTTTAGATTATGTAAACAATTGCAGAGAACTGCTAAGGGAAGCACAGCTGCTTTCGGTTTTTTAACCCCTACTGCATGCTGTCCTCAGTTTACAAAGCAAAAACTGGCTGACAGATTCCGTTTAAGCAATTTAGAGTGTTCCAATATCCTAAAAGTGTAAAATCCCATTAAGTGTATGCTGTATTCTAGCAGTAAAAGTTCAATTCACCATGTTTTTCCCCTTTTTTACATGTAAAGGGACAAATTAAATGCTTTTATAAAAGGTCAGTATCCACAAGAGGTAAGATGAACATGGGTAGATACAAACAGTATGCAGCAAACAAATATATGCTAGACTTGCTAGGTCTCTAAAAATGATGTGTCAATAAATCTACATAAAGCATTAAAAGGACTGCAGAATAAGGGAAATGTCTTGCTTTATGTTACCAAGGCATCATAGTATATTACATAGCGGAGAATCCACACTTTAGAAGTATCCTAATTCTGGTTTTATATTGTAGATTAAGTTATGTATTAAGTGGGAAGAGTCATTCATTTATAATTTAGGGCAAATTTAGCTTTAGCTAAATTCTTATAAAATTTGCAAAATATCCAGTTATCATTTCCCATTAGAAAGTCACCTTGCAGATAACTAACTTCTAATATGCTCAATACGTCTATTACGTTTTCTATCACAATAATTCTTAAACTGTACAGCAACAAATTGAAAATTAGAAATTGGACAGAACCTAATAGCTTTAAACTATATTACATAAGTAAATCATTACTGATTACACAATGGTGAAAAATCTCTATGCAATAACTTACTGTATATACTCGTGTATAAGCCGAGTTTTTCAGCACAAAAAATGTGCTGAAAAGTCCCCCCCTTGGCTTATACACGAGTCATACAGTATACAGGCGCCCCCCCATTGGTATACAGGGCCCCCCTTGCTGCCGCACACTTGTAAAGGAATACATCATTATACTTATCCCTGTCCCTGTCGCTGTCGCCGCCGCCACTCTGCACCGCGCTCCTCCGGGTCTTCATTCTTCTTCCTGCTTCTTCATGCTTTCTCCTCCGGCTGGCGCAGGCAATGACGTCATTTCCTGTGCGCCGGAGAAGGAAGCATGAAGAAGCAGGAAGAAGCATGAAGACCCGGAGGAGCGCGGTGCAGAGCGGCGGCGGCGACAGCAACAGGGACAGGGATAAGTATAATGATGTATTCCTTTACAGGTGTGCGGCAGCAAGGGGGGGCCCTGTATACCGATTGGGGGGGGGCCTGTATACCACTGGGGCCTGTATATAGCACTGGGGCCTGTATATAGCACTGGGGCCTGTATATAGCACTGGGGACTGTATACCACTGGGGCCTGTATATACCACTGGGGCCTGTATATACCACTGGGGCTGCTGTATATACCACTGGGGCTGCTGTATATACCACTGGGGAGGCTGCTGTATACCACTGAGGCCTGTATATACCACTGGGGAGGCTGCTGTATATCAGTGGGCTGCTGTATGTACTGCTGGGGCCTGTATATACCAATGGGGAGGCTGCTGTATACTACCACTGGGGAGGCTGCTGTATACTACCACTGGGGAGGCTGCTGTACACTACCACTGGGGAGGCTGCTGTATACTATCACTGGGGAGGCTGCTGTATACTACCACTGGGGAGGCTGCTGTATACTCCCACTGGGGAGGCTGCTGTATACTACCACTGGGGAGGCTGCTGTATACTACCACTGGGAGGCTACCGTATACTACCACTGGGGCCTGTATATACCACTGGGGAGGCTGCTGTATACCACTGGGGCTGCTGTATATACTGCTGGGGCCTGTATATACCACTGGGGAGGCTGTTGTATACTACCACTGGGGAGGCTGCTGTATACTACCACTGGGGAGGCTGCTGTATACTACCACTGGGAGAGGCTGCTGTATACTACCACTGGGGAGGCTGCTGTATACTCCCACTGGGGAGGCTGCTGTATACTACCACTGGGGAGGCTGCTGTATACTACCACTGGGGAGGCTGCTGTATACTACCACTGGGGAGGCCTGTATACCACACTGCTGGGGGCTGTATACCTGTGCTGGGGTCCACCCTCGGCTTATACATGTGTCAATAGGTTTTCCCAGGTTTTTCTGGGCAAAAGTAGGGTGGTCGGCTTATACACGGGTCGGCTTATACACGAGTATATACGGTAGGTACATCATATGCCATCCAGAGTAAAGATTAACAATGACACCCTACAAACAGAGATACTAAAGGACATTTGCAATGATAGCAGACCTTAAATATTGTAATGCTCACAGGGATGTCAACTTTGGGGATGTGGACCCATTGGACCACAGGGTGAGCTGTGGCAGCTGACCCCCAGGGAACAGACGGATTCAGAGACATATACGGGCACAGTCTCTAGTATAGCAGGCATAGACTCTACTATGGTGGGCAGGCAGTCTAGGGATGGACAAGGGTATGGACACTGTTGTAGGCAAGCAGGAACAAGACCAGGTGTGAGCAGACAGAAATGGGATGGCAGGACTCAGGGACAAGTAGCAAATGAAACATGGAACCTGATAATTAGCTAGCAAGTCATAGACTAAACTAACTAAAGGCATTGATCAGGATGCATTATACTGTATACCCAGTGCCACATCAGTGAGAGGCTGAGTGGTTACCTTCTGAAAACAACGCACTGGCCTTTTAAATGCAAGGCAAGTGGCATCTGCATTTCAGAGGTACACTCCTGGGAGACCTGTGCAGTATGCACAGATCCAAGGATTGGTAGATCACAGAAGACCTCATGGACACCCCAGACGAGAGATGGAGATGTACAGCTGGGCTGCAGTGGTGAGTAAACCGTTGTCCCTGCCGCAGGGAAGCATAGCACAGGGACGTCAGCCATACATATGCCCTGTGTAACTGTATGCCAGGTGACCCACCGGGCAGTTTAAGTGAGGCATTCCATAGATCTGTACCCATTTATGATGACAATTATCCTCTCCTTTTGAAAATTGTAGACATGTTTCACTGCTTGTTACATGTAAAGTATGTATGAAGTATGACTTCATCTTTGAACTTGATTATTTTTTATTTCGGACCAATATTGTTTGCATTGAAATACATCGGGTCCTCTTGAATGACCACTATTTGAAGAATTTTGGGAGCAGTTCTCAAATTTGGCAGTGGGAAGGAAGCCACTATAAATCATTACTGCTCATTTTTTTCAATTTTAAATCCATTTTCCAATAATACTATATATCCATCTGCTCAGCTCCTGTTGACAGATATAGCAGCGTATCCAATGAGCCAGGTTTGCTATGTGAGCTCTCTCTGTCAGAGCACTGTAGACATTTCAGACTGTGTTTGACATCTTAGAACCAATACATACTTTTCGTATGCTGGATCAGAATTTTGCACTGTTTATTACTTAGTGCACCGAGTTCTTTGTGTTCCGGTAACAGTCCGTCCTGCTTATCCTGTAAGTGGCTCAGCCAAGTTCTCACAGTTCCTACCCTGTTGATGTAAATATTAGTCACAGCGAAAGCTTATTGTATAAACCTTTTATGAATATTGTGGGTCTGCGAAGTCATGTTTTAAGCTAAGATCATCTGTTGAATGCTTATTTTTTAATTCCTTAAAGTGCTAATGACAAATCATCTATAACAAACTCAAGAAATACAATTGAAGCCAATCTACCTCATACGGTAAAACCTTTCTGTACTTCCAAACTAATGAATCATCTCTGGTGAATCCATCTATGAGCAAAACGCTTGTACACAAAATTAGTTTTGTGAGAGACAGAGTATTTAAATAATTTTGTATTAGGAAAACATTCCCCGCATCATCTGTTGAGGCTTCGCCTGTAAACAGGTTATCTCTGAGAACCTGATAATCTGCGGCTCTACGCAATGTTCTCCTGAGGTGTTTGGTAAAGATTTCCCTGAGAAGAGAAACAGATGTGATTTGAAAAGATTTGCTTTGATCCAGATGGGTTTCTTTACTGTGAATATATTCTATCATTTAAAATGAAAATATTTGTAGAAGTCACTATTTGCCAGAACGAAAGATTTGAAATTCTATGAATTGTGGACATTTTGCAGTGAAATTATAATCGCGATGCAACAGCACTTCCCACCGATAAGAAGACGTGACACGTATGTACAATGTAATCTGGTTCTGACACAGGACTAAAACCACATTTGGGATGTACACTGGAGCTAGCTATAGGGTTGGTGCGAGTTACTGCTATAGGGCCTAGGTGGTGCTGTGTATAGCCCACCTATATGATAATAAGAATCTAATATAGATTAGTTGCAGGGCTAGTGCTAAGTCCGGGAGCTATAGGTGACCTGAGGGATCACCTAGGGATGTTTGAAGTATCTTATCTACCGTATATACTCGTGTATAAGCCGACCCGTATATAAGCCGACCCCCCTACTTTTGCCCCCAAAACCTGGGAAAACCTATTGACTCGTGTATAAGCCGAGGGTGGACCCCAGCACAGGTATAAAGCCCCCAGCAGTGTGGTATACAGGCCCCCCAGTGGTAGTATACAGCAGCCTCCCCAGTGGTAGTATACAGCAGCCTCCCCAGTGGTATATACAGGCCCCAGCAGTATTACAGCAGCCTCCCCAGTGGTATATACAGGCCCCAGCAGTATTACAGCAGCCTCCCCAGTGGTATACACAGGCCCCAGCAGTATTACTGCAGCCTCCCCAGTGGTATATACAGGCCCCAGCAGTATTACAGCAGCCTCCCCAGTGGTATATACAGGCCCCAGCAGTATTACAGCAGCCTCCCCAGTGGCATATACAGGCCCCAGCAGTATATACAGCAGCCCCAGTGGTATACAGCAGCTCCCCAGTGGTATATACAGACCCCACCAGTATATACAGCAGCCCCAGTGGTATACAGACCCCAGCAGTATATACAGCAGCCCCAGTGGTATACAGCAGCCTCCCAGTGGAATATACAGACCCCAGCAGTATTACAGCAGCCTCCCCAGTGGTATATATAGACCCCACCAGTATATACAGCAGCCCCAGTGGTATACAGGCCCCAGCAGTATATAAAGCAGCCCCAGTGGTATATAGCAGCCCCACTGGTGTGGTATACAGCAGCCCCATGGGTATATAACAGCCCCAGTGGTATATAGCAGCCCCAGTGGTGTGGTATACAGCAGCCCCAGGGGTATATAACAGCCACAGAGGTATATAGCAGCCCCAGTGGTATATAGCAGCCCCAGGGGTATATAGCAGCCCCAGGGGTATATAGCAGCCCCAGTCGTGTGGTATATAGCATCCCCAGGGGTATATAGCAGCCCCAGGGGTATACTGCAACTTATCTATATAAGGTTCACATTTGGGACTTGCCTTGGTTCCTTGTAAAGCTCCTGTTTGTTGTATAGATGCATTAGATTTGCATCAGGCTCCAAATATCTGTTTAGATTCCATATGTTTCAGTAGACAGCTGTAAAGCTGATTTATAGTAAGGTATAATCTGGAAACAAATAATATGTTTAACATATTAATATACAGCTCGTGAAATAGGTATTGAATACATCACCAATTTTCTAAATAAAAATATTTCTTAAGGTGCTATAGACATGAAATTCTCACCAATTGTCAACAACAACCCATCCAATTTGGACGGGCAAAGAAATCAAACCATAGATGTCCATAAATTAAGTTATGTGTAATGATGAGAGATGACACAGGGAAGAAGTATTGAACAAAGGTAGAAAGAAAAAGCCATGGAAAGTCATGACACTAGCTGAAATATACCAGTAATTAGAAAGCAACCCTTCCACTTAGTGAAAAATAATATCAACTGATGGCCTATAACAAGGTGTCTTATTAACAAGAAACACCTCATTATGGGTAAAACCAGTGAGCTGTCTTAAGATCTTCATGAATTTATTGTCGCAAACATTCTGATCGCATTGGTTAGAAAGCAATGCAAGACATTAGTCTCTCCACACATGAGGTGTCTTGAAGCTGTCATCATCAACAAAGTACAAAGAATTAATTACATTTCACAAAGCGCGCCCAAGACTTTCTCCTGTGTCAATTCTCATTATTACACATATCGTAATTTATGGACATCTATAATTTAATTTCTTTGCATGTGTTGATTGGATTACTTGTTACTGACAACTGGTGAGAAACTCATGTCAATAGCATCCTTAAAAATATATATCCTTAGAAAATTTGTGATGTGATCAATACTTATGTATCCTATTGTATTACCGTATATATTATTCATTCACAGTGAGATATATATATATATATGTATGAAAAAAACGGAACAGCACCAGATATTACCAGACTTGTGCAGCGCTTTTTCAACACCGGTCAAGTGTCCATGTAAACAATCCAAAAAAGGAAAAAGCAGCACCAAATAGATATCAAGTGCACCTTTATTGCCAATGGCGTGGCGACGTTTCGGACCAGAGGTTGAGAAAGGACCTCCGGTCCGAAACGTCGCCACGCCATTGGCAATAAAGGTTCACTTGATATCTATTTGGTGCTGCTTTTTCCTTTTTTGGATTATATATATATATATATATAATTCAGAGGTTTGCTATTTGCTATTGATGGTTCTAAGGTAGTCCAGCAATATTGTGAGATCTGACTCTCATCATCCTTACAATCAGCTGATCAGCTGATTGAGGGTCCACCATGTCCCCTGTTCACAAGGTTCTTTTGGTAGTGACTTGGCATAGTATTGAAGCTGTGGGATAGGCCCCACCAAACACACCCAAGAACCCAGGGGACCATGGTGGCCCAGTCAAAAAGGGGACAAGGGTAGAACAGGAGGTGGGAAGTTAGTGAGTGAGTAAGGAATTGGTGAGTTAGGAGCTAGTAAGTGAGGAGTGAAGGAGGTGGAAGCCAAGTTTGCAGGCGAGAACAGAGAGAACCCCTGGGGCACAGGTGGAGTGAGAACAGCCTGGGTGCCCAGATCCGGGACTATGATAGTCGGACGGAGGGGTTGGTCAACCAGGGACCAGGCCCTGAACATGGTGCGGACGCTGTATGCCCAAACCACTGAACCGGAGGCCACACACAGTCTACAGGAGTGGTGGCTGCAACTCGACACACCCGCTGAGAAGGCAGCCGAACTAGGGTCAGGAGACAGGTACCAGTCATCCAAAAGGACAAGTGGATGCTAGATTGGGTCCCTGCGTGTGGAGGCGCTGACAGGAGAGGCAAAGGAGTAGTGCCGAGAGAGAGACCAGAGAACAGAGAGGCACACAAAGGGGTCTTGGGCAAGCTATCCCGTTTCCTTGTGGATATACCATACTGGACTTGGTAGAGAGAAGCGCACGGTGGACATTTGCACCCTCAGTGAGTAAACTAGGTAAAGAATTCCAACGCTGTGTGAGACTCATTTTTCTCCCGCCTACCGAGCCGCCAACTCCACCGCACATGAGACATAGAAGTCCAACACAACTACGGCCTTATACACTCTTGCAAATAAACATATCTGCCCCTGGGTTCCGGCTCCACTTACGGAGAGCGACGACATCAAGCTGTCATACCAACAATCCCGGAGGTCTGACCCGTAGCGTCGGTCTATACTAGGTGGCATCACAAACATTTTCCCTATAAACTTTATTCTCATCCAATACATCCCAGAACCTGATTCCCAGCCAGTAAGAGCACTGACTTCCCCGGGTTCACGGAAGCTGGGTCTCAAACCCTGTGACTCCCCGGCAGAACTCTTAGCCCGGTTCCGAGTACCCCACAGCCGGGGTTGGGCGAGTCATGTCCAACATATAGTTACTGATAAAATGTTACCTATGTGAGTGGTACTACAGCCTTTTTATTTAGCTGATTGGTTGGGTAGTTGTACCTCCATTGATCTGATGTTAATGGCCTATCACTTTGAAAGATCATCAATATCATAGCCCCACGAAAACTTTTTATTTTGCAAAAGTATGTTTTTAATGGTCTAATGGAGGGCTTGTCTTTGAGAGGTGCTTAGTAGAAGAGTCCATTAATAGTATTAGGCCTTAAAAGACGTATTACTTTGGTGGTAATGGGAGCCATCCATGCAGACTTTACCTTTTATGTTTCTGGTCTAATAAATACCCGCACATTTGTCACTACTGATTTTGTTAATTGGTATATTTTATTTAGGTGGAATAAGATTTTAGACTTTGTGTTTTCATCTCTCTCTGACTTTACACATCGTGTGCACAGTTATGAGGTTTGTGGTATGTTTTTTTGAAGCCAAGAACATGCTATTTATGTAACTGAAAACAGTGTGATTTGTATTAATTTTAATACTTTTTCAGTTTTGGAGAGTACAGCAGTGAACAAAAATTGTTTGTACTGATTAATAATTGTCAATCTAACTCTGAAGGGAATCTGTCAGCAGGATTTCACTTAGAATATTTATAAGTGTATGTAGCTATTTCAAAGAAAAGTCAACCATACCTTTACATGGACGATCCATTCCTACATTACAGAGAAATCAGCATTTGAATTAAAATTCTAATGAGGCTTAAGAGCTATTCTAGATCTTAACTCTTGCTCACACCAGCTATATTCCCCACCCAATTTCCTCCTGATTGACTGACATCTCCTTTGTATAAAGTCACACAACACAGAGGTTATTAATTAAGCAGGAGCAAGTGACAATGGGTGGAGAATAGAGCTGGGCTGACAGTGACTTCAGGTTTACTGCCTCATTGGCATATCACATTAAATATTGATTTTTCAGTAATGGAGGATTGGACTAGTACTTGTCTTTCAAAGAGCTATATGGACATAAATTGTTTTGGGGGTGAACTCCTGCTGGCAGATTCCCTTTAACAGACTTTGGAAGAATGATGACCTAGCAGCTCTATAATGGAATGTTAGCCGTACACATTGGACTAATGTTGGCCAATGCAACCAATATTGATAGGTTTTTCCAATTGTCTTATGTGTAGGGGGATGCTTAACTCTAACCCGAAAGATCTCAGGGAAGATAAGGATTGAGAATGTCCAATTTCAGGCTGTCCGTTTATTTGTTTTCCAAGAAATAATCTGCCACTAGAGAAGTCTGGCAGAATCCTTGTCATAGAGAGCACAGGAGTGCTTCCTGTGCCAGGAGAGAGGCCTGGAGGGGACTTGACCCCTCCAAATCACCCCCAACCCTATGAATACCTGTCCCTGCACCATGAGAGATCATTCTTAGTGGTCCTTTTCTGTAAAAAAAATGCGTGGTGTAACATTGCCAAAATCAACATTATGCACTTACATATCTGCGACTTCTTGTCCCTGAATAAGTCTCACAGGGCGTTCCCTATGAGACTCTAAGTCCTCCTTAGCCGCTCATTATCACACCCAAGGGCGTGATAAATAATCCTAGTCCTCCTTGCCCTGCTGTATGGGTGTAAGAACCGGTGTGACGCTATTTGCGTCACATCAGTTCATAGCGACTTCGGTACACCCTTTAGGTGTAAATCAAAAGCCGCGCATGTGCAATGCGCATGGTGAGGTCAGTGTACACCTAAAGCGTGTACCGACGTCACCATGACCGGATGTGACACAAATAGCATCACAACGGCTATTACGCCCATACAGCAGGGCGAGGAGGACTAGGATTATTTATCACGCCCATTGGGGCGTGATAATGAGCAGTTAAGGAGGGCATAGAGTCTCACAGGGAACGCCCTGTGAGACTTATTCAGGGACAAGAAGTCGCAGATATGTAAGTGCATAATGCTGATTTTGGCAATGTTACACCACGCATTTTTTACAGAAAAGGACCACTAATAATGATCTCTCATGGTGCAGGGACAGGTATTCATAGGTTTGAGGGTGATTTGGAGGGGTCAGGTTCCCTTCAAGATAGTTGCCACACATGCATCAAAAGTGTATTGAGGGGATCTTTGCAATACCTATGTGTACACTCCTGCTATTCTTTGTCTATGAAAGACTTTTATATAAGGTTGTAGGTGTGACAAACTGATAAAAACTCTGCTACTGGGTACACTTACAGCCACTTAAAAGTCTCCTAAAATGGCGAAGATCTGAAACAAAAACACAACCAGATACCCGGCAATCACAACACATATAAACTCTTCTTTGTCAGTGCTTTCGATTGGCTGACATGAATCATTCATAGCAACTGTGATTAGGCTCAAAGATTGCTTACAGATAAGTTTCAGAAATGGAACAATAGCCATATGGAAAACCCTTTCTTATAAATTTGAAACATAGTCCGGAAGTGTTTATCAAATTACAGATTTTGGAAATTGGTTGCTCATCTAATTTTTTTAATTTTCATAATTTATACAGCCCAATCTTTTTCTTGTAGCACGTGTGACAGTATCGAAATGGCATTAGAACATAAGGAGGCATAATCCTACAATGGATTCTTTCCCTATGACTTCAATTCAAATGATAATTTAAAGGGAATTTGTCATGTTAAAAATGGTGGCTGATCTGCAGTCAGCATATTATAGGGCAGGTTCAGAATACTTATCTCTCCAAATTGTTAAATTATACTGCCATGACCCAACGTATAGGGGACCATGCAGCCAGAATACAGCCGCTATTAAAATAAAGGCTTACCGTACTTCCCATCCGTACTGTCTCGTGATTTTTACAGACAACAATGCTTAATCTTTAAATTTCCTTTAAATCATGCAATACATTTGTAAGTAATGTTTGTAACATCCAAGATCTTCAGATTTGGGACCCTGGTTTATACTGTACAATTGTGAAGTGTGGGTGACTTTTAATCCTCCTATTTGTCATTCAGTGTCATAGGTTATGCAAAGTGTTAACACCAGGTTAAAATAGCTAACGGAGTATCAAGAAAGGATTTATTGCCTCTCTATGTTACGTGTTACAATATTCTACTGCCATTGTATGTTTTCCAGAGCAAATTAAACTCTAGGTATTGTTCCTGTTACTTTTAATCAGCATCATAAAATAATACTGTTTATGGGAAGTGAGTTCAGATTATACAGTTCCTAAATTGATTGGGCAGGTTGAGGAAATGATCGTCGTAATAATAATTTGCATTTATATTGTGTCATTTCATTTGCCTAAACCAGATCCATTTTGGTATGCAGGAGGATTTGCTCATAAATATAATTATTCAGGCTCCCTTTTCACAAGCAGGATTCATACAGCTGGTTTATTTGAAGGGTCGAGAGGGAAAAAAAAACGGATCTTTCAATTATTAGTTTTTCTAGACGTTTTAACCTCTTAAGCACGAGGAAAAATTGTGCAATATAAAGCTGGCGGTCTCTGTGGACTGGAGGATTTCAATTCTCAGTTTCCCCACATCTAGTCAAATGTGATGCTTTGGAGGAAACAAATCTTGATTCATATTTAACAGACTTGGTAATCCTTTTACTGAGGATATGGTGTTTGAGAATGAGAGTTACTGCGACAAAACGCATGCCTTTTATATGCTAATAGATATCTGCATACTTATTCTAATTTCAACCTTAGCCTTAGTTCATTGCACTTTTACAGCCACGAAATAGTCCTTCCAAAAGTATTAAGGGTTAACCTACAGACACTACTTGATTTACTTATATAGGCAATCCAGTCATCTGCCTACTGGAACACATATTAATAACCTATCCTCTTCATACCATTTGTTTCCTTATCTTATAACATTTCCTTTTGTTATAACATTAAAAAAAGCAGACGAGTCATCCAGTAGAAATATTAGGGTATGTACTCATTGTCCAGAGGACCTGTGTGTTAGACGCAGGTCTTCCGGACCTGAGTGAACCTGCGGGTGGCCGCAGGGATACTGCAGCCGCCCTGTACTCAACATGTGCGGCAGGTGCGTGGCGACTCCTTCTTGCAGTCACCGAATGGGAGCCGCTTTCGACTCCACAGCATGAAATGGACATGCTTCGGAGGAGCGGAATGCAGGCTCTCAAAACGCTACGGTTGGTTTAAGCATAGTGGGCATGGAATTTCTACAAATCCCATCCACTTTGCTGATAGTGTACTATGCAACATCTTGAAGGCAGTGGCAAGACACTGCGTCCAAAACGCCGCGTATTCTTACCATGAGTATGCAGCCTTACTGCAAGGGTCACCCTGTGAATGGAGCCATTGAGACCTATTGAGTAATGTGTAGTAGATACCTCAAGTTCCATCTTCCGTTAATGATACCAGTAACTTCTATTGTGGTTGAGGTATGGGCACTTGTATTGGTATGACTCCAAACGTTGCACTCCGCGTAGCTAAGATGATGTCACGTATGGTCTGCTTTACGCAAGCAATGCACCTTCCACTTGGATTTCTTGATGCTAGGTGTCTTTATACCAATAGAATATTTGGAAACACGTTTCTTTGTTTCCTATAATTTAGTGAGGTGCATTTTAGTCTGAATAGTTACAGTATATAATTTATGTTAGAAGAAGGGATTTATGAATGTATGTGAAAATTATAGAAACATTTCCATATGGCACATCATATAAATAAAGATATAAGAATATCCACAAGACAAATTACCCTGGGATACTATGTCTAACACCAAATCCACTCTATGAGGTTAAGTAGTACAAAAAGGAGGAAAAACATGGAATTTTGGTCAATAAATAGTATATATTTGATTAATGATGATGGTCAAAAAGCATAAGGCATTAAATATAGTTAAAGAGAACCAACTACCAGGATTTAACCACCACTCAGTTCAGCAGGTGATTGATTTGTGCAGCATTGCATCACCATTTTTCTTTTTATTCCTCCCCTGAGGGTTTGGCAGTCTGCAGTAAGCCAAACCTCCCTCCCCGCTAGATGAGAGGAAAGGGTTTCAGCTTACAGCAGACTGCTATGCCCACAGGGCAGGAATAAAATAAAAAAACGAGAGTGGTGTCATGCTGCACATATCAATCACCTGCTGCACTGATTTACAGGTGTTAAATCCTAGTGGTTTGTTCCCTGTAAGAACAGTGATGCAGATGAACATATTATCAGGAGTAATAATGGAAAGTATGCAATGTAGCACAGGCATATATTATCACCTAATTCGCCCTCCATTTTGTTGGCAAAAATGCAAGTTCAAATGGAAATACAGTAATCAATCACATGATAACAATTTAATTATAAAAAACAATGAGGTGCATACCAGTAAAGTGTCTGTGTCTAAAAAGCAGAAAAAGGTCCCTTGTTAAACTGGTTTCACATAGCGATTTTTTCCTGTCCGTGGGGATCCTGTTTTTTTGCAGGACCCCACAGACAGGAAAGGGCAGCATTGGATGTGTGCCTCTGAATGCCAATTCTGTGTCCGGGTCCGTGACTTTCATGGACCCGGACACAGAAGGGCACTTTCACTTTCGCAATGTATAATATACATTGCAGGAGTGAAGCAAGGGCTAAAAATAAAAAAAAGATCCTCACCTATCCGGTGTGTGAACCCACGATGTGCGGCATCTACCGTAGCTCGAGGACGTGAAAATCAGCTGACTGGGTGGAGCGGGACAACCCGATCAGCTGATTGGTCAAATGACCGAATCAGCTGATCGGTTTAAATCGCATGCCCGCCAAAACTGAACGGCTGGCGAGAGATTTAAGCCGCGCTGATACGGTCATATGATGAATCAGCTGATCAGGTTGCCCCGCCCCACCCGGTCAGCTGATTTTCAGGTCCTAGAGCCACGGTAGATGCCGCACATCGCGGAGACACACGCCGGAGAGGTGAGGATCTTTTTTATTTTTAACCCTATATTATACATTGCAAAAGTGAAATAACACAGAAAGAGAGCAGTTTTAGTGTACTAAGCATGCTCAGTACACTGAAATTGGGTCCGAGAAATGATCCTGTGTTTTCTCGGACCTGTGCTCCATAGGACCCCATGTTAATGGCCGCGGATCATGTCGGATTCGATTGTGTCTGATTTGGTCCACTGTGCTCAAAATCTGAGGAGTCTCTGATTTTGGGTACAGCAAAAAATCTGACAGAATTGGATCTGTCACAAATCGGATGCCATTAAAGGGAACCAACCACCTCAGATGACGTCTATAAGCAGTAAATACATGTCCCTGCACCCTACCTACACCATTCCAGCTATGTTTTTGCTAAGAATATTGATAAAAGCAAACCGAAATATGCACTTTGTAAGCTTACATGCCTGCGTACTTGAGGGCGTCTCCCTCGGGCTCTCGTACTAGAGGGCTGTGTCTCCAGCAGCATGAGTGGCTTCCCTACCCCTCCCTCTCTCTTTGCAGGACGTCACTGAAGGGCGTTATATTATCTTTGTGTGGGCGGGC
Organism: Allobates femoralis; assembly: GCA_033576535.1. Taxonomy (NCBI): domain Eukaryota; kingdom Metazoa; phylum Chordata; class Amphibia; order Anura; family Aromobatidae; genus Allobates; species Allobates femoralis. The sequence continues at coordinate 260,882,269 of JARQOC010000004.1, forward strand.
ACGCAAGGCTGCTCCCGTCCCCGCACGTCATCGGAGGCAGACAGAGTGACGTGCACTCGCATCGTCACTTCCTGTCGGCTCCGTTCAGTGACGCGCCGCTGAGGGATACCGTATGAGCAAAACACATTGCGGCGAGCGGACGTGGTATCAGCTTAATGAAAGATACCACGTCCGCTCGCCGCAATGTGTTTTGCTCATACGGCATCCCTCAGCGGCGCGTCACTGAACGGAGCCGACAGGAAGTGACGATGCGAGTGCACGTGACTCTGCCTGCCTCCGATGACGTGCGGGGACGGGAGCAGCCTTGCGTGCCCGCCCACACAAAGATAATATAATGCCCTTCAGTGACGTCCTGCAAAGAGAGAGGGAGGGGTAGGGAAGCCACTGATGCTGCTGGAGACACAGCCCTCTAGTACGAGAGCCCGAGGGAAACGCCCTCAAGTACGCAGGCATGTAAGCTTACAAAGTGCATATTTCAGTTTGCTTTTATCAATATTCTTAGCAAAAACATAGCTGGAATGGTGTAGGTAGGGTGCAGGGACATGTATTAACTGCTTATAGACGTCATCTGAGGTGGTTGGTTCCCTTTAAGGACAAATCTGTGCAGATCCGTTGCCCATAGGGATACATGGGGGCCAAATCTGATCCATGGCTGGCCGTTGTAAAATGGACAGCCACGGATTGCAAAACATTACAATGTGAAAGCAGCCTTAGACTTCCAACGTGCATTTCGTGTTTGTTACGGATTGTTTACCCATGGAGGAATTATGAATGTACTAGATGGCGTCCCGATTCTAAAGAATCGGGTAGTCTAGAATCCATATATAGTTTATTTACTAATAGTTAGGGGAATGCGGTGAAATGAATTGTATGTATACAGGTGGCTCAGTGGGTAGCAGAGTATACGGTGGCTCAGTGGTTAGCACTGCGCGGTGGCTCAGTGGTTAGCACTGCATGGTGGCTCAGTGGTTAGCACTGTGCGGTGGCTCAGTGGTTAGCACTGCGTGGTGGCTCAGTGGTTAGCACTGCGCGGTGGCTCAGTGGTTAGCAGTGAGTGCGGTGGCTCAGTGGTTAGCAGTGAGTGCGGTGGGTCAGTGGTTAGCAATGAGTGTGATGGCTCAGTGGTTAGCAGTGAGTGCGGTGGCTCAGTGGTTAGCAGTGAGTGCAGTGGCTCAGTGGTTAGCAGTGAGTGCGGTGGCTCAGTGGTTAGCAGTGAGTGCGGTGGCTCAGTGGTTAGCAGTGAGTGTGGTGGCTCAGTGGTAAGCAGTGAGTGCCGTGAGATTGGTCAGCGCAGCACCGTGGGCAGAGTGGTCAGCACAGCGCCGTGGCCAGAGTGGTCAGCGCAGTGCCGTGGGCAGAGTGGTCAGCGCAGTGCCGTGAGCAGAGTGGTCAGCGCAGCGCCGTGGGCAGAGTGGTCAGAGCAGCGGCGTGGGCAGAGTGGTCAGCGCAGCGCCGTGGGCAGAGTGGTCAGCGCAGCACCGTGGGCAGAGTGGTCAGCACACACATACATACACACACACATACACACACTCCGCTATAGTTACCACCGACCCTGCGTCTTCCCCGCTGCCTGGACATGTCGACATGTTGCCGCCCCCGGACGACTGGATCCAAGATGGGGTCCGGGAAGTTTGGTGAGACTTCTTAGATGCTATATTGAATCCAGTAATTCGGTGGCGGCGACATGTCGACTGAGGATCCAGGCGGCGGACACAGGGCCAGTGGTAAGTATAGCGGAGTGTGTGTATGTGTGTGTATGTGTGTGTACAAAGTGAGGGAAGTGCGGACAAAGTGAGGGAAGTGCGGACAAAGTGAGGGAAGTGCGGACAAAGTGAGGGAAGTGCGGACAAAGTGATGGAAGTGACTACATACACACATATATACACATACTGTACATTGCATATGGAGGGGTGAGGAGAGCGGAGGCTAGAGGGGTGAGGAGGGGTGAGGAGAGTGGAGGCTGGAGGGGTGAGGAGAGTGGAGGCAGGAGGGGTGAGGAGAGCGGAGGCTGGAGGGGTGAGGAGAGCGGAGGCTGGAGGGGTGAGGAGGGGTGGGGAGAGCGGAGGCTGGAGGGTTGAGGAGAGGGGTGAGGAGGGGTGAGGAGAGGGGAGGCTGGAGGGGTGAGGAGAGGGGAGGCTGGAGGGGTGAGGAGAGGGGAGGCTGGAGGGCAGAGAACAGGGGAGGCTGGAGGGCAGAGGACAGGGGAGGCTGGAGGGCAGAGGCTGGAGGGGAGAGGCTGGAGGGCAGAGGCTGGAGGGGAGAGGCTGGAGGGGAGAGGCTGGAAGGGAGAGGCTGGAGGGGAGAGGCTGGAGGGCAGAGGCTAGAGGGCAGAGGCTGGAGGAGAGAGGCTGGAGGGCAGAGGCTGGAGGGAAGAGACTGGAGGGGTGGGGAGAGGCTGGAGGGCAGAGGCTGGAGGGAGAGGTTGAGGGCAGAGGCTAGAGGGCAGAGGCTGGAGGGGAGAGGCTGGAGGGCAGAGGCTGGAGGGGTGGGGAGAGTGGAGGCTGGAGAAACTGGGGAGAGGCTGGAGGGGAGAGACTGGAGGGCAGAGGCTGGAGGGCAGAGGCTGGAGGGGTGAGGAGGGGTGGGGAGATCGAAGGCTGGAGAGGCTGGGTAGAGGCTTGAGGGGAGAGGCTGGAGGGAAGGGCTGGAGAGAAGAGGCTGGAGGGCAGAGGCTGGAGGGGAGAGGCTGGAGCTAGGAGGCTGGAGGGGAGAGGCTGGAGGGCAGAGGCTGGAGGGCAGAGGCTAGAGGGGAGAGGCTGGAGGGAAGAGGCTGGAGGGAAGAGGCTGGAGGGCAGAGGCTGGAGGGCAGAGGCTGGAGGGGAGAGGCTGGAGCTAAGAGGCTGGAGGGGAGAGGCTGGAGGGCAGAGGCTGGAGGGCAGAGGCTAGAGGGCAGAGGCTAGAGGGGAGAGGCTGGAGGGCAGAGGCTGGAGGGAAGAGGCTGGAGGGCAGAGGCTGGAGGGGAGAGGCAGGAGGGCAGAGGCAGGAGGGCAGAGGCTGGAGGGGAGAGGCTGGAGGGCAGAGGCTGGAGGCAGTGGCGTAGCTGGCCTGCTCCGGGCCCTGGGGCAAGATCAGCACCCAGGCCCCCCATGTGAGGAACGGGGGGGTGCCTGGCAGAGAGATGTGAGGACCGGGGGGGTGCTGGCAGAGAGATGTGAGGACCAGGGGGGGGGTTAGGGTGCTGGCAGAGAGACATGAGGACCGCGGCCGCCGTGCGTCTGCTGTAGGAGGAGATGAGGGGCGGGCAGAGCTGCAGGACAGGAAGTCCCGTCCTCCCTCCTCTCCGGCCGCGCGGTGCGGGGCAATGGGCCCCCCCTACCCCCCCACTAGCTACGCTACTTGCTGGAGGGCAGAGGCTGGAGGGGAGAGGCTGGAGGGCAGACGGAACTTCCGAGAGCGGAACGATCCTCTGTTGGTCCCTGTAGCCGGGCGCTGCCCGGCTACCCCGCACTGGTGACGTCACCACCATGGTCCGGAGGCCATTGCGGAAGTAACCTTCGGGTTTTCCAGAAGTGGCCTTCAGGTTTTATATTATAGATGTACAATGTAATCTTGAAAAATTCTAACCTTACATCTCATTCATATTGCCATTATTGTCATGTTTGTCTTTTTCACGGATAGAACATGCGCCCATTGTATTCTTTATAGGCTTCTTCATCTATACATTTTTTTGGCGATCATCATTTCACAAAACAAGATGGAGCTATGTCCATTTTTCTTAGAATTTGTGAATTAATATTGTCCATTCAAGTCAATGGGTTGATGAAAAAACTAAAAATGCCAAATTGCATTCTTTTGCTGTCTGGTTTCCACTAATGTGTAGGAGAAACTTCATGTTAATATAATAATAAATGGACACATGGAACAAAATGGAATCAAATCACATTCAACACATTGATGAGGAACAGTCCATTTTTTTCTCATACGTAATTGAAAAAACTAATGTGTGATTGAAGCCTTAAACTGAAAAAGCGGGAAGAAAGCAGTGCCTTATTTTTACCGATTGCTTCAGATTTGTATGTTATTTGTCCAAGGATATATGTCCCAAAAAATGTGGCTCCAGAGAGAGGGCTCAGAAAAAAATTGTTCTTGTACCGTTTGGTTTGGGGTGTTGAGAACTTTCATGTACACTGTAAGCAAGTAAAGCTCAGTAAGGGCATATACACACTAGATCCTTCTGCCCTGGTCGGCATTACTCAGCATAGCATCATATTGGGAGGGTATTGATCTCTGTTATTGGGCCCCTTTTTCTCCATGTAAACCTCTGGTTTTGAAATTTGGTAACTAAGTCCCAATAATGTTCTACAAATTGATGACTTAATATACAATATTAAATTGTATATAGAACAGGAATTTTTCATAATCTGGATTTGCGTACATTTTCCCTGCTTGTGTGTGCCAACAGCCATCTGGCATTAGGAGATTGTTCTGCTTTTTGAAGAGTCTGCAGGCATATCAATATTTGGCAAATGTGGCTTTTATGATGAATTCTTGGTGTGATGAAAGGCCTGTTTTGTGGTTGAGAGGTTTAATTTTCTGGTAATTTCAACACTACTTATCTACTTCCTTTACGGTTTATTTTTTTTCCCTCCGCACATTTCAAGTACGACCCCCTGATGTCTTTCATATTCTAAACCATTTAATCTCTGTACTGAAGCGTATGGCCATACAGTAAACTTCATTCTGTTGAATGAAATTAGCATACTGCATTTATCATCACATAGAAAGATTTTAATCAGCTTATGCACTGATCTGTAACTGACCCCATGATACCTAAATGAGTGAAATAAATTTGATTTTAATTTTTTTCATATACTCCATTTTTAGTATATTAAACTATGAAATTGAGTTGGTCTGTGTTAATACAAACGGGACCTTTAATATCTCTAGTGCAATTACTTACAATTATGGAAACTGCCGAAATAGTCTTTGTGGAAGGGGGTCTGTGACCTGATTAACTCTTTCCTTATTAAACAAAAAGGAAATGTCATGTGATTGGAATTAACAGTATTACAATCTGAATACAATAATCCAGTGCCTAACAATTATTTCATGTTGCAGTTTACTTTATTTACAATGGCTACTGTGCTTGATTTAATGAACGGTGGCAAACAACAGTACATTTCTGATGTATTTATTAACATTTAAACTCAGTGGTACTGCTGCTTCTTAATTCTATAACTGGACGTATAAGGTGGGTTTCACATTTCCAAAATGAGATCCGGACCACTTACATATGTCCTGACCTACATAGAATAGCACCATAGCCACATAGAGTCATACACCAAAACAAATTCCAGAAAATGATGTATTTATCCCAGAAAATTATTTCACTTACGCATGTTTTGTTATATTCATGATTCTTTGTGTGCATTGGAACAGCACACGAAAACAAACAACTAAGGCTACTTTCACATTGCAGTTTTTGTGGATCCGTGGCTATCCGTTGTAAAACGGACAGCCACGGATCCGATTTGGCCCCCATGTATCCCTATGAGCACGGATTGGTGCTCTATTGCCATCTGATTTGTGATGGATCCTATTGTGTCCAATTTTTTGCTGTACCTTGAATCGGAGACTGCTCCTATTTTGGGCACAGCGGACCAAATCGGACACAATAGAATCAGGCGCGGTTCACGGCAATTAACATGGGGGCTTATGGAGCACGGACGTCCATGAAAACATCTGATCATTTCCCTGACCCGATTTTAGTGTACTGAGCATGCGCAGTAAACTAAAACTGCTCTTTAGCATGTAATTTCACTTTCGCAATGTATATACATATATTGCAGAAGTGAAGCAAGGATTAAAAATAAAGAAAAAAGATTCTCACCTCTCCAGCGTGTGTCCCGCCATGTGCACCATCTATCTCCAAGGGCTTAAGGACCTGTGAATCAGCTGATCGGGCGGGGTGACCTGATCAGCTGATTGGTCACATGACCGCATCAGCTGAGCGGTTTAAATAGCCCGCCTGCAAAAACCGTTCGGCGGGCGGAAGATTTAAACCACTCAGCAGATGTGGTCATGTGACCGATCAGCTGATCGGGTTGCCCTGTCCAGTCAGCTGATATACAAGTGCTTAAGCCCTCGGAGCTAGATGGCGCACATGGCGGGACACTCGCCGGAGAGGTGAGGATCTTTTTTTTATTTTTAACCCTTGCTTCACTTCCGCAATGCATGTATATACATTGAGAAAGTGAAAGTGCCCCGCTTGCCTGCACTTTGCAGGCTCGGGCTCCTTTCTGTGTCCGGATCCATGTAAATCATGGACCCGGACACAGAAATAGCATCCGAGGCACACATCCGATCCTGTCCTTTCCTGTCTGTGGTGTCCTGCATAAAACAGAATCCCCATGGACAGGAAAAAATTGCGATGTGTAAGTAGCCTAAGAAAATAAGGCAAGGTGATTGCAATTTCACACAAAACCCCTCCAAAGGCCAGATAAAATTGTTGGTACCTTTCCAAAATTTGTGGGTAAACAACTTTGTTTCAAGCATGCGATGATCATTTGTACTTACCTGTGGCTAGTAAAAGGTGTGAGCAATATAAAAATCACACCTGATACCAGATAAAAAGGGAGACTTTGACTCAATCTTTGCATTGTGTACCTCACAAACCATGAAGAATAGAAAGAGAAGAGAACTGTCTGAAGACTTGAAAACTAAAATTGTTGAAAAATATCAACAATCTCAAGGTTACAAGTTCATGTGCACAGATCTTGATGTTCCTTTGTCCACGGTGCACAACATAATCAAGATGTTTACAACTTATGGCACTGTAGATAATCTCCCTGTATGTGGATGGCAGATTTCATGAAAGATTGCAATGCAGGATAGTCCAGATGGTTGATAAGCAGCTCCAATGACATTCCAAAGAAATTAAAGCTGCCCTGCAGGCTCAGGGGGCATTAGTGTCAGCGCGAGCTATCTGTCCAAATTTGAAATAAATGAAATGCTGCTGTAGGAGACCCTGGAGGACCCACTGCTGACAAAGAGACATAAAAAGCTAGACTGCAGTGTGCAAAATATATGTAAGCCAAAATCCTTCTAGGAAAGTGTTGTGTGGACAGATGATACCAAGATAGAGCTCTTTGGTAAAGTACATAAGTCCACCGAATACTGACTGAGGCCTACAAACAAAAGTACCTACAGTCAAATATGGTGGAGGTTCAAAGAATTTTGGGGGTTGTTTTGCTGTCCCACTTGGTGCATATACTGTGTGCAAGGCATCATTAAATTTGAAGATTACTAAAGGATTTTTAGTAGCAATAGTGGCCAGTGTCAGAATGCTGGGCTTGTGTCTTAGGTCATGGGTCTTCATAAGGACAATGACACTAAACATACTTCAAAAAGTACCTAGAAATGGATGGAAACAAAGTGCTTGAGAGTTCTGAAGTAGCCAGCAATGAATTCGGATCTAATTCCCATTGAATGAACAACCGTAAAGGGATATTAAAATTACTGTTGGGAAATGGCACCCATCAAATATGAGAGACCTGAAGAAGTTTGCAAATAAAGAGTGGTCCAAAATTCCAGTTGAGAGGTTTAAGAAGCGTGTTGATGGTTATAGGAAGTGATTGATTGCAGTTATTTATTCCAAAAGGTGTGCAACCAAATATCAAATTGAGGATGACAACAATTTTGTCCTGCCCATTTTGGGGGTTTTGTGTGAATTTATATCCATTTTGCCTTTTTTTCCTCTGTTTTTTATATGTTGTTCCATTACACACAGGAAATAAATATGTTTGTAATAAACGTGTAATTGCAATAAATTTCTGGTAGAAATATTTCATTTTCTGGAACAATTTCATGCATGCCAAATCATTTGGCCATGACTCTGTAAGGCTGATACGTTCAGGTTTCGAGACCTACAACTGGTTCAAACATAGTTGCTACTCAAAGACGTAATATCAGACATGTCTAATGGGCTGGCGCTGGGGTGAACACCAGCTATTAAAATAATGAATATTTACTGCTCAACACATCCATAATCCCACCAACCTCTCTGCACTTATGGGTGTGGGGAGCAGTGAATATTTATTGTGTTTAATAGCGACCACAGTGATTACCCACCTGCTGGCTTACTGCAGTAGCTGGACAATCACGTGTGTCCACTGTTAAAGAGAACAAATATTCACTGCTCCCCACACCCATATTCCCGGGCATGCGGAGCAGTGAATATTCAAGCAGACAATGTCGGAGTAACTGGGCACACATGGCATTGATGTCATGTGCTGCCCTGTTTATTTTTTTTATCTATGTAACTTGACTAGAGACATTTACTCCAGGAGTGGTCCATAATAAGGAACAAGTACACCAAGATAAGGAACATATATACCAGGATGAGGATCATATATGCCAGGATGAGAGATACATATACCAGGATGGGGATTATATGTACCATGATAAGGAACAAATATAACAGGATGGGGATCATATATACCAGGATAAGTGACATATATAGCAAAATGGGTCCAGGATGGGAGACATATATACCAGGATGAGGAGACTATATACAAGAATGGGGATCATATATACCAGGATGAGCCCAAGATAAAGGCTATATATAACAGAATGGGGACATATATAGTAGGATGAGGGCCACATATATCATGATACCCCCGTAAAAGTGTCTGCAGCAGATTCCCTCTATAACAGTGTGTCATCACCACATATTTAGCTTCAATTTTTTTCCTATTTTCCTCCTCTAAACCTAGGTGTTTCTAGACTTTGCCAAGAAGCATTTAAAAAAACCAGCCCAGTTCTGGAAAAGCATTGAACAGATGAAACTAAGGTCAACTTGTATAAGAATGATGGGAAGAAAAAAGTATAGAGAAGGCTTGGAACTCATCTCATGATCCAAAGCACACCGCATCCTCTGTAAAACATGGTGGGGGCAGTGTGATGCCCGTGCATGCATGACCTCCAATGGTCTTGGGTCAGTGGTGTTTATTGATGTTGTAACTGAAGGCAGAAGCAGCCAGATGAATTCTTAAGTGTACAGGGCTATACTTTCTGCTCACATTCAACCAAATACAGCAAGGTTGACTGGATGGCTCTTCACAATACAGATAGACAGTGACCCGATACATACTGCAAAAACAAGGAATTTTTTAAGGCAAATAACTGGAATATTTTGCAATGGCGTAATTATTCACCAGATCTCAATCCCATTGAACATGCATTTTACATGCTTAAAACAAAACGTAAAGGTACGTTCACACACCATATTTGCTGCATATTTTTACGCAAGTGCACTTGCAGTTTTTGCAGCCAAAACCAGGAGTGGCTGATTAAAACCAGCAGTGGGTGATTAAATACAAAAGTGGATCACTTGTTTCTATTAGATTTTTCCTCTGATTGTTCCACTCCTGGTTTTGGCTACAAAAACTGCAACAGCACTCGCATAAAAATATGCAGCAAATATGCAGTGTGTGAACGCACCCTAAGACAGAAAGACCTATAAAAAAGCAACAACTGAGTTCAGATGCAGTAAAGGCCAGGTAAAGCTTTACAACGCTTCCTAAGCAAAGTGAATGGACATTCACTTTTGCCATTCAGACGTTGTATAATTTTACGCAGCACTTTTGGGGCAAAAAACGCGCGCGTAAAAAGAATGAACATGTCAATTATTTTTTTTTAGGCCTCGTTCACACTGCGTATTTTTTGCACATTTTTGCGCTTGCTTTTCCCCCCAAAGCGCACCTGTTTCTGCGTTTGACAGTAAAGTGAATGGACTTTCACTTTTGCTGTTCACACGCAGCGCTATTTTTGTCTGCGCTTTTATGGGAGAAAGTGTGCGCGTAAGAAGATTGAACATATTCATTCTTTCCGCCTTTCTTACATAGGCGCGATCATAACCGCTGGAATTACGCATCACCGTTCAGACAATGCATAATTCCAGCAGGAATACGCCGGCGCTGATGTCACAGAGGGGAGGAACAATCCTGTTCCTCCTCCCCTCTGTGACATCTGTCACAGCCCCATTTGATTTTGCAGTACATTATACACTGCGAAATCAAATGTAAAGAATACCAAATGTATTAAGAATAATAAAGATTTTTATACTTACCCTCCGCCGAGTTTTTGGTAACCGGCAGCCGGGAGCAGAAGCAGGCATCGACCTGCAAAGACCTTGCATGATGTCATAATGACATCAGGCGCTGTGATTGGCCCACTCGCGGTCATATGATATGTGACGCGCATATCACATGACCGCGAGCTGCCTATCACAGCGCCAGATGTCATTATGACATCATGCAAGGTCTTTGCAGGTCGATGGCTGCTTCTGCTCCCGGTTACCGAACACTCTGCGGAGGGTAAGTATAAAAATCTTTATTATTCTTAATACATTTGGCATTCTTTACATTTGATTTTGCAGTGTATAATGCACTGCAAAATCAAATGGGGCTGTGACAGATGTCACAGAGGGGAGGAGGAACAGGATTCTTCCTCCCCTCTGTGACATCACTGAAGAAGTACCCCGTAAAAACACGCAGTGTGTGAATGCACCCACATATTATTACGGGGCTTTTTTGCACGGGTCAAAACACTGGAAAAAGCTCCTGTGCAAAAAAGCGCAAGGAAAGTGCAATATGTGAACACAGGCTTACGTGTGTTTCTTCCATTGGCCCCTTTATAAAGAGCTGGAAATACGCATTTGTCTGCCATTCAGACAATGCGTAGTTTAAGTTGTTTTACGCGCGTATTTTTATGTGCGCTTTTCCCCATGAAAACACACAACAGGAAGGTAGGTATCAGCTACCTGCCTGTTAGTAGTTAGGCACAATCTCTTTTTTTATCCAAGATAACCCCCCTAAATAAAAAAGTATATGCATGGAGAGCTCAAATCATGAAGATTGGGTCACTGTCTAAATATTTCTGGACTTACCTGTATAGAATAATTTTCTGGTCATCATAATGGGAGACCCAGACAATGGGGTTTAGGGCACCGCCCTCCGGAGGTCACACTAGGTACTACAAGTTTGTAGACACCGCCTCCTCCGCTTATAAACCCCTACCGCAGGGAACATCCTCAGTTTTAAACTTAGTGTGCTCGGAGGATCACGCTTCGCTTGCACTTCACTGCATTCTCACTACTTACGTGATGGCGTCTGAAGACAAGGTAATATGGTCCTGATCGGGACCTGCGACAGCCTCCCCGCTCACCCTTGTGGCACACGCAGGTGGAGGTACCGGAGGGCCTAGGGCCTGGACACTTTGTGTTCTCCCGGTACGCTGTCGCGCTCCTTTCCATCCCTCTCTGGGGGGCTCTGGAGAGTGGGAGATGGGAGCCTTGCACAGCTCCGCTCCGTCCGAGGCCTCCCTAAATGGTGCTTACAGACCGGACTGGAGCCAGCCCAGTCCGAGGCCTCCCTAAATGGTGCTTACACTCCGGACTGGGCTGAACCCCCGTCCGAGGCCTCCCTAAATGGTGCTTACAGACCGGACCGGCACTGAGGCACTCTGTGTCTCCTGTGTGCCTGGGGGTAGTGTCTGCCACTTTATGTGTCCTGACACTCAGACCGCGCGTTACCCTCGGGTCCGCGGATCTGGAGGTGTACCCTGTGCTGGGGTCACCCTGGCTAACCGCCCTGTGTGTCACAGGGGCTGAGGCCGTAGACTGCTGATCTTAGGATGTAATTGCAGTCTGAGTGTGTGTACTGTGTTTTACACTGTTTTCCCGCGCTGCGGGCTCCAGCACCTCCATGATGAGGCTGCCTGGAGAAAAGGAGGCAGCCCTTGCGGTGACGTCACCGGGGGGCGTGTGTATGTGCTTCCCGCGTGTTCCCGGCGCCGCCCACGACTTTACTGGCGGCGGCCATCTTCTCCCTCACTTCCCGGCTGGGATCTACGGCAGCACGTGTCTGCACTCCAGAGGGAGACCGGAACTCGCGGAGGTCACACACACACACCGCTTCCTCCCACCGCTTTACAGCGGTCGGTAAGCCACCGGGAATCCCGGTCTGTTTGTCTGTACGACTTGGCTTATACATCCCCTACTGTGACTATGTCCTCAGTTAGGAAGCATGCTGCTAAGGCGGCGGATGCCGCCATTACCTGTGCTACATGCAATGGTACACTGGTGGAGGGGTCCTGCAATAACTGCGGACGCCCAGAAGCCCGGACTGGCACTGCTGAGACAGCAGCTCCGGTGCTGTACCCTGAGGTTCGGGTGATCCCAGGGCCCTGGGAGACTCAGAATAAGATCAATGAATCTCTGTTGTCCCAGTTGTCCTCCATGTCGCAATCCCTGGAGGCACTTAATAGGAGGCTGGAAGGCCCAGCTACTCCTTCCAGTTACCCCCGGGTGTCTCCCTCTTCTGCTGTGAGACCCCTTAAGCGGGCTCGTCGTGAGGAGTCACCCGAGCTCCAGGCTCTCTCTGAGGAGGAGCGTTCCTCTGATGGTGAGGACGATGATGGGGGTTCAACTTTCGGGTCTGTGTCTGTGTCTGAACCTCCAGATGGGGTGGAGGATCTGGTGTCCTCTATCAACGAGACCTTACGTCTCGTGACACCCCCTGAGGAGGTGACGGTGCACCCGAGGGAGGTCTATCAATGGCTGCGGCCGGAGGCTAGACCAAGTGGCTCCTTTATGGACCATACTAATTTTGGAAGAGTGATTAGAGCCCCCAGGTTACATCCTGGGCGGCGTTATGTCCGCAAACCCAAGGACAATCGCTTCCCCTTTCCCCAGGAGGTGCTTCAGGAGTGGTCGCAGTCCCCGAAGGTGGATGCTTCCATGACCAGGATTGCTGCACGCTCCCTTTTCTCTGCCTCTGATAGCTCCTCACTGAAGGATGCTACTGATAGACAGGTCGAGCAACTCGCCAAGTCTTCCTATGAGGCGGTGGGGTCGTCATTTGCCCCTAACTTTGCCACGGTCTGGACCTTACAAGCGATCACTACCTGCTTGGATGGTATCACTGACCTGGCAAGGTCCAGTCCAGAGGTCCTGGCACTTGCCGAAAGGGCGAGGGCCTATGCGGACTACGCCAGAACGGCGACTCTGGAAACTGCCACTCGCTCAGCTGTGGCTTCAGCCAATGCTATAGCGATCCGCAGGTTGTTGTGGCTGCGTCTTTGGGACTCAGATGCCACATCTAAGAAGATTCTGCAGAATCTTCCGTTCTCTGGTGACAGGCTTTTTGGCACAGAGCTGGACAAGCTGATTAAGGATTCTGCTGAGTCTAAAATACCGCAGAATAAACCTAAGCCACGGTATACCGTTAAGAGGAACTCAAAACAGTGGTCCTTTCGGTCCAGCTCACAGTCATCAGCACCGTCCGCTCGCACGGACCGAGGGGGCAAGCCCGCTTCTCAGTGGCGCTCTAAGAGTCGTCCAAAGAAGCCGGCGGGGGCAGCAGCTGCCACCGCCAAACCCGCCTCTACATGACTCGCTCTCTCTTCCTGCCTCCCCACAGGTGGGGGGCCGCTTGTCTCGTTTTCAGGACGAGTGGCTACTTCACGTTCCAGATCAGTGGGTTCGAGACGTGGTCTCGCGAGGTTACAGGATAGAGCTGACGTCAAAACCGATATCCCGATTCCATCGGTCGGTCCCCTCCCCAGAAAAAGCTCAGGCCTTTTCTTTGGTGTTGGAGGGACTCCGCAGAGACGGAGTGGTGGTCCCGGTGCCTTCCGGGGAGAGGTTCAGGGGTTTTTACTCCAACCTCTTTATCGTCCCAAAGAAGGACGGATCCTTCCGCCCGGTTCTGGACCTGAAGTTGTTCAACCATCACGTGTTGGTTCGGAAGTTCCGTATGGAATCACTGCGCTCCGTGATCGCAGCTGTGTCACAGGGGGACTTCCTAGCGTCCATAGATATCAGAGACGCTTACCTTCACGTGCCCATTGCACCGGCTCATCAGCGCTGGTTGAGATTCGCAGTGGGGGAAGAACACTTCCAATTTGTAGCGCTGCCGTTCGGGTTGGCCTCGGCACCGAGGGTGTTCACAAAAGTGATGGCCTCCATGATGGCTCTCCTGCACGGACAGGGACATGCCGTCATTCCCTATTTAGACGACCTGCTGGTCAGGGCGCCATCGGAACACCTTTGTCAAGTGAGCCTGGATGTGACCATGCGGTCTCTGGAACAGTTCGGTTGGCTCCTCAACATTCAGAAGTCAACGCTAGTTCCGACCCAGTCTTTGACATATTTGGGCATGGACTTCAACACAGCCTCAGCCCTGGTGTCTCTGCCACGAGTCAAACAGATGGCGATCCAATCAGGAGTGCAAGCAGTCCTCCTGTCACCACAATCATCCCTACGGGGGTTGATGAAGCTGGTGGGGCGCATGGTGGCGGCAATCGAGGCGGTGCCTTTCGCACAATTTCGCCTCCGTCCTCTCCAGCTGGAGATTCTCCGCAGGTGGGACAAAAGAACGATCTCCCTGAATCGGCTGGTGACCCTTTCCCAACCGACCAGAGATTCCCTGCAGTGGTGGCTACAGCCACATCACTTGTCTCGGGGCCGGTCCTTCATCAAACCGTCATGGTTAGTGGTGACCACCGACGCCAGTCTGAAGGGCTGGGGAGCGGTGTTCTTACACCACAGGGCCCAAGGCCTCTGGACTCAGTCGGAGTCGGCGTTGCAGATCAACGTGCTGGAGATCAAGGCAGTCTATCTGGCGCTCCTGGCGTTTCAGAGATTCCTCTCAGGACAACCCATTCGGGTTCAGTCCGACAATGCGACGGCCGTCGCTTATATAAATCATCAAGGAGGAACCAGGAGCGCAGAGGCTCTGGCCGAAGTTCACCGCATCCTATCCTGGGCGGAGAACAACAACTGCCTGATCTCCGCAGTTCACATCCCAGGGGTCGAAAACTGGGAGGACGACTATCTGAGCCGGCAGGGGATGGACGCCGGAGAGTGGTCTCTTCATCCGGACGTCTTCAGAGAAATCTGCAGCAGATGGGGCACGCCGGACGTGGATCTGATGGCCTCACGGCTGAATCATCAGGTGCCGCAATACATGGCGAGGTCATGGGATCCCCAGTCTCTGGGAGCGGACGCTCTGATCTTGACTTGGTCCAGATTCCATCTGCCGTATGTGTTCCCTCCTCTAGCTCTGATTCCCAGGGTGCTGTGGAAGATCAGGTCGGAGTGCAGGGTAGCCATTCTAGTGGCTCCAGATTGGCCCAGGAGGTCCTGGTACCCGGACCTGTGGCAAATGTCAGGCGGACACAGGTGGGCTCTTCCAGAACGCGCAGATCTACTCGCGCAAGGCCCATTCTTCCACCTCAATTCCAGGGCCCTCAGATTGACTGCATGGCTCTTGAGGCCTGGCTGCTGACATCCAGGGGTTTCTCCCCTACAGTGGTTGCCACTATGAATCGGGCTAGGAAGCCCGTTTCCAGGAAGATGTACCACAGGACGTGGAAAATCTTTTTTACCTGGTGTGCCTCTGGTGGACGGTCTCCGTGGCCCTTGTCCATCCCGACGTTGTTGGCTTTTCTACAGTCGGGTTTGGAATTGGGATTATCCCTTGGCTCTTTGAAAGGTCAAGTATCAGCATTGTCAGTGCTGTTTGACAGGCGATTGGCGCTCCTCCCGAAGGTCCGTCAATTTCTGCAGGGGGTGTCGCGGATGGTTCCGCCCTACAAGAGACCTCTGGACCCTTGGGACCTTAACATGGTCCTGGCGGCATTACAGAAACCGCCGTTTGAGCCACTGAGAGATGTTTCTCTATCTCGTCTGTCCCAGAAAGTGGCCTTTCTGGTGGCGATTACGTCTCTGAGGAGGGTCTCAGAATTGGCTGCACTATCGTGCAAGTCACCCTTTCTGGTGGTTCACCAAGACAAGGTGGTGTTGCGCCCACGGCCAGAATTCTTGCCGAAGGTGGTGTCAACTTTTCACCTGAACCAGGAGATTGTTCTCCCATCATTTTGCCCCGCTCCCGTCCATCAGGTGGAGCGCGACCTCCATACTCTGGATCTCGTGAGAGCTGTACGCATTTATGTGTCCAGGACCGCCTCCTTCAGGAGTTCGGATTCCTTATTTGTTCTTACGACAGGTCGCTGTAAGGGGTCCGCGGCATCAAAGTCAACCTTGGCCAGATGGATTAAGGCTTCCATTCAAGAGGCTTACCGGTCTTCTGGTTTGCCTCTCCCGGTGGGATTGAAGGCTCACTCTACCAGAGCTGTAGGTGCCTCCTGGGCCTTGCGACATCGAGCGTCTGCTCTACAGGTGTGTCAGGCGGCCACTTGGTCCAGCCTGCACACTTTCTCTAAGCACTATATGGTGCATGCCCATGCCTCTGCGGATGCAAACTTGGGCAGGCGGGTTCTCCAGGCGGCGGTTGCCCACCTTTAAAGGGAACCATGTGTTATCTGTCTTGTTGAGGAACTCTTCCCGCCCTGGGGTATTGCTTTAGGACATCCCCATTGTCTGGGTCTCCCATTATGATGACCAGAAAAAAGAGAATTTTGTTTACGTACCGTAAATTCTTTTTTCTTTAATCATCAATGGGAGACCCAGCACCCACCCAGTTGTTCCGTTGCATGTTTTGCAGTTGATCTGTTCCCTGTTGGGACAGTGTTTGCCGGGTTGTTGAACCGTCTGTGCACGGCATTCTTCCCGATGTTTCGGGTGTGGTTTATTTCCTCCTCGCAGCTTATGGACCAAACTGAGGATGTTCCCTGCGGTAGGGGTTTATAAGCGGAGGAGGCGGTGTCTACAAACTTGTAGTACCTAGTGTGACCTCCGGAGGGCGGTGCCCTAAACCCCATTGTCTGGGTCTCCCATTGATGATTAAAGAAAAAAGAATTTACGGTACGTAAACAAAATTCTCTTTTTTTACGATGTATTTGGAGTTATAAGAAGTCCACTCAAAGAAGAAAGGAAACTATTCTTACACAAAGTCTTATCTCATCTATTTTTCGTACACAAATGAAGCTGCAATCCTGTAACTGTACAGAATTGTGGGAAATCATCAGGGATTTCAAGTAATCAGTTCTTGTGCCTTCCTGCAGTATATCGCAGTGATCATTAAGTATTATATGCATCTGCTGCTTCGACACTGACCTACTAAAAAAGTATCGTAATTGCACCATGCCCAGAAATGTAATGTTCCTTATAAAATGGTCCTGTCTTGTGACTTTTTCCTCGGTTAGAATTGCCATTCTAACATAGATTGAGGAGATATGACATTTAGCTCATAAGCGCCACCTTTAGGAGCATAGGATACAGAATAATAGGAAGCATACAGCAAGATGGATGACCTAAAACTGATGCAATCCTATATTGCTAAGCCTGGCTTCTAAACATTATCTATATCAAACAGGACATATGACATATTCGTTAATTACGCCTCAGATCAGCTCTTATTTAACACTGGAACAGTGAAGAAAAATTGCATATCTAGTACAATTGGAATTAGCTGCAATGATATTCTGAAATAAAATCAGATCCATGTCTGGTCAGCCATGTGTACCATTTGTATAAAAAGAAAAAGCACACATTGTAACTCATATTAAAATGCTCATTAGTACACGCAGTGCATTCACGACTCATATCTATATATCTACATATTTTCATAAGTGATGAATACTTGTATTAACCTGAGTGGTCGTTTGTGAATTATAATGATGCTATAGTACCCTGGGGCCCAACGCTGCTCCACTTATCTATATTACCTGCCGAAGCATTATCAGTTACCTTCTAAGATAAGTGCCCCTGCAGCTACTCTATATACATACAGCAGTTTAGGAATCAGATAGGGAAACAAGTATATATGCATGAATATATATGTATGATGTATGTGTGTATATATAGAATAGAATAATAATAGAATAGAATATATAAAAGTACATTTTAGAATGTAGACCTAAACTGCCTGGTTTTGCAGTGATATAATGCAGAATATATAGGTCAAATGATAGTCTGATATATCAGACAATGGTGAAGTTTGTGATCTCCGACTACCACTGTTTTTAGACTAAAAGGTTTCTATAGAAGATTTAAACTCCTTTTTGAAATATCACATATTGTGAGCAAAAGGTCATTGAAATCAATGGCCCTTTGCTTAGGATTCTGTGTCCGAAATCTCTTAGCAGTGCCATAAGGATTTGTTCGCTTTATTGAACCCTTTCATTCAGGAAAATCAGTGGTGGTCCTAGATCACAGACTTCCCTTAGGTCATATTCTTACATGTCTGTATGACATATTGGAAGATGATTTTAGCTACATTTCACTTTAAAGGTTTATTTTCAAGTTCTTTAATGGCTAAAATTGAAAATTGCTTGTAAAAGTAAGCAACTTTACAATTTATAACTTATTCAGGATCTTCTCCTTTCTCAAGAAAAGAAGGAATTTTTATTGTATTGTTTACTGCTTGAAGCCTACGTTACTGCTCAGTGCTGGTTGGTCTGCAAGTCAAGGAGCGCAGTGCTCTGCTCTGAATCTGGCTGGATCTCTAGAGTGTACGATAGGACTACTGGTGGACACAAGACAATATCTGGCCCTCTACAGACAAAGAGCTCATTAAAATGCACACTTCCACCAACTTTGGAGATAGAAATGGGTCCCCTAATCTATTGTGCCCCTGTGTAGCTGCAAAGGCTTCACCAATGATATGAACATTCCTGGTTAGGCCCCGGTCCATCCAAGTTCAGTGCCAATTTGCTCCTCTGATGCTACAGAGGAAAATCTTTTACTGATTACATGCTTATAGTATGAGAGAGTGTACAGTTTGGACAATGCTATTAATCCAATCTATCATTCGGAAGCCCATTGCCCCTTTGAAAACTGAGAGGCATGGGATATGTGTGCTCCTGATAAACCAGATGAAAAACCCTCTTTACGGCATTTTCATCCCGTTGTTTTCAAGTACTGCCAGATAAAGGAATGGAATCAATCGCAGAAAATCTTGTTTTTTATAATATTGGATCTTCTTCTGCCTTGCCAGAATACATCCAGGTCAAAAATATATCTCAACTCTTAAAAATGTTTGCCTTTTTTTAGTATGATGACTGCTTTGGAAAGAGCAGAGTTCAAGTTAAAGGAGTTGTCCACTAATTGGACAACCCCTTCTCCTTCTTCATGTGCACCCCATAAAAATAAAAAATTCTATAATCACCTTTAGTGCTAGCATGGTTCAGCAATGTCAGAACTCAAGCCCTGCTTCAATCATTGCAAGTTCTTCTTCCTGCCTTTGGACACAGGTGCAATTAACAAGACATGAATGGCTGAAGGAACAGAGAAGGAAGCTAGTGTTCATTGGTCGTGGGATTCGCGGGTCATAACCATGTCCCGGAAACGTGAGCTCCAAAACCGCTAAACCATGTTGGCACTGGAGGAGAGTATAAGCTTTTTTTTATGCAAGAGCATATGGGAATGAGAAAGGGTTGTCCAAGTAGTGGACAACGCCTTTAACTTCTCCTATTATATACCTAGTATTTGAAGATAAAGGGCTTTCAAGTTATTTCTCTATAGAGTGTGCATGAAAATTACTTAAATATTAATAATCATTCATAAAATGAATCAATTATGTGCTTTTGTTAAGAATGAATGTAATTTGTGAATGTTAATAATATTAGTAACTAACTAGACTGAAAATTTGTATATATGAAAATCCAATATTTGCAGTAGTAAAAGCACAGAATACTTAATTGTAGCAGTGGGCCTGTGAACTGACTTAGTAAATGTGAAGTCTTTGTTGCCCCTACAGACCTAATAGTATATATATAATAAATATATATATATACACACCATATATATATATATCTTTATTAAACATATACTAAAAATAGAGGGCAATATACAAAGTACAAGTAGATATAAACCAGGTTGTTATCAGGTAATATCCACCCCAATAAATATATGGATGCTGAAAAAAGTACTAGGTAGGTAAGAAGAAAATAGTAAATACTGTCTCTGAATAGCCCTAAATGGTCCCAACCATAACAAGGGATCTGGCACCCTAATCATAGTGATATGTTGCCCTAGTATATACCCTCCCTAGTCATATATATATATATACATATAACATTATATATTTTAACAGGGGCACACATGGTGATGGGAAAGGGTTGTCCATTTAGTGGACAACCCTTTTAACTTGAACTCTCCCAGTTCCAAGTCTGTGTTTTGTATATATTACCTGCAACATGGTGTATATCTTTTTATACATATCTACTCACATAAACACGCTGTCATCCACTTCTATCAGGTTGTCCTCCTATCGTGCACTGGCTCCTGCCATATTTGCACACCCAAGTGCTGGGTGTGCAAATATGGCGGCCACTTCCAATACTGGCACATTGTGCATTACTGGCAATGGTGCCGCAACCCGAAACCGATGCGAAGGACCGTCGCAAGCAAACGCTGCACCGTCACTCATGCCATTGCTGACACTGAGAATCTCTGCTCCCTCCTGTGTGTGCTCATCTTTGAGCACAGGTTTGGTGATGGTGGCAGTGTAAGTGCGCATGCTCGCCAAGTCATGCTGCTGCCATCATTGTATACCCAAATGCCCAAAGAGGGTGGCCGTATGAGTTAGTTCACATGTAAAGGGAAATATAGCAATTGAGAAGGGGTTATCCGAGTTGTGGACAACCCCTTTAACAGTCTTTCCCTGCACAGCATCACCAGCTATGAAGGGGGACTGCAGCACATTTCGAGTAAAGTTTTTGGGGCTAGCTGAAGTTCCCTAGATTGAAGAGTGGTAGGGCTGCCAATGAGAAGAAAAAATAATGCAGGGGCCACATCAGAGAGTTCCATAAGCCAGATCCAAGTAAACATGAAATGATGTGCTTTCATAGTAGTACTGCATGCCATCACTTTATGAGATCAGGATGTCCCTTTAGCCAGATTGTTATTTTCTTATTTTTTGTCCTTTCTTAGTATTTCATCAGTTTGACTCGAGCTTGGAGTAAATTTACTGTCAGCTGGCATTCACTGTCATTCAATACCTAAAGATATGTTACTACACGAAGACGAGTGTGCCTATTATGTTGTGTTGTAGGAGTTAGAATGGGTTTATAAATCCATCTTTCACTAGGCGTTCAATTTATCATCATTTAGCCTATCTCTTGAACCTATTTTAGGGCATTTCCTAATCCCTCTTTCTTTCTCATCTACAGGTTGTTGTTTTGTAACGTTTTATACAAGAAAAGCAGCACTGGAAGCACAGAACGCATTGCACAATATTAAAACTTTACCTGGGGTGAGTACATTCTTCTTCTCGACACTGTGTCATGATTAAGTGTCATTTATTTGTTCTACTTATTGCTAGGGAATAGCTCTTTTTCCAAATAACCAATGAGTACATGATGGAAGTGTGCACTGCTCAAAATGACTGGGCAGCAATGGAATGGACTTGTGATGGTGTCGGGCTAATCCCTTAATTGTCTCAGTCAGATGGCTTTGTGTACAATACAGTGAATGTACTTTAGGCTTTATCTGGGAAACAAACATTACTGCACTACCTCAGTGGTGTAATCCAGTCTACTTTGATTTTGTTTTGGCTGATGTGTATTGAATTTTGAGAAATGTTCTTTTAAAACCATAAAAGCTTTTGACTTAAATCTTTAGGTAATGAACGTGTAGATGAGCAGCAATACTGAACAAAGGTTTGAGCTCTGTAGGGTACTGAAAGATCTGAATAGCATAAGGAGACTTTGTTGTGCTCCATGGTAAAAACAATATGCAAATTAGGAAGAAACTTATATAGAAGATGTAATAAAAATATTCCGACACTTATCTGTAGACTGATTTTAAAAAGGTTAAAAAGGTTTTCCACTAATAACATGACCTCCTTTCTTTTGTCCTATGTCTTCCTAACTAACAATTTTTTTTATATACTTTGCTATCTATTCTGTTCCTGTAATCCTAACTCTAAGGGTGCCGTGACACCTGGCGACGGCACCACCGATGTATTAGGCGACGTAGGGGCGTGGCCTATCAGCGCCGATATCGCCCCTGCGTTGCCTAATGTAAAAGAGCGATGTCGGTTCCTCTGAGTGGTCGCCTGGTTTCACATCAGTGATGTGAAACCAGGTGGCCGATCCGGGGCGATGTGTCCACATCGCCCCATGTAAACGGCCGCCGGGGACCTGACAGGCGATGGGGTTTTGAGACACCCCGGCGGCGATGCCGCCTGTCAGATCGCCGGCGCGTCGCCGGAGGTGTCGCCCCATGTAAATGGGGAACAGCGACACTGGCGGGGTGCCAAAAACGTGTGCGCTCCCGCCAGTTGCCGTCAACATCTCCGGGGCCATTGCACCGTGTGACGGTACCCTGAGAGGCCCGTAAATATCTTTGTTATTGCTGTAGCTTAAATTCTTCCTGGCTGTAGATTGGAATTAGACCAGCTGAGCAGGGCACATAACTGATGGGGATTAAGAGGAGAGTGAAATGTGATCTGGGCATGCATGCCCACACTGGTCTCTAACAGAGTGTCAGCCCTGACCCCATGTATGACATGCCCTGTTCTGGTTGTCCAAATCCAAATCTGCAGCCCAGAAGGATGAAACCTACAACATTAATAAAGGTATTTATGAGCCTCTTAGTGATAAGATAACAAGAGCAGAGTAAGAAGTATGAGTATACTAGGAAACTGTTCGATAGTAAGATTTAGGAAGAAAGAAAGGTGGTCAGATTAGTACCTCTTTACACTGGTGGTCTTTCTTTCCTGAAATATTTGCATTGTTTTTCACACATCATTTTTATGAAATAGCCATCAGCCTTTATATGAAATTGTTAGATTCTGCCCAGATAGTGCCCAGTTGTGCCTTCCAGTGTCGGCATACTTCACTGCAATTACAGTCTGTGCTTCCAAGATTAAAGAGACTGATATTGAGCAAATATTGCATCATGCAATTCATGGGCATCATGTCTGTTCATTTGTATCATGACCAGTAGCTGCTTTGTAAATAAATGTGGCAGTATTTCAGAATAGATGCCATGCACAGTATCATTTAATTGGATAATTTAGCATGAGCTGCATTAATTGGGTTAGTAAGCCTTTGAGATATTAAAACCTGACACTTTCCCTTGGAGAATAATTATCATCTAGACAACAAAAATGCACAGAGGTTTTCTTAGTCCTGCAGCATTATAATATTGGTCTCACATGCAGTGCCAGGATAGAAACAAATAGTATATGCCATTCCCCAATTTATTCTTTCATTAAAAAAAAAATGGAACAAAAGGCATTTTGATCTGACAACACAAACTCAGAATCAAAGACCGAGGATCAGTTATTATTTCTGCGGTGCAAACTATTTCCGAACTACATCAGACATTGTACTACATAAAGTCCTACTGTGGCTGTATCCTATTGTATATTTATCTTGTTAATTTAGGATTATGAAATCTCCATAACTTATAGAAGTGTAAAAAAAAAAAAATAAGCAATTGAAATGATAGAAGTTCACCAATAAACCCTGCCGATCCCCGGGTACATGGATGAGGGTCGACCACTCACATAGAAATTCAAAGGAAGAGATGGATCCAGCACAACTGACTTTCCATAGGAATCTTCTTTATTGATAGAAATCACCTAAAAACATGATTTAAAAACTAAGTATCCTAGGGCAGCCACCCCTGGCTTACGCGTTTTGGATAACCTTGGGTCATAGGCAGACATAGACATACTGACATACGATATATATAACAAAAATGAGGATTTCTAACACACGATACAGTAATTTAGACTTAGGAGGTACTTACATATTAACCACTTAGGAGCCTGGTAGAAATATAGGAAAAAGTACAACCAAATAAAACATTACCATTTACATGGACAGGTATAGACACTTTTATAGGGAGACATACCCATCAACAAATACATTTCTTTACTGTCTTGTGTTGTCATAATTTTATTCGAATAATATGTTCCGATACTCTCTTTTTTAGTGTCCTTGTAAATATAGGTTACATCCCACACATGTTGCCATATGTACAACATGTGGGGAATTACAGTTCTTAAAGGACTTACCGTATATACTCGTGTATAAGCCGACCCGTGTATAAGCCGACCCCCCTACTTTTGCCCCCAAAACCTGGGAAAACCTATTGACTCGTGTATAAGCCGAGGGTGGACCCCAGCACAGGTATACAGCCCCCAGCAGTGTGGTATACAGGCCCCTCAGTGGTATACAGCAGCCTCCCCAGTGGTAGTATACAGCAGCCTCCCCAGTGGTAGTATACAGTAGCCTCCCCAGTGGTATATACAGCAGCCCCAGAGGGGTATACAGCAGCCCCAGAGCTGTATACAGCAGCCCCAGAGCTGTATACAGCATCCCCAGAGGGGTATACAGCAGCCCCAGAGGGGTATACAGCAGCCCCAGAGGGGTATATAGCAGCCCCAGAGGGGTATACAGCAGCCCCAGAGGGGTATACAGCAGCCCCAGAGGGGTATATAGCAGCCCCAGAGGGGTATACAGCAGCCCCAGAGCTGTATACAGCAGCCCCAGAGGGGTATACAGCAGCCCCAGAGGGGTATATAGCAGCCCCAGAGGGGTATACAGCAGCCCCATAGCTGTATACAGCAGCCCCAGAGGGGTATATAGCAGCCCCAGAGGGGTATATAGCAGCCACAGAGGGGTATACAGCAGCCCCAGAGGGGTATACAGCAGCCCCAGAGGGGTATACAGCAGCCCCAGAGGGGTATATAGCAGCCCCAGAGGGGTATACAGCAGCCCCAGAGCTGTATACAGCAGCCCCAGAGCTGTATACAGCAGCCCCAGAGGGGTATATAGCAGCCCCAGAGGGGTATACAGCAGCCCAAGAGGGGTATTTAGCAGCCCCAGAGGGGTATACAGCAGCCCCCGCTGTATACAGCAGCCCCCGCTGTATACAGCGGTACCCGGCTGTATACAGCCCTCCCCCCTGGTATACCGGGCCCCCCCTGTGGCAACCTGTAAAGGAAGCGATGATTATACTTATCGGGTCGCTGTCGCCGACGCCGCCGCTCTGTCACCGTCCGTCACCGCGCTCCTTCCCGTCTTCATGCTTCCTTCACCGGCGCACAGAAAATGACGTCATTTCCTGTGCGACGGTGAAGGAAGCATGAAGACCAGGAGGAGCGCGGTGACGGACGGTGACAGAGCGGCGGCGTCGGCGACAGCGACCCGATAAGTATAATCATCGCTTCCTTTACAGGTTGCCACAGGGGGGGCCCGGTATACCACGGGGGGGGCTGTATACAGCCGGGCATATATATTTTTTTTTTTTATTATTACCGTATATACTCGTGTATAAGCCGAGGGGGGACTTTTCAGCACATTTTTTGTGCTGAAAAACTCGGCTTATACACGAGTATATACGGTAATAGCAAATCTCTTTCCTGTGATTTTATTATTAAAGAAATCTGTCCTGTCCAGATATATACATAATCCACATTTTTTTCCCCCACATTTGTAATTCCCTCTATGTTTTAACTAAGTTGGGGTACTCGGATTACTAAGAGAAAGGCTAGATGCAAGAAACCAACTTGGTTAAAACACAGAGGCAATATAGGTTGCACTACAAGGGCACTGACAAAGAGACTGTCAGAACATATTACTGCCTCTAAACCTGGCACTTCATCCAATCGCAGATCGTTTTCGGGGCTATTCAAGCATTTTTTTAGGTATACACTGGCTGTATGGATAGTTTTCATGTCAAGAGTATAGAGAGGATCCCCAGGCCAAATAAGGGATGGGACTGGAAACAGTTTTTGTTAAATCGGGAAGCTTTCTGGATACTGTCGCTCAATGTATCCAGTAGCCTGAAATCTCCATAGTGGCTCACTATACTTTTTTTAATAGCATTTATTCTGCATTCAATTTGATTTTATTTGCACTTATAGTGGACTTTTGTATGTTATTGTCTACATTCTCATGTTTATATTTGTGAGATAAATAGGTAGCTGTTATATATTGGATTTAACCATAGTCTGGTTTCACGACAAATGATTTATTTTGCATTTATACGAGTAATGAAATAGGGTTTGTCCTCTGGATTGCAGTACCTGTTATTCATATAAAATAATGACAACACAAGACAGTAATGAGATTTATTTGTTGATGGGTTTAACTATATATCTTATTATGATAGTTTCTATAACTGTCCATGTAAATTGTAATGCTTCATTTGGTTGTACTGTTTCCTATATTTCTACCAGGCTCCTAAAGGGTTGATGTGTGAGTACCTCCTAAGTCTAAATTACTGATTTGTATCATGTCTTATAAATCCTTGTTTTTGTTATATATCATATGTCAGTGTGTCTATGCATGCCTATGACTAAAGTTATCCGAAATGCTTAAGGCGGGGGCGGCTGCCTAGGATACTGAGTTTTTAAATCATGTTTTTATGTGATTTTTATCAATAAAAAAGATTCCTATGGAAAATCAGTTGTGCTTGATCCATCTCTTCCTTAAAAAAAAAAAATAATAATAAGCGTCTGATGTGATAAATGAGCTGGCTCATAAAGGAAGCAATTGGGTAGATTTCACAGACTTTTTTTTAATACAGCTCAAGGAAAGTAAATGACTCTTAAGATATCTTTCCACTGGGTTTTTGAGGAGTTTTGAAGCAGAAGCTGAGTGGAAATGCTCCAAAATCCTGCTCAAAATCTCAAATCGTCTTAAAAGCGTGGAGGTTTTGCTATTCATCCACTCTAAAAACTGCAAAAAAAAACTCAGGCCCTGATTAGCAGAGCCTCAGGTTTCAAGCCAGTCTTGATGAGGGAGCTTGGAGGAGTATGAAGTGCCTAATAAGAGGCGCATGGTTCTTAATGAATTAGGTTAGGCATGAAGTGACATGTGTCTCCGTGTGCACCTTACCACAAAGCTTACTTCAGTCTTTGGCTGGAGTAATGGTGCCGTCACACCTGCCGACGTCGCTAGCGACATCGCCAAAAAAGTGATGTATCAGCGATGTCGCTAGCGACGTCGCGCTGTGTAAACGAGCGCCGCGACCGCGTTTTATCGCTGGTCGCAGGTTGACAAGTTTACGGGAAGAACCGTAAACCTGTCAACCGGCGACCTGCGATAAGGCTGGATCGCGCCGTGTGACATTGCCAGAGCGATGTCGGCGGCGATCCAGCCTATACCGCAGCGTTGCTGCGGATCGCTCGCTGGGCTGAGCCCAGCCCAGCGAGCGATGTCACCGCCCGCATCGCTGCAGTGTCACCGGCCGCAGCGATGCTGTGTGACAGCTGGCCATCGATGTCGGAACCGAGCGGGCACCCGCGCATCGCTTCCAACATCGCTGGCCAGATCGTGCTGTGTGACGGCACCATAAGATTTTTGGCATAAGGAACCCAACCAACCAATAAATTTCACGTGCAGGGATTGCCTTCCAAGGACACACCCCAGTTCCACCCACTTTGTCACGGCTGAGCAAAAATGGCAATAAAATGAGAAAAGTAGCAACATTTTTAGGCAGGCTAACAATATGCAAATGTTTTGCTACTTTTCAAAGCTTTCTATGTCAGCTTTCTGGGGTAGAAGCCATGATAAATTTGGGTCGTAGTGTGTACATACTGACAAGTAAGCTTTGAATACTATGAGTGGTAATACCAAGTCAAAATGAATATGTTCTATCAGTGTATAACTTGATCAAGGACACTTGAGGATGCATGTGTCTGTATCATACAACGTTAAGAAGCATGAGATTGCAGAGTCTATATAAGAAGGTAAAGTTGTCAAGATATGACACATGCTGATGCGAACACATATTCCCATGCACTTTGGTCTTCGGTCTCCTGCTGGGCAGCATACATCGGCATGTGTGACGCCCCTCTAACCTGATGTGTTCCGTGGTAACCAGGGTACACATCGGGTTACTAAGCACAGCACGCTAGTAACCAGGGTACACATTGGGCTTCTAAGCACAGCACGCTGGTAACCTGGGTACACATTGGGTTACTAAGCACATCGCACTGGTAACCAGGGTACACATCTGGTTACCAGCGTTCTCCCGCTTACCCCAGCCTATCAGAATACAGTAGTGGGACCTTCACATCATGGAAAAGAATAGTTTATATTCTTTTCCTCGATGTCGAGGTCGTTACACGGGTTGCTGGTCGCTGAGGAGATCTACCTGTTTGACAGCTCACCAGCAACCACACAGCGATGTTTCAGTGATCCTGGCCAGGCCGGATTGTTGGTGAAATGAATGTAATTGTCACGCTGGGCGGGGTCGGGGTATCCAGGAGCTGGACGAAGGGGATCAGGGGAGCCTGCTCTGGCCCTGATACTGGGGTCCCTGGCTCGCCCTGATCTCGATGCTACCTCTAAAGGTGAAGAGGTTCGAGCTGCCAGCCTAAGTCCCTAAAGCTCCTGAGAAGCCCTAGGCCTAAGCCCCTACCTCCACCCATGGACCACAGAGCCCAGTAACTTCCAAGGGAAAAAAAACCACAGCAGCTTCAGATCAGCGTCTGCTCACACCAGGTCACAGTCCAGAAGTGAACTGAATCAGCAACAACAGATGGATGTGATCTGACCCATTTATGGCTGAGGGGTGGGGAACAGCCAGCCCAGACACACCCCTCAGCTCACCTACGCATGAGTCATATTCATCACACACACCTGCTACAACCTGCTCCCGCTCATGAGCTTCCTCTCTCCACAGAGCAGGAAAAAAAAAGGATTAATTTAAATCACAGCAGCAGCACTTCCATACTACAAAGCAGTCATTACGTAACGGTATTGCACAGCATTGTCAAAATGATTTTACTGTGCACATTTTTTTGTCTTATGTCAACTCTTTTAACTGTTTCATGGCTTGGAACTGGTTCATGATATTTCACAGTATCGAGTATAAGTATAAGTATAAAAGACGTTAGTGGCAGAGCAAGAATGTCATCAAAATCCCCGACAAAGACAACATGACCGATGGTATTTTCCTGAAACAACTTAACCTGGAAAAACTTAGTTGCTGTGCCAGCGTCTAATATACGCCACATGCATATATTCTAAGGGTTATTTCCCCAGGGAGGTCCTAAACATTTTCTAATGTCAGCTCCTTTCCACACTGTGAGGTCTTATGCAGTTCCATGCACAGGTTGGTGGCTTGGAGTGTTGGTATGCAGTCAAAACTTGGAATGGAACTCAAAGCTAAACCATTGCGCTGGCACCTTTATTCTAAGAATCACTGAAGGCATTAGAGGTCTTACCACTCACTACCATAAAATGTTGGCATATCCTACCATAGCATAGCAAAGTGGGATTGCGTCACAGACTCTTGCTAATCTGCCATACCGACCATTCAGAAGCAAAACATTTGTATGAAGCTATTTTATAGAATGTTAAATAGGACTGTGTAATTATCTACATTTTTTATGAATACTATCACATGGAGATAAAAACAACAAAAAAAGTACCGTATATTTTTATGCATGGTCTTTTAGTCTATCCTTTGCAAAACATATAGTACAACTGAGTTGAAAAACATATAAGCAGATGTGATATTTTACCTGTCTTGTTACTGCAGTATCCCATGTAAGCCATATGTGTATGAACCGTGTACAGAATATAGCTCCTTCTAGACCATTATAGAGGATGTAGTCAAATCAATGAAAAATGTTTTTGCAAAACTAGACCCCAAGGATGAAATAAACCAGACTTTAAATTTACATGCAAAGCCTTGCGAAGGTTGCAAACAATTCTTTGTTTATTGTTTTATTTTTTTTTCTCTTTTTTATCTTCTTATGCTAAGCCTTTCGAGGATGCTGTAACAAAAATGCTTTATGAATGGGGATTTAGGCTGACAAGAGACAACAATCGGAGGAGTAAAATATGCCGTGTGCATGTTTACTTGTCATTATTTTCCCTTGTTCTTTTACTCAATCACAGTTAAAGCATTCTCTTATTGTATGTGTCATTGTATCAAGTCATGTTTATTTAATTGTCTCACTTGAGAGTTATTTTATATAAATTAAAGCTCACTATTGTTTCAGAATCAGTAGAGCAAATCAATTATTTAGTGTTTGGGGAAATCATGTTTGTATTTTGTGGTATCTGTTTTTATTTAGTGGCATACCTTTCTTTTTATTTAAACAGTATTTATTTTTTTTAAATATTTTTTCTGTTCCTTTCATGTCTAACAGATCACCCAAAAAAAACACTAAGCAGGCAGAAATACACTGTCTCTGCTACTAAGCCCATACACTGTTCTGCGCATAAACACGTGGAAGCTTACTCTTTGCCTGCTGAGCAATACAATACAGAGCAATTTTCCAGTAGCCTGTTAGGGTCTCTGGATACAAACCTTCACCAATCTGCAGGATGTGCATGAAAGGCAACAGTTCTTAAAAAGAATACAAAAACAGTTTAGTTATTCTTTAAATCAGATTTTCTGGTAAAATTATTGTCATGCATTTATACTGTATTTTGCCAGCATGGTAGGGCAATGCTACAAATGGGCCAGAGGCTGTGTGGATTGGGTGTCCAGGCAAGTTATCACTGGTTACGATTAATCTGTTGGCAGTTGACATAATATGCAAAATGACAATGGCTGCAGAGGCAGCGCAGGCGCAGATGTATATCCCCAGGAAAATGGCTGCAGAGGCAGCACAGGCGCAGATGTATATCCCCAGGAAAATGGCTGCAGAGGCAGCACAGGCGCAGATGTATATCTCCAGGAAAATGGCTGTGGAGACAGCGCAGGCGCAGATGTAGATCTCCAAGAAAATGACTGTAGAGGCAGAGCAGGCGCAGATGTATATCTCCAGGAAAATGGCTGCAGAGGCAGAGCAGGCGCAGATGTATATCTCCAGGAAAATGGCTGCAGAGGCAGAGCAGGCGCAGATGTATGTCTCCAGGAAAATGGCTGTGGAGACAGCGCAGGCGCAGATGTAGATCTCCAAGAAAATGGCTGCAGAGGCAGCACAGATACAGATGAACATATCCATGTTCTCCATCTGTGCAAATTGTAGAAGTAGTAGTGTATAAGCCGGGCGCCGGAGAAGATGCCAGAATGGGTGATCGTTCCAAAGGTAGTTTAATCATATCAAAACACGTTTCAGCAGTCATGCCCTGTTGAAGGTCGGCATGACTGCCGAAACACGTTGTGATATGATTAAACTACCTTAGGAACGATCACCCTTTCTGGCATCTTCTCTGGTGCCCAGGTTGCACAATACTACTTCTACACTTTGCATTCATTTATCCCTCTTGGGGATTAGTGTGCGGTGCTACAGGTAAGAAGACTGCTGGGAGAATCAACTTTGAGGCCCATGCTCACAGGACCTGCGGTGACGTCATCACCACTCGAGCAGCCGCATACCCGGAAGTGCCTGGCCCCGCTTGGTGTGCAGCAAAATACCACATGCTACAGATCCTGATTTTACAGGCAGTACAACCAGGACAGGTTAGTGGCTTTCTAACCTCCACTACACCACCGGGTAATGCCCTTAGGAACACCCCTCCAGCCTATTTTTGGCTAGGGTCACACTGGGTTTAGGACTCGCGTTTCCAGGCAGCGCAAATACCGGACAGCGTTAACGGCAAATGCTGGCTGGAAATGTGGGTGCATAGAAACCCTGTGTTCACCTTAGTAACAGCCGCACACAGAGCTGCTGGGTGGCCACTTTTTCTCTGTGCACAGGAAAAGCTGCTCCTGAAAAGCGGCCACCCAGCAGCTCTGTGTGCAGCTGCTAATAAGGTAAACACAGGGTTTCTATGGACCCACGTTTCCAGCCAGTGATTGCCGTTAACCCTGTCCGGTATTTGCGCTGCCTGGAAACGTGGGTCCTAAACCCAGTGTGACCCCAGCCTTTCTCAAGTTCTCCATCTGTGTCTGCACTACCTCCGCAGCCATTTTCCTTTCGAATACCGCATCAACTGCTGGGAGATTAATGGCGTCTAGTGATATCTTGCCTGGACACCCCATCCACACAGCCTCGGATCCCCTGCAGCATTGCCCCACATTGTCCCTGCCACTGAGCCAGCACCGTGACCCTGCCTCCTGTGACTCCGCTCGCCTACTACAGCACCCCTCTTCCCTGGCAAGCTGCTTGCTGCTGTCAGGATTATAACACTTACTCCCATTTTACCCCCAAGTTTGAGCTAAAAAAAAGTGCATTTTATAATCCAAAAAATATGATAGGTTTTCCACACTTTTCAGTAAACTATGTATCAGAATTAGATATGAGCAGTTCTTGTGCAATTCGAATTTGCCATGTTGGCTGAATGTTTCTTAAGTATTGGATTTGTGTCGAATAGATTCACTAGGAGTATCCATAAAGACAAGCCACAGTGAAAGAGAAATAAATAGCACCAAGTTACTAAGGGATTTAAAACTTCCTTCCTTGTGTGCTTTATGTGAAGAATAAAAAAAGCTTTTCTTAGGGCACTGCAACTGCAGTGGCATGGTGTTGGGCATTTTTGTCTGTGATCCTCACTTATTGAATTGCACAGTGTTCATTGGTTATACCCAATTACTATTCATGCAAGACATATTTTTTGGTTACCCCATTTCTATTTGTTTCTAGAGTAAGCACTGGGTTTGCTTGAGGGGCCTTAGTTTTGGAAGAATACTAATGAGAGCCTGAATTGATAAAGAAAGTATAAGGGGAGAATCTATGATTTGAAGCTTTATTTTGTTTAACTTCAGGACTTGAATGACTACCGGAGGTGAGGAACCAAGTAATAAGCCAGTTGATTTCATTAAAAATATTATTTGACTGAACCAAATTTAGTTTGACTTATTGTAAATTTTTACAGTATATCACAAAAGTGAGTACACTCCTCACAAATTTTTGTAAATATTTTATTATATTTTTTCATGGAACAGCACTAAAGATATGACACTTTGATACAATGTAAAGTAGTCAATGTACAGCATGTATAACTGTAAATTTTGTGTGCCCTCTAAATAAGTCACTAGGCCATTAATGTCTAAACTGCTGCCAGCAAAAGTGAGTACTCCCCTAAATGAAAATGGCCAAATTGTGCTCAAAGTGCCAACATTTTGTGTGGCCACCATTATTTTCTAGCCCTGCCTTAATTCTCATGGTCATGGAGTCACTAGAGCTTTACAAGGAGTCACTGGAATACTTTTCCACTGTTTCATGATGATATTATAGAGCTGGTAGATGTTAGAGACCTTACTGTCCTCCATCTTCTGTTTGAAGATGCACCACAGATTCTCAATATGTTTTAGGTCTGGAGACATGCCTGGCCAGTCCAGCACCTTTACACTCAGTTTCTTTAGTAAGGTAGTGCTCACCTTGGAGGTGTGTTTGGGCTCGTTATCATGTTGGAATACTGCTCTACTGCCCAGTTTTTCAAGAGAGGGGAACCATGCTCTGTTTCAGTATGTCATAGTACAAGTTGGCATATGCATGGTTGCCTCAGAGAACTGTAGCTTCCCGCAGCTGGTAGCACTCAAGCAACCCCAAATCATGGCACTCCCACCACCATGCTTGACTGTAGGTAAGATACACTTGTCTTTGTACTCCTCAACTGGTTGATGCCACACATACATGACACCATCTGAACCTAAAAATTTTATCTTGGTCTCATCAGACCACAGCACACAGTTCCTGTAATCATGTACTTAGTTTGCTTGTCTTCAGCATACTGTTTGCGGGCTTTCTTGTGCATCATCTTTAGAAGAGACTTCCTTCTGGGATGACAGCTATGCAAACCAACTTGATGCAATGTGCGATGCATGGTCTGAGCACTGACAGGCTGACCCCCCTCCCCTTTAACCTCTTTAGCAATGTTGGCAGCTCTAATATGTCTATTATGAAAATACAACCTCTGAATATAACGCTTAGCATGTGCACTCAACTTCTTTGGTTGATCATGGTGGTTTAGACATTATTATACAAGCTGCACATTGACTAATTTGTATTGTTTCAAAGTGTCATATCTTCAGTGTTTTACCATGAAAAGATATAATAAAATATTTCAAAAATGTGAATGCTGTCCTTACTTTTGTGATATACTGTATAATATAATAAATATATTAGTATAAGGCACATATATATTAAATTCATTTATTAGAGTGCATTCCTCCTCAATTCTCCCCAATACTTTACTGTTTACCTTGTCAGCTACTTTTCCCTCTAGAATTTATTTTATTAGTTTACTTATTTAGTTTATGAAAGGAGTTGTCTACTTTAGCCAAACACTTTCCATAGGTGACAGAGGCACAAACATCCTCTTTCAAGATTTTTTGGTCAATCAGAAACTGTATATAGTAATATTTTCAAAACATCTACTTATATAATTGCAAAGTCCCATCTGTCATCCACGTCCAGGTTCATGTCCCAATATCACGTACCGGCGGAAGCCATATCTGCGCACCCAAGTGATGGGTGTGCAAATATTGTGCTTGATGGTGTCTACTCACCTTTGCAAGTATCACTAGAGGTGTTGCTGCCACTGAACATGATGCCACCCACACCCACCAGGAACTCGACACTCTCCGCTCTCCACCTCCCAGCCAACATTACTGTGAATGAGGAACTGCACCGGTACGCACCTGGCACGCACCCAGCAGAGACAGCGTACAGTCACACATTGCGGCGAGAGAGCACACAGGGGACAGACAGTCCACAGGAGGGAGAGATAGCCCACAGAGGGGAGTACACAGGGGAATGAGAGCACACGGGGAAGTGACAACTCAGTGGGTGAAACATCCCAAATGGGGGATAAAGAAAGCACACAGTGGGGGGAGTGCACAGGGGGGAAAAAAAGCACACCAGGGGAGAGACTATACAAGGGGAGAGACAGCATAAGGGAGGAAAGACTGAACAAGGGAAGAGTCAGAACAAGAGGAAAGAAAGCACACAGGGGGAAAAGAAAGTGCACAGGGGAAAGAGAGTGCACAAGGCAGCAGAGAGAGCATACATGGGAGAGAGACAGCACGGGGGGAGTGATAGCATGGCTACAGAGACCCCACAGGGTGGAGAGACAGCCCAAAATTGGAGAAACAGCCCACTGTGGGGAGAGAGAGCACAAATAGGGATAGGGCAGCACACAGGGGGAATATCCAAAAATTTAGAAGAAACAGACGGCACTCACCATTAGATGAAGGTTCTTTTAATCCAAGTGCTCTGTTAAGAGGTGCGCGTTACAAACATTATGTGGCAGGGGGGGAGGTGCGGGGAGGACGATGGGCGCACGTTTCGCCTGGTAAGGCTTCCACGGGTCCAAGGACCTCCCTCCCTGCCCCGTCTGTTTCTTCAAAATTTTTGGACATTTTTGTGACTGGACCTTGTGCAGACCTGTGCAACACCATATTGCTGGCAGCACATACAAGCCTAGGACAAACACCAAAAGCCCTCTAGTGCCCAGATTCCTTCCCTAAAGTTGAACACAGGGGAATACTACACATGGTGGTGAATGCATAAGGAGAAGAGACAAAGCACAGGGCGGAGAGAAAGCCCAAAGAGAGAGAGAGCACACAGACAGGAGAGACAACCTACAGGGGGGTGAGATAGTCCACGGCAGGAGAAAGCGCACTGGGAGAAGAGAGTGCACAGGGGAGGAGACAGCACAAGTGACTCACCCTAGGGCCGTGGGGTACCCGGTCCCGGGCTGTAGTTCATGGAGATGTCATGGGCCCTGGTGGTCGCTGAAAAAGGGAAAAAATAAAAAGTGTTTGTGACGCCACCTACGGTTCCTGGTAATGATACCGACACTGCTTGCAGACCTCTGGGGTGATATTGAGGTAGCTACCGTAGTTGGTAACGCTCCCCGTAGGTGGAGCGGGGTCCCTGGGCCAGTTGTGGATGAATAGGGATTTACACAGGGAGGCAGCTCTCCACACAGCCTTGTCTCTTGTGCTGCAGGAGAAGGTGGCTCATCAGATGGAGACACTGCAGCATAGTGTATGAAGTGAGCAGGATCAGGGGCCGCTTTAACAGACACACACACTCTGAGGCTTTGTTTCCATACCTTTTACTGATGATGTTGCAAGGTTACATCCAGGGTACAGTCCAGGTGGTTGGGTGTCAATTCAGGATTTCCACACCCGATCAGTTGTGAGGCCTCCTTGTTATTTTGTGTGTGCTCTAGTCCTGGGCTGTATGAAACCTGACCTTGACTTCTCCAGTGTCCCTCACTTGTAAAGCAGGCGATGAGAACCTTCTGCTGGGCACTGCTAACGCCTCTGTGGTCCCTGGCTTTGTTGGTGGCTGTGCTACAAGTGCTACACCAGGAGACTGAAGTCTCCCTGGCCCTCCGGTCTTTTCTTCTGGGCTAACCAGACCCTTGCAGACTCAGACTTCGATGTCTGGGTTTCTTCTGCTGCTTCTCTGGGGTGACCCGGTATGGTTCCTCTGCCCCTTCTCCGTCTCGCCTTGCCTCCGACCCTCACTCTTGGGTCCCTTACACTGGCTAGGCTTCCTCACTGGCACGGGCCTAGCGCGGCTCTGTTCACCAGGATGTCTTCACAGTCCTCCCTGGAACTTCACTGCCTAACTCCTCCCCCAGGCCTGAATTTATAGGGGACCTTGCCTGAAGTCGACAAGTAGAGCTGCACCTTCAGGTCTGGGGTGGAAGGTGTTGCATGTGTAAGTTTTCCTGATTTGGAAATCCCTCCTTGCACTAGGTGTTCCTGTGGCAACCAAACCATAGGGGTGCCACACCAGAGGAAAGAGAGCCCACAGAGGGAGTGAGCACACAGGGGAAGATACAGCAAAGTTGGATAGAGAGGTCACATGGGGGAGAGACAGCGCACAGGGGGAGAGACAGCACAAGAGGAGAGAGAGCATACTGGGGAACATAGAGCACACGGGGAAGAGAGTGGTGAATTGAAATGATAAAGTGTATTTATTTCAGTTGCTCCTATTTTTATAGCAAACTATTATTTTGAGAGGTTACTTGTTGTTTTAAGCCTATGCAAAGAAAAGTTTGATTTAATTAAAAAATAAAAGGTTATAATTTATAGGATAAAAATAGCAAAGAACATACAGTTCTGTGTAATTTTTAATGAAGAGGTACCGTATGAAACATGACAGGCGATAAGAATTCATTATGGGGTTCAGTGACAGATGTCATTTATTTCCTTAGTATAAATTATACGTTTATTAATATATTAACATTTCCAAGACTCAATATCATTTTCATGTATTCTTCTTGACTTCCAGCTGAGATATTCATACGCCAGATATTGTTGACTTCATTCAGAAGGCTCACCATGTGTTAACATTTTCTGTTTTCACAGCTTTCATGTTCTCACAAATGGAGAAACAGATCATGTACTATGGTATCACAAAGTCTTTATATGAATCATATTCATTGTCATATCTTTTTTTATTTTTCAGATCATGCATGTTTTCTATAAAGTATTTTTCATCACATTCAATGTCAGCTTTTCATCTACCCCTACAGCTTAACCTATTATCTCAATAAAGGTATCAGCTGGACTGTACTTTTGACATCTATTTCACTTTCTGTTTCATTGAAATAGACACAATGTCAATGATGTCCAATGGCAAAATATATTATATATTACATTATCATTATTGTATCAATTATACATTTTCATCATTTGTCCAATATAATTACTATATAAAATATAATTATACATAAAATATATCTCTCAGAATGTAACTTGTATTATAAAGATAGATATGAGTACCGTATTTTTCGCTTTATAAGACGCACCTGATTATAAGACGCACCCCCAAATTTGGTGAAGGAAAAGAGAAAATAAATTATTTTTAATGTTAAATGGGGTCTGTCTTATAATGCCAGTGTCCGTCTTACAAATCAGTATATATGTCCCTCATCCTGGTACATAAACCCCCCCATCCTGGTATTCCGGTATATATGTCCCCTCTATTCTGGTATATATGTCCCCATGCTGTAAATACGGCCCCCCATCCTGTATATATACCCCATTCTGGCATATATATTCCCCCATCTTATCTATATCCCCCATCCTGTATATATGCCCCCCCATCCTGTATATATGTCCCCCATCCTGTATATATGCCCCCCATCCAGTGTATATGCCCCCAACCTGTATATATGTCCCCCATCCTGTATATATGCCCCATCCTGAAACTATGCCCCCCATCCTTTATATATGTCCCCCCATCTTGTATATATGTCCCCATCCTGTGTATTGCCCCTTTTGTGTATATGCCTCTTCCCTATCCCCCCCGGACCCCAATGGCTTACTGACATGCGGCTGCTGAGCGGGGGTCCGGAGGCAGATTCAGGAGGGTGACAGGCACAGTAGCAGGACCGACGCTGCAGTGGGGGCACGGGGGCAAGAGCGGAGATGAGAGGTGGCAGCAAGCGGTGGGCGCCGCCATGTTTTTTTTGGCTGGCTGCATTCAGTAGTATTACTAACTGTGCAGCCAGTCAGGAAACACTTCAACAAAATGGCCGCGGCCATAACGGAGACCCGCGGCCATTCTGGAGTCTGCACCTCTACCGGCCGGCTGCACACTGAGAATATGGCGGCGCCCACCGCTCGCTACCACCGGTCATCCCCTGCAGCTCCGGTATGGAATCTGTGCCCCACACCCTACAGAACCTGCGTCCGGCACCCCCACTCGGCAGGTGCAACCCCCTCCCCCTGGTAATATTTCATTTTTTTTTTATTGATTATTTGGGGGAGGCAAAAGTGCGTCTTAAAAAGCGGAAAATACGGTAATTGTTTTTTTGGCTGTGAGCAAATAGAAATAAAGTAGATTTTAATCCTAACTCTTAAAAACACATTTTTCAGTCACTTAACCCCTTCTCAACCTTTGACATACCACTATGTGGGTAGGTAGGTGGGTGGTATTTACTGACCTTTGACGTAATGGTACATCATGGAGGTTTGGCAGGCACAGAGGCTGATGTTACAGCCAACAGTAATAGAGTTAGGGCTAGGCTCAACCACTCATTTGGTGGTGCTCAGAACTAAAAAATAGGACAGTCTACAAAAAATATATACTGTGGCAGACTTTAGGAATAAACCATGAAAGAGAAGGTTTTTTTCAAATGCTTTTGTCTATTACCGTATATACTCGCGTATAAGCCGAGTTTTTCAGCCCAAAAATTGGGCTGAAAAGTCCCCCCCTCGGCTTATACGCGAGTCACTGTATACTGTATACACTGTGTACAGTGTATACAGTATACAGGCCTGCCCCCATCAGTATACAGGCCCCCCCCTTGCTGCACAAACCTGTAAAGGAAGAGATTAGTATACTTATCACTGTCCCGCTGCCGCTGTCCCGTCGCCGTCATTGCTCTCCTCCGTCTTCATCCGTCTTCTTCCGGCTTCCTCCGGTTGGCGCAGGCAATGACGTCATTGTCTGCGCGCCAGAGGAAGCCGGAAGACGCTGGATGAAGACGGAGGAGCGCGATTACGGCGGCGGGACAGCGGCAGTGGGACAGTGATAAGTATACTAATCTATTCCTTTACAGGATTGTGCACCAAGTGGGGGCCCTGTATACTGATGGGGGGGGGGCTGTATACACCTCTGGGGCTGCTGTATACTACCTCTGGGGCTGCTGTATACACCACTGGGGCTGCTGTATACTACCACTGGGGATGCTGTATATACCTCTGGGGCTGCTGTATACTACCTCTGGGGCTGCTG
Organism: Allobates femoralis; assembly: GCA_033576535.1. NCBI lineage: Eukaryota > Metazoa > Chordata > Amphibia > Anura > Aromobatidae > Allobates > Allobates femoralis. Next base: position 260,921,754 of record JARQOC010000004.1, read on the forward strand.
TATACTACCACTGGGGCTGCTGTATACTACCACTGGGGCTGTATATACCTCTGGGCTGCTGTATACTACCTCTTGGGCTGTATATACCTCTGGGGATGCTGTATACTACCTCTGGGGCTGCTGTATACTACCTCTGGGGCTGCTGTATACTACCACTGGGGCTGTATATACCTCTGGAGCTTCTGTATACTACCTCTGGGGCTGTATATACCTCTGGGGCTGCTGTATACTACCTCTTGGGCTGCTGTATACTACCTCTGCGGCTGCTGTATACTACCTCTGGGGCTGTATATACCTCTGGGGCTCCTGTATACTACCTCTGGGGCTGCTGTATACTACCTCTGGGGCTGCTGTATACTACCACTGGGGCTGCTGTATATACCTCTGGGGCTGCTGTATACTAACCACTGGGGCTGCTGCTCTATATACCACTGGGGCTGCTGCTGTATATACCACTGGGGCTGCTGCTGTATACTACCACTGGGGCTGCTGTATATACCTCTGGGGCTGCTGTATACCACACTGCTGGAGGCTGTATACCTGTGCTGGGGTCCACCCTCAGCTTATACACGAGTCAATAGGTTTTCCCAGGTTTTGGGGGCAAAAGTAGGGGGGTCGGCTTATACACGGGTCTGCTTATACACGAGTATATACGGGTATTTTTTTAAAAGAAAAATCTCCAAAGGATTTCAATCCAACGTTTTGACCCCGCCAGGGTCTTTGTCAAGGATATTTGAGTTCAAGATATATACAGGAGAAATAAGACAAATTAAAATTGTGAAATAACTACAGGAAATTCAAATATTTACATATACACACATTTATGTTGAAATGTAGGATATTACATGGTGTAATGACAAACTCAAGAAAAATGGAGAAAACCTGAGAAATCATAATTACTAGAGATGAGCGAGTACTAAAATGCTCGATGCTCGGGCCGAGCATCCCAAGGACCAGAGCACCGAGCCCAATGTAAGTCAATTAGTGACAGGCTCCGCCCACAGACTTCCGCCTATAAAACGAGTGTTTCTGGGAAAGGGTGGGCTTTTTAAAATCGTCACAGCATACAACACCTTGCTGTGCCCCCCAGAGGGACCCTAATAGTAAATCTGCTCTCTGTGAGGTGCCAGCTCACTGTGTGCACTGAAGGGAGCTGTGTATTTGTGTCAGATCGATAATTATTAGTGAGGAGTCCGAGCATCTCGGCGGTACTCGGTGCTCGCCGAGCATCCCGAGTACCGGGATACTCGTGCGAGTAACGAGTAGCGCTGGGCAAACTCGCTCATCCCTAATAATTACCCAAATAGGGTGATTAGTGTAGATTGATAATTTCCAAATGAAGAATAAAGAGAATCTGTGTTCTGTGGGAGAGACAGATAAAGTGACTAATAGGATTGTGATAAAATAATGTAAAGTGGGTGCCTAGGGCATCTGAGTATCTCTAAAATTGTCAATGGAAATATGAAATGTAGTCCTTATAAGCATATAAAGGGGAGTATGCTAGACTAAGTAGAATAAAAGGAAAGAAAAGGAAAAAGGGAAGGTTGAGCAATAAAAGGCAATAGAAAGGTGTAAAAGAAATGAGAAAGACACAGGAACAAAAATGGGGGAAGAATGATGTAATGACACGAACACAAAAATGATTGCCTTAAATTTACCACTAACATGGTCTAATATGTCACGAACAACAATCTTGGAATCACTGGGATCTGTTGAAGCATTAAGAGTTACAACCTCATAAAGTGACCCTGGTCAGAATTGCAAAAAAATGGTCATTAGGGTCAAAACAGGCTAGGGGGTAAAGAGGTTAAAAAAAGTATTCATAGTTTGTAAACTTGTAAAATGTCATACTCCAAAAATAATGTTACACTCAAAAAAGTAGAAAAACTGCCATCTAAAAATTGCAATTTAGTCTTTCCAGCAGATTTATTATTCAAAAATATAACTGAAGCTTTCAATCATCTGAATCTATCAATCATAAATGATGAAGGGTAAAATATGAAATCATAATTAAGAAATTTCAGCAGTTGAAAAAGGTTGGATCTGTGCCAATTATGAATTTGATGATGCATGCATTTTGAGTTTTTATAATTGGGGAAAATAAACTGTCTTTTGCTAAATTAAAGGTTTAAAAACAAGATAGCGGAACTGTTTACTGTGATACATTGAATATATAGTTAAGCTGTTACGGCTGCTTTGTAACAAAGGTAGGTGTAGGAACCATGTTCATTGTAACGTCCTACTGGCTAAGTTTCACCTCCTAGGTTGTAACTTGATGATATTTTTTCTGATCATTTTACAGTGATAATATTCTACCTTACCATCCATGAAGATGATAAAATATCCATACACAACACATGGTATAATATTTCTTCCTTTAAACTATGTATCAAGATTATGATATAGTGTTTCAGACATTTCAGATACTGAGCTGAGATTATGTACAGTCACCATTACTTTTAGTTTGTTATCATGAGTGAATATTTATCTGAAAGTGAGACTAAAGGTACATATACACTGAACGATTATAGTGAACGAGCGTTCCTTAAAATGCCCATTTCTTGATAATCTTGCAGTGTCAACATGATGCCAATCACCTATTGCGTGAGCAAAATCATTTGAACTACACAAAGGATTATCGTTCTCTACAGCACAATGTTCTTCAAGAACAAACAGGCAACCCTGGAACACCACCCTCACTAAAGACCTGAGACGGGCTTCCAGGGCCGCCGAGAGAGATGGAAGAAATCTCACTCCACTGGGCACTTCGCATTATTCAAACAAGCCCTTACTGACCTCAAGACCACACTCGCAACCGCCAAACAAGCCTTTTTCTCATCCGTTATAACCTCCCTGTCCCACAATCCCAAACAGCTGTTTAAAACTTTCAATTTCCTACTCTGCCCCCCCGCTCCTCCTCCCTCTCCCCTTATCTCTGCTGAAGACTTTGCCTCCTTCTTCAAGCAGAAGATGGATAAAATCAGAGACAGCTTCAACCCACTATCCTCAGAGCTCCCCTCTCACCTGCACTGCCCTCTCCTATTATCAGTTGCTTATCCCCCATAACTGACGAACAGCTCTCCTCCCTTCAGTCAAAATCACACCTTACCACCAGCGCCCATGACCCGCTTCCATCCCACCTCATTCCTAACCTACCACTGTCTTCATCCCAGCCCTAACCCATCTCTTCAACCTATTATTGCCATCTTCCCCTTAGTCTTCACACATGCCTTGATCACACCCATCCTCAAAAAACCTTCCCTCGACCTGTCATCTGTGTCTAACTATCGCCCCATATCTCTTCTCCCTTCACCTCAAAACTACTTGAACAACACGTCCACTCAAAACTGTCCTCCCACCTCTCCTCCTGCTCCCTCTTGGACCGCCTACAATCTGGTTTCTGACCCCACCACTCAACCGAAACATCCCTAACCAAAGTCACCAACGACCTACTGACCACCAAAAGCAAGCGACACTACTCCGTCCTCCTCCTCCTCGGCATTTTGCCGCCTTCGACACTGTTGAACATTCCCTTCTAATTCAGATCCTGGAATCTCTTGGCATCACTGACCTAGCCCTCTCCTGAATCTCCTCTTACTTAACTGACCGGACTTTCAACGTCACCCACTACCTTACCTTCCTTTGCCTTACCCCCTATCTGTCGGTGTCCCCCAAGGCTCGGTTCTGGGACCAATACTCTTCTCCATCTACACTCTCAGCCTAGGGCAACTCATTGAGTCCCATGGCCTCCAGTACCATCTCTACGATGATGACACCCAGATTTACCTGTCTGGCCCCGACATCACCTCTCTACTTTCCAAAATTCTACAATGCCTGTCCGCCATCTCATCCTTCTCTGCCCGCTTCCTTAAGCTGAACATGGACAAAACTGAGTTCATCGTCCTCCCCCCACGCCACTCTCCCCCACCACCCGACCTATGCATCCTGGCCAACGACTGCTCACTCTCCCCAGTCCCCCACGCCAAGTGCCTTGGGGTAATCCTCGACTCTTCACTCTCATTCAAGCCCCACATCCAGGCCTTTGCCACCTCCTGCTGACTCTAGCTCAAAAACATTTCACGAATCCGCTTTCCTTTACCGCAAAACTGCTAAAACACTCATTCATGCTCTCATGATCTCCTGCCTTGACTACTGCAACCTCCTACTTACTGGCCTCCCTGATACTTCCTTTGCACCTCTGCAATCTATCCTAAACTCTGCTGCCTGACTAATCCATCTGTCTTCCTGCTACTCCCCCTCTGCCAAGCCCTTCACTGGCACCCCACTTCTCAGAGATCCCGATTTAAAACACTAACCATGACATACAAAGCCATCCACAACCTGTCCCCTCCATACATCACTGACATGGTCTCCTGATACCTACCCTCACGCAACCTGCGATTATCCCAAGAGTTCCTCCTCTACTCCCCTCTCATCTTCTCTTCTCATAACCACATACAGGATTTCTCCCATGCTTCTGCTATACTCTGGAGCTCTCTTCCCCAACACATCAGACACCTATCCTGGGAACCTTCAAAAGATACCTGAAGACCCACCTCTTCCGTCAAGCCTACAACCTACAATGAGACGCAGCCCACCGCACTGTCTCAAATTAGGCACCGCCCCCCCCTACTGTATCCCCATCCATCCCTCGTAGACTGTGAGCCCTCGCGGACAGGTTTCCCTCCCCTCCTGTATATGTACGACTTGACTGTCCATATATATTGTACCTGTCCTCGTCTACCCTTTCCATATATAAAACGCCGTGGAATCTAATGGAGTTATATAAATAAATAATAATAATAAATAATAAAAAGAACAGGACTCAGTCTGCCAAAAACAATGGCAGCCTATAGACCTTGAACGATCTGTTATAGATCACTTTGTGTGCATTGTTGGACTTGGTCTGCCAATCTAAATAGGCTATTAAGTAACCATTGATCAGTAAGTATTTACAGATCAGCAGTCATTTAGTTTCTCTGGTCGGTCCATGTAAACAGCGGACCTTTAGGATGAATTTCAGTGAAGTTTTGAACTCATCATTATTAAAAGAGTTGTCAACTATATATATGGCTGATTTAATAAAAAAAACTGTCTACAAGTTGCGTCTGATCCTACATCTCAGTTGTTTAGAGGACAATAGGGCTGAGATGCAATTTAAGTACCTGTAGTCAAATGTGACACTGCTTTTGAAAGAAAGTGGCCATTATTTTTCAAATATGGTCAATTTCTTCACGTTCCAAGATCTTATAATATTTATAATCTCTGTACAGAAATTTAAAAAATGTTTTTCACATACAATAATGTTATGAGGTTGAACAAATTTAGAAGAGTCCCTTTTAATTTCCTTGCTCTGAATTTGCATCTGCCAAATCAACATATTAGGCTATGGGTTGAACTAGATGGACTTAAAGTCTTCCTTCAACCTTAAAAACTATGTTACTATGTTACTATGTTAAATGTTAAAGGTGATACATTATAATCACGCATTACATGTTTATCAATCCATTAGAATGGGTGTCATAAGTAAGGTTATGGCAGCCATTCAACTTATCCCATTTCATTGGTTATTTCTTCCATCACATAAAGAATGGATTTTTTCGTATTCATGCACATCTTTTGCTCTTTTTACAACATTTTTTGCCAAAACTTTTATAGTTGTTTTAAAATTGTCTTCAGATAGATGGAGATCTGGATACTTGGACCCTCACAGATCAGTCAAAAGACCCCTGAGACGTGTACAACTCAGGAGATCATACACAACCCCTGCTTGAGTGTGTAGACAAAGCAGAGTATGGACCTAATAGAAAGGATAGACTTATCTCCAAACAGACGCAAGGGAAACAAAACTATTAAATGTTGTAGAAAAGTTTAATTGCTCCTTAAACAGGATTTATTCTTCTGATCAGAGAGGATCTTTGTGGTCTATTCCCCAAGGATCAACAACTTATCATTTCTCCTGTGGGCAAACCCTTTTATAAGCTCAAAATGATCAGCTGCTACAGGAAAAATTACCTACCTCCAACTGCTTCCCCCAAATATACCAGCTCATCTTCTCGGGCCATCTCAGTTTGAGAAGGGGTTGTCCAAGTGGACAATATCTAAATTCAAGATTAAATTTTAATAAAAAATGCATTTAAAACTCAGGTAGTTAGTGTGTAAAATGAATGATCATTGGGTAAGGCAGGGTTCACATTTGCGCACCAAAACGTAGGCACTGTGAGCTCCTATTTTTAACAAGGGAACGCATAGTGCCTGTGCGTGGCTGCGTTCAGGTGCATATGCCTTCAGCTGCGCATACAAAATGTTGGATTTTTTGTGCGTGGCTGTGTGCTTGCTTTATACGCAAGCAGACAGACACGCACAAAAAAATGAATGAAACTTAATCTGTGCGCATTGCCATCTGCTGGCAAGCGCACAGATGCTGCGGAAAATAAGGTCATCCAGAGGTAAATCTTCTCCTGGCATTCTCTCTTCCTCTTCTTTTGTCCTCTTCTTCTTTCCTCTTCTTTCTTCTTCTTTCTTCTACTTCTTCTTCCTGCTTTCCTCTTCTTCCTGGCTGCAGCCGCTGCTTCATTTGAACTAACGGGCGGGAAAGTCGACTTCACCGCCGGCTTTCTCAATGGCTATTTTAAACGAACCAGCGGTGGCCGGGAGGAAGAGATCAGTGGCAGCGGCCGGGATCTTCGCCGCTGATCTCCACCTCCCGGCCGCCACCGCTGATGGGATGGCAGGGCAGACTCACTGACATTTTCCTGTGAACACATGTGGACAATCTTCGCTGCATTCATATGAAAATGTTTGCGTTTGGCACTGCGTATGCGCTCCATACGCTGCAGTGCCGAACGGAAATATGAACCCAGCCTAAGTTGTTGTGAGGGTTACACGCTTTTATCTACTGTGCATAGGCGCACCCAAGGGGGGGACCTACGTGTCTGGACCCCCCCCCTTTGGACGGCCCTGAGAAGTGGTGCAGTACACAAGGAGCTGGGCCCCTATGTCAGGAGACAGGAACAATTACACAGCACCCAAGGGCCCACAAAAGAGGCTGCTTTTAGGGGGGCTTCGCTCCCCCAAACCACCCCACCGGGGGCTTTGCCCCTCGGAACCCCGCTGGGGGGTGACACCCCCCTTTCAGGGCCGGTGTGTGTTTCTTGGACCCCTACCTTGGGAAATTTCTGGGTGCGCCACTGCTACTGTGCATGGAAATACAGTATAATAGTTAGAGTTTTTTACTGCATACAACTTTCCACTGTCAAAGTCAACATCAAAACATATTAGATAAGCCTTTGATTTGTTTTTGTTTTTTTTTTTGCTTCATGATGGACACGAAATAAAGAGGGGGGTGTATGAATGATTAATGCAGATTTCTTGGAAGAAAATATTGCAGGGTGCCGTCCGTTTGATTACAAGCTTCAGAATTAGTCAACATTTCCATAATTCTAAACCAATATACACCTGTTTCCCCACTGTGATGTGAAGGCACAACTTAATTTAACAGATGCCCTGCTGTGCTAAATCTCTCATTAAATACCAAGCTAGTTCTGTAATTTAAAGTTACAGAGCCATGGTTTTAAAAGGATTGCTTTTGTGTTATAGAATTAATAAGAACTTAATGATGCCCTTTTGCAAGAAGCCTTCGATTTCCAACATCAAAAAGGAAGAACACATAAATGATAGCTGTGTGATACCTGTTATTTTCCTGAAACTACAGATGTTAAATTGTATTGAGCACATTTATTGTCAACTCGATGGTCATTGTATCATTGGTAACAAGTCCGAGAAATGGTTATCGGCATTGTTATTTGTATTTCAAATAACTCACCATTAGTGAACACATCTAATTATTGTATAGTAAATAAAAAAACCATAAAGGTTCCTTCAGACGTACAAATATTCCTCTACGGATTCTACCACGTTTCCATGGCAACTCGAAATCCGCAACAAAATCTGCATGTGCTACATGAGGACTTGACCCAGATATGCATTGTGAAGAGCCCAATGTAAGGCGTAAATTGACACCCTGCGGTGCTAAATTACACACTGGCTGTAGATTTTTTTCCACCACATGTAAATTGAATTTGGTAAAATCTTATCCATATTCCTCCTACATATTAGCCCCATGTGGGTGTGCCCTAATTACTTTTATTACTGTATTGTCTTTTTTTTACCCATAATTTTCTAACCTTGTAGAATAAATCAGCGTTTTTCCTAAAATTGTGTGTCATTAAAGGGATCCTGTCACCTCCAGAACGCCTCCTAAGCTATCAAAACATGTCCCTGCAGCATCCTATCACTAATCTCACACTTCTTTTGTCTCCTAAAAACATCCTGTGAAAGTGCATAAAAACGTTTTAATACTTACTCATTAGTGATTATAATTAGCAGGAGCTATATTCTTTAGTCACCAGGGCATGTTGTTTTGCAGCCTCGAGGATCCACCCTCTCTCTGTCTGTGCTGCTGTGATGTGCAGCTGAAGGCAGGACTAATGATTTGCATTCTGTGAGTGATAGAGAGGGGGGAGGGCAGAGCCTGCACAAGCAAAGCACAAGCAGAACACACAGACAGAGAGAGGGTGGATCCTGGAGCCTGCAAAAGAGACCGCCCTGGTGACTAAAGAATATAGCCCCTGCTAATTATAATCACTAATGACTAAGTATTAAAACATTTTTATGCACTTTCACAGGATGCTTTTAGGAGACAAAAGGAGTGTGAGATTAGTGATAGGATGCTGCAGGGACATGTTTTGATAGCTTAGGAGGCGTTTTGGAGGTGACAGGATCCCTTTAAAAAGCATTTTTTTTCTTTACACTTTAACATACATTGGCATGCACAAATTTTGGCACCCCTGGGGAACTTCCTGTGCACAGTTAAGCAAGTTGAAGGTGACATGACCTCTAAAAGGCCTAAAGTTAAAGATGACACATTTCCTTTGTATTTTAGGCAAAAATAAAAATAATTCCATTTTTAACATTTTAAAGATTACTAAAAGGAAAATGGGCCAATGCAAACATTTGAGCACCCTGCATGGTTAGTACCTAATATAACCCCCCCCCCCCCTTTGGAATGATCACAGCTTTTAAATGCTTTTTATAGCCAGTCTTTCAGTTCTTGTTTGAGGGATGTTCATCTATTCTTCCTTGGAAAAGTCTTCCAGTTCTGTGAGATTCTTGAATCATCTTGCTTGCACTGCTCTTTTGAGATCTAGCCACAGATTTTCAATGATGTTCAGATCAGGGAACTGTGAGGCCCATTGTAAAATCTTCAGTTTGCACCTTTTGAGGTAGTCTACTGTGGATTTAGATGGGTGTTTAGGATCATTATCTATTTGTAGAAGCCATCCTCTTTTCAAGTTCAGCTTTTTTATAGGTGCTTTTATGTTTGCATCAAGAATTTGTTAAAATTTCATTGAATCTCTTCTTTTTTCCCATGAAGTGTTCCCTGTGCTGTGGGCTGCAACACAACCACAAAGCATAACTGATCCACCCCCATGCTTAATGATTGGAGAGATGTTTTTTCCTGAAATTCTGTGCCTTTTTTCTCCACACATGCCTTTGACCATTGTAGCCATTGTAACCTCATCCGTCCACAGAACTTGTTTCCAAATTACATCAGCTTGTTTACATGTTTTGCACCAGGCTTGTTTTTGCATGCTTTTGATGCTGAATTTTATGATGAAGACACAGGAGAGGTTTTCTTCTGATGACTCTTCCATGAAGACCATATTTATGCAGATGCCTCTGAACAGTAAAGCAATGTACTATAACTCCAGGTTTGCTAAATCTCAAGTTTTTTGCAGTCAAGCAGGGGTTCTCATTTACCTTTCTAGCAATCCTACAAACAGCATCCTCTGAAATTTTGCTTGTTCTTCCAGACCTTATCTTGACCTCTATTGTTCCTTTTAACTGCAATTTCTTAACTACATTTTAAACTAAGGAAACGGCAACTTGAAAACACTTTGCTATCTTGTTATTGCCTTCACCTGCTTTGTGGGTCTCATTCAGACATCCATCTTTCACAATTAAGACATATTTTAACACGTCTGGTTTATTGCAGACTGATTTTTATTTTTACAAAAAACAAACCATCTGTTTTTCTATCCAATTTGCTGATCAAATTCACCCACTCACTTGAGTCAAAAAACAGATAGTACTTGGATGGTATGGAGTACTGTCCCTTTATTAATGTTTTTTTACACGTCACACTGATGGTAAAAATGGTCACAAATGAAAAATTGGTAATAATTGCATCCAAAGGACTAATAAAAAATGTAGTATTTTTTTCCTGTAAACAAAAAAATGGATGCTTGAATAAGACTTTAAAGGGGTCACCTAGTTTAGCTCCCCTAACCTATCACTTCCTGTCCCTACAACCTCACAATACATTACTAACCATGCCTCTCTGATCTAAATGTGCATTATAAGGCCCCTTTCACATCTCTGCGTTTGCTGCGTTTTGCTGCGTTTTGCTTCATTTGCGTTTTTTTTCGGCGTTTTTACCGCAAAAAACGCATGAAAACGCATGCGTTTTTGTCCACATTGATTTTAATGGGAACGCATGAAAAACGCATGCAAAAACGCATGTCAAAATGCATGTGCGTTTGCAAAAACGCATAACGCATGCGTTTTTGCAAACGCAGCCCAAAACGTTGTTTGCCACGTTTTGAGCTGCGCTTGCAAAAACGCATGCGTTTTGCGTTTTTGCAAACGCACATGCATTTTGACATGCGTTTTTGCATGCGTTTTTCATGCGTTCCCATTAAAATCAATGGGGACAAAAACGCATGCGTTTTCATGCGTTTTTTGCGGTAAAAACGCGGAAATACCGCAAATGAAGCAAAACGCAGCAAACGCAGAGATGTGAAAGGGGCCTAAAAGTTCAAAAACTCGATTTATAAACTTACATGTCCGCCGTTGTGTAGGCGTTCCTAGATGGATGGCCATTGAGTGAGTAGTCTCTCCAGGTCCACTCTCCCCCACCTCGCTGCTTCAATCACACCCCAGTGGGCGTGACCATTCATTCTTGAGCGAGCCCTGATTTAAATTTCTTGCCTCCTTCCAGGTATGATGCGCTGCTGGCCCAGCATCATTTCCGGTCCTGCACAGTGTGGTGAGTGTACAGGCCAACTTCGGAATGAACACTGCGCATACTTCAGAGCCAGCCTGTACGCCAATACACCCGCCACACTGCGCAGGACCGGAAATGACGCTGGGCCAGCAGTGCGCCATACCCGGAAGAAGAAGGCGGGAATTTTAAATCAGGGCTCGCTCCTGAATGAATGATCATACCCACTGGGGTACGATTGAAGTAGTGAGGCGGGGGAGAGTGGACCCGGAGAGACTGCTCATCTGACGGACAGCCATCTAGGAACACCCACATGACGGTGGTCATGTAAGTTTATGAATCGCTTTTTTGAACTTTTATAATACACATTTAGATCAGAGAGGGATGGTTAGAAATGTAGTAGAAAGCTGCAGGGACAGGTAGTGATAGGTTAGGGTGGCTAAACTAGGTGACAGGATCCCTTTAAGAATGGCATACACAAGCCTTGCTGTGTAGATACTAAATTATGACTTCTGAATGATTTTCACTTTTCTGAATGCTTATTCTGGGTGATACAATAGTAAGTTAAGGAATCGTCATGCCATATACTATTTACACCCTTCCACTATGAACAATGTTGCCATTACTTTGCTATGTATAAACCATCTGGATAGATGAATGTGTCTTCTTGCACAGTACAGACAGGACATACATACTACTGTTAGGATAACACTGATAATAGATTGATGACGAGATTGCCATTTGAGGATCGTGAAATACCTGGATCTTTTTACAAGCTACTCAGTTGTGTTTCCCTGCAATCAGTCTTTGTCACAGTAAATTGATAAGGTGAAGACGATTCAGTATTTGATGGATGTTGATTTTTTTCTTTAGTGGAGCTTAGAGCGGTTATCCTTTATGCAATCATCTAATGCAATATGTTCAAAAAATAACTGGCTTTGTATGGAAACATCTTATTCTATAGGGTCAAGGTGCTGACAATTGAGTGTGCGTCACCATGCGTGGGTTCTTTGTACATGTCTCTTCTTATTTAGTGTATTTATTAGGCTTTTTGTCAACTGATTACATTCCACGCATTAGTGAAGTAAATAAAATTTTGCCTTACCACATTATACATTTCAAAGGGCCCTACTTTAAAGAGTACTACTACTTTCAACACATGTTTCATGTTGAACTGGACACACAATGCAATAGTGGCTGTGGAGCAAAATAAAACATTTAGTAATTTTTTATTTTGTTATTTTATCTCTGATGAGAAGATATTAGTAAAGAAAGCATTTTTCACTTAATGAGTTAACTTTTGTTAAAGTGTAAAGGTCATTTAATTGAAAACAATAAACAAAACACAAAACAGCACTGGTTGTTAATGATGGGGTCACATAGCAGCTAAGAATGCTTTTTTGTGCCAAATGACTTATTTTCTCACTTTTTTCTGTGCTCTTTTAAAAACTGCATTTTATGTCAGTGTGGGGTCGTGGCCAGCATCTGCCAGCACTGTGTGTGTATTTGCACAGCTTCTGAGAGCAGGCTGATGGTGAGCAGTGTGACAGCAGACAAGGGGTTAACAGAGATCCTTGCTGAGCTGTATGCAGCTAGATGACACATCAGAAGCTTGTGCACAGGAGTTCACACTGGTCCTGACATCCTAACATTGTTTAGGAACTGTGTTTTAGGCTAAGATAATCTGATACATTGTTTCCTCATGACCTGCAGTCAGGAGTGTAGGCTACACCCCCTTATCTTATATGTTTACATGCCCGTATTCAGTGTGAAGACAGATCTGACTGATAATGAACATATGTCTGCTTCACACACTATGTAGTAGGGACACCTTGTGGAAGGTTTATGAATGGTTTTCAACCAGAATTTTCTTATAAAGTGTATTTGAAAGTTTATTAAAATCACTTGCTCTACAATATTAAATAAAAATATTAAAAAGCAGTTATGCTTTAAGTCTAAGTGGGTGTTGACAGTTTTCACTGGGGGTGTGTACTTAGCAATTATAAACAGGCAATAATATAGAAGAGAAAGAACACGCCCCTTCATCATAGCTTAAAGGGGTATTCTCATCTCTGAAATCCTATACCAATATAATAATAATCATAGCAAATACCTCCAATTATAAATGTAGTATAGTTCTCCTGATTAGCTGGGTCACTAACCTTATATCAAGGACATTAGGTATCCATGGTAACAACCACTCATATATGGACAGTTAATTAGTTAGTTGCTAATTGTCATTGTCATAGATACCTAAGCTACAATAATGCCTTGCTGATAAGATAAGTGGCATAACTAATAAGGAGAACTATACTACATATCTAATTGGAGGTATTTGCTAATATTATTATTATTATTACACCTACTACGCATATTAGAAAAAGATCTTGAAGATGGGATAACACTTTTAAAGCATAGGGGGAGCAGTGAATTACCCCTCCCTATCTTCTGCAGTCTCCATGGGTAGCAGTACAGAAGGGCCTGTGATGATGTCATCAAGGTCTCATGAAAACAACACACAGGTCGCAGGTTTAGACTCTAGGGTGGCAACATGTTCCTTGCCTAGAAACCAGCTAGATATAGACTACAGCGTAGCTGCATACTCCTTCCCTAGGTAACTGACCAGTTTTGGACTGCAGGATGGCTTCATGCTCCTTGACTTTAAAAATGACCAGGTTTGGAGTACAGATTGACCACATGCTCTTTGCCCAGACAACCGGACACATTTGGACTGCAGTGTGGCTGCATGTGCCTTGCCTAGATAACCGGGCAAGTTTGGACTTTAGTGAGAGTGAACACTCATTTAGTAGAAAAACAAACAGGTTTGAAGTCCAGATTGGACACATGCTCTTAGCCTAGATCAGTGATGGCGAACTCCAGGCCTCGAGTGCCACACACAGTCCAGGTTTTCAGGATTTCCTTAGAGTTTGACAGTTGGTAATTTGATTGCCAACTGTCAAATGCAATGGAAATCCTGAAAACCTGGACTGTGTGTGGCAGTCGAGGCCTGGAGTTCGCCATCACTGGCCTAGATAATCGGCCAGATTTGGTCTGCAGGGTGGCCGCACGCTCTTTGCCTAGAAGATAATCGGCCAGGTTTGGACTGCTGGGTGGCTGCATGCCCTTTGCTTAAACAACTAGCACGATTGGGAGTACAGGTGTCAGGTAACCTAGGAAACCAACTGTACAATATAAAATTAACTCCCCCCCCCCACCCCATTTTAATAAGGGGTAAATTATACAGTGGCTTTCTTTTACCCAAACTTTCTAATTTTACCTATTTATGAACGTGAGACAATACCTTTAATAAGCTAAAATAGGGGTGTTGAAGGTGAAGTGTCCATGAAAAGAGACATGTCTATGACTACATATTTCACATTGCTTAGTACTCTGGATGTTTTTTCTAACCATGATTTTTAGCTGCACATCTGGAATATGCTGCCTCCATACCATACGTGGACACTACACATTGCTTATATCACAGTGGCACTGTATTGTAAAGTTTCATTCTTATTTGCAAGATAAGTACATTGCTCTTAGGTATAGATATTTAAAGTACAAAGTATATTTCTTGGTTTAGTTTACGACAAAAATTTCAATTAGAGAATGTGATCTGCGTATCTGATGTCTATTTCTATATCACATGCAAAAGGTGAGTGAAAGCATGGAGGAGTAGTGAGGTGCATATTAACCTGCATCTCCCATTCTCCGTCCACTTCCTTTGCGGTCGGTATTCCTCGGGCTATCACATAACTTTTATCTCCCTGGCAGTTCTGAATTCCAGGTTTTGTGTGCCATTTACAACTTGGCGTCTATTGTCTACAGGGACAAAGCAGAGTGCATCTGGATCACAGCCAAGACTGATACACATTATCAGTTGAACAAACGAATTCATCTGTGCCTGGCTGATTTTCAAGGGTGTCATTTTCTCCTTTTTTTTAACTTTGCCTTCATATTTCTCTATAGTTTGCATTTCCTACTCCTTTTTTTCTCTTTCATATCAATATCAGTGTCTTTGCTTAAACTCTTTCATTATTGTGCAGCCATTACAAATTATACATACTGTGGTGTCATGTTTTTTTAGGAAAGGATCTCATTTAATATTGCACATATTTCAGATTTTCGTATCTTGCAGTACCCATTTTGAAACTGTAGGTGTCACTGTCATAGCTATTAGCAATTACACAACTGCGCAGTAAACATGGAGACTTTATATAAGAAAGTGTCTCAAAACATATAAACCTGTGGTCATGTTCGATGAATATAATGTTTATGCCCAGGTTTGGTCTTAAAATCTGCACAGAATAATCTATAAGATGACTTCTAAATTTAGAAGGGGTGAAAAGTTGTGTTCTGCCTTTTGTTCCATTTGTCTTTGATAGCCCTTACATTGTGGCATCATTATGTCTCTGCAGCCTGCTGGTTTTACATACATTTTTTTTCCTTTTTGAAACTCCTTTGAAACAATGTCATCCGGGGCCCTTTTATCTGCTGTTGTTGACAATATAGCGCCATTAATCTTAAAGTCTGACACTCAAAGCTGGTGTCCCAAATGCATTTTTTTACTCATTGCCTTATAAAAAAAACCCTACCTTCTTGTAAAGTAATAGATCTACCACATCCATTAATCATTTATTATTATCTAAGTCCCCATAGACTATCTGATAGCTATATTTACAGACCTACTTCTAGTAACCGTGCATTCTAATTGTGTATCATTATCACACATCATCCCATCACTGTTTCGCCATTTTCATTTGTTCAGGTCCCAGTCTCACATACATCCGCGGTATGTTTGCTTCCATTGAGGTTTTAAACACCGTATCAATGAAAATCATCAGTCTATAGTTTTCCCATAACTTATACCATGTATCTTGTGAGTTGTGATCTCTATGGATAATGGTTGTCTGGCAAGTCCCACAGATGATTGATCACATTGAGATCTGGGGAATTTGGAAGCCAAGTCAACATGTCTATGCTCCTGAAACCATTCTAGAACGATTACTGGAGTTTGGCAGGGTGCATTTTCTTGCAAAAATAGGCCATGGTCATTATTGGATGCTAGTGACCAGAAGTGGTGTACTTGATCTGCTATGATGTTTAGATCACTGGTAAGGCTGGTTTCACACTGCAGGATTTTCCCTGATCAGTGTCCATCCAGTTTGTGTGTCAAAACCAGGAGTGTCTCCAAAACTCAGAACAGGTGTCAATCTTTCAATTATAGTTTTTCTCTGCAAGTTCCTGTACTGGTTTTGGGACTGAAACTGGATGGAACTTGATCAGGAAAAAAACTGCAGTGTGAAACCAGCCTAACATTTAGAGATTTGTGAATCCCATGCATTTCAGGTTCAGTTGGCTGTGTTTGGGACCTGAGCTTGACCACTATCCTCATTGGACATCATTGATTGGCAGTTCGGCTTTACGCCCACATACAGTCAGCCATCAGCCGAACACATCTGGAAGCAGAAGGGTGGGGAATTTTTTTATTTTTTATTTTACAGTCACACTACGGGCAAAAGCTCAGATTTAACCCCCAGTGTGAGGCGATCACAGCCTGCAAGCGGCTGGTACTGGCACAGCGATGCACACTCCAGCACAGGTACCCTTATCTCTAGTAATATCCATATTAATGCCAGGACCAGTTTGCAAAATTTTGGGAAGCAAGGTGTGTAACAGTCCGCGCTGCTGAGTCCGCAGGAAAGACAAGGAATGCAAGATATATCTTGTAGCAGTATTCTTCTTTATTTACTACGTGTTTCGGTGCAGTTCGATGCACCTTTCTCAGGATTATCCCTGAGGAAGGTGCATGGAACTGCACTGAAACGCGTAGGAAATAAAGAAGAATACTGCTACAAGATATATCTTGCATTCCTTGTGTTTCCTGCGGACTCAGCAGCGCGGACTGTTACACACCTTGCTTCCCAAAATTTTGTGACGGTTTTTTCCACGTGCGAGTGGTCGGTGGAGGTCCTGCAGCAGCTGACATTACTTTCATGCCTTCAAACCAGTTGTGGGTCACACAACTGGAATAGGTGAGTGGAATCTATATACACTACCTATACTGTCAGTGTCACTTTTGATAGGGCACTATTGCGCCTCTTGTTCCCCCATTTTTAAGGATCAGTTTGCAACTGTGCAGCCTTTTACTCTACAAACTACAACACTAGAATCAGATTCAACTTTCCAAGCATTTTGTGCTCTAGTAGAGCTTCAGTGGAATTGGACCAGATAGGCTAGCCATTTCTCTGACATGAGCTTCAGAAGGCTTGATTTCACATGAATCTGTGGTTCATTGACTGGTTTCCTTCTGCGATCCACTAATCCCTGTAAACTGGAAACCCCCTGCAAGATCTACCATTTTGGAGATGCTTTGTCACAATTTGGGCCTTTGTTGAAGTCACTCAGATCCTGATAATTGCTCATGCTTTTAACACACCATCTTCAAGAAGTGTGTTGCTTGTTGCCTATTTTATGACCCCCTTTTGGGACAGGTGACCTTGTAATGTGATATAGAATATTATTCCCTTTACCTTTTAGTGGTTTTGATGTTCTGGCTGATTGGGGCAAATACAAACACCAATGAGAGAATACCCTCTCGGACACTGCACTAGATATTTTTAAGACTTTACATCCTTAACTACATACTGAAGGCTTCATAACATCACATTTTATTCTAACAGAGAACCGTAGCAGCCTAAAGCCATAAAGTCTTCATATATTAAATATTACTTTTATTATACACCTTGGGAAAGCAATCTAATCTAATAGATATTGTATCAATCTCAGTGTTTCCTTTGTCATAATAAGGAGTGCATGTTGACTATATTGTACAAAAATCATATTTTTTGCGGTTTATTATTTTTTTAGCCTATGTTCAGCTATTTTTGTATTTTTATACTAGAGGGAGTTAAATAGTTGGCTTCATGAAAGAAAAGTACACAAAGTTATGAACTGGAAAAAAAATCATTTCTTGTTAAAGTCTGTACCAAATTGCAAAAGATACTGTCTATTGTAAAACATAGTCTACTGGCTTTTGAGAGCTAATCCTGAACAGGTCAGTGAACAGTGACCTGCCATACAATTTCTCTTAACATGCCTTCATTTGTAAAGCCATAAGTTCAGTGGTGTTTGTCCTTGTTAAGAAACGTGTGACAAAATCCATGAAGTTCCAAAGGTCGTTGGTAGCTTTGTCCGATGCCTTTTTTTATCTAACAGGACTGCGAAAACTGCAAGAACATGACTTCTGTCTAAAATTACACTTTGGTTCTGTCCTGCATAAATGGCTTTCTTATGAGATCTGTCACAAAGTCACAGATTGTGGAATATTGTACGTTAATGTACATTAGTGCAACTGCACCCTAACATACCCAGTCACAGAGGTGAAAGAAAATGAGGTCTCACTTTGCTATGATGCTCTTTTTTGGTCAAACATAGGTATTGCCTCACAGCTGTCCTCATTACAAAGGACTCATGAAAATATTCAGGTTGTATTGTCACAGCTGATCATTGATCATTATACATCAGAATGAAGATAAACCAGCCATTACACAAAGCATAAACTATTTTTCCCCTCCATGGACATTTTAGATAATATTTTAAAGGGTTGTACAGAATTAGAAGAATATAGCTGACTTCTTGTTGAAACAGAACCACACCGGACAAAAGATTGTGTCTGGAGTTGCATTTAGCGCCATTGAGATGCATGTGGATGAGCTACAATACCACACATAACTTATACAACCCAAGTGTGGTATTATTTCCAGATGGACGTAACCATATTTTTTTGATTCTGTATTGTCCCATCAGTTGTGCCTACTGAAATGGCTAGAGAAAGGTCATGATAATATGTAGGAAAAGAAGATGGCGGCACTCGTGTTTCCTGGTTACAAACCGAACTTTATTTGACCACGTGTATTAGAAGGATTAAACACAGGTCAGTGCCCGGTTTCACATCTTTATTACTGCTCTTGATAATATGTCCAATCTTCATTTATCCAATCCTAGCTGTAGTCCCCATGCCAATGGTGATTAACTGTTCTCAGCTATAACAAAATAGAATGGGGTAACAAAGCCTTGCTTCTCTCTGCTGAGATACACAGGCTGCAAGTATAATACAGGGACTATGTGTGGGCTCCTGGTGTAATACAGTGGCTATGTGTGGGCACAGGCTTTAATACAGGGGCTATGTGACACACAGGATTCAAGTGTAATATAAGGATATTTGTGGAATCCTGGTGTAATACAGGGGCTTCGTGAGACACAGGCTCTAATACAGGGGCTATGTGAGGCACAGGCTTCAAGTGTAATATAGGGGCTATGTGTGTGCTACTTGTGTAATATAGAGGCTATGTGTGGGCACAGGTTGTAGTACAGGAGGGCTATGTGTGAGCTCCTGCTCTAATACAGGGGGCTATATGTGAGCTCCTAGTGTAATATAGGGGCTATGTGTGGGCTCCTGGTGTAATATAGGGGCCATGTGTGGGCTCCTGTTATAATATAGGGCTATGTGTGGGCTCCTGGTGTAATACAGGGACTCTGTGCGGGCACAGGCTGTAATACAGGGGCTATATGTGGGTAAAGCACATACACATACACTCAGCTTTATATATTAGATAATAAAAACTGCTTTAATACAGAGAAGATGAAACATGATGAAAACTATGACATAACTTAAAATGCATTGGTCCTCAAATGTCTTAAACCAGGGATCTTAATATTATGTACCTTTTTAGACGTGCCAAGCTTTGGGGTACCCCTAGTTTCCAGAACTCAAGTGCAACCGCAACCCCTGCCCCGCACACTAGAAGAACATACCATAAATAGACTGTATGCATGTAAACACCAAGGCTATCTTTGCTGTATATATAATAAACTACATATAGGAGTATATCTGTTTCTCTTTCAGAAATATATACCTTTTCATGTACAAACCTGGGCATAATATTTTTTACTCTATATTTGACCTGTTTGATATTCTAATGATTCTTAAAATAACCTCAAATCCTGTAGCCCTTACCATTAATAACTAGGATGGCTTCACTGTGATTTAGAAAATCTGTATTTTAGCTGGGATTAATACTGACTGATGGATAGAGAAAAGCTTCACACCCAATGGCATTGCCTTTGTGCATGCCTTTTCATCCAAATGCTTTTCTTGCATATCAAAGAAAGGTGCCAATTAAGGCTGAATAATTTCCGAATGTTAAGCAAACCTCCCGCACAGGAGTCATATACTGTAATTAAAATAGGCCATGATGTATCCATAATAATATTTATAAGGATGCCTGTGAAAAATTTAGATATTCCATAGATTTTCATTAATCTACCTACAAACCTTCGTTCTTTCTATGAATATTTCATAATAGACCTACTAACATAAAAGGTAAAATAAATAATATCCACAAGTATATTGGACGTTACATATTATTATAACACATAACACTGCCTTGTTTAAGGAAGCCATTTCATACAGGATGATGTGGTGTATTGTTTAGTTTTCATGTGGAATAACAGAAGAGTAAGGCTGCTTTCACATCAGCGTTTTTCGCTGATCGTGGCAGTTGCGGTGAAAAAACCGCAACTGCCGCGATTACCACATAACGGCTGCACTTGCGGTTCACTTGCAGCAAGCCCCATACAATGTCTATGGGGCTTGCGGTAAGTTTGCAGCAGGTGTGGTAAGTGCAGTTTCGGCACTTGCCGCAAGCCCCATAGACATTGTACGGGGCTTGCCGCAAGTGGGGCCGTTATGCGGTAATCACGGCAGTTGCGTTTTTTTCACCGCAACTGCCGCGATCAGCGTAAAACGCTGATGTGAAAGGGTTCTAACTTGACGTTTTTGCACCTCAATATAAATGATGTAGCAGGGCTCTCACCAACTATGTTCCATTTATAATACAGATGTCTACTTATGTGGCTAACACTTGTTCCACTTTGTAACCACAACACTAAGACTATATTCACATGTCACATATTTTTTCAGACTTTCCATACAGAAAATCCATAGCATTTTATAGAACCAATGAAAGGTTTTAACTTAGGCTGCTTTCACATCTGTGTTAAGGTGTAATTCCCAGCAGATCCGGCAGATGTCGCCACATCTGCCACATAACAGCTGACTTGCGGCACCGATCCAGCAAGCCCCATTCATTCTCTTTGGGGCTTGCGGTCGGGTGCGGCAAGTACAGGATTGCCGAATCCAGCAGATCCAGCACTTGCGGCCGCGCAAAAAAAACGCTGCTAGCAGCAGTTTTTTTGTGGTGCTGCAAGTGCCCCAAGTGCCGGATTCAGCAATACTGCCACACCCGACTGCAAGCCCCAAAGAGAATGAATGGGGCTTGCTGGATCGGTGCCGCAAGTCAGCTGTTATGTGGCACATCTGGCAGATCTGCCAGGAGTTACACTTTACTGCAGATGTGAAAGCAACCTTAATTTCATCCAAATGGGGAATGCACTTGGAAACAGTTTGTTGTTGCTTTTTTAATTTGCATATTGACAATTATTTGTCTAGAATCAGCACACATTTCGGACTGTGCAAAGGAAAGGATAACATTTGCAGCAAATATGCAACAAAATCCATATGTAACACAAGTGTATCTTGCTACTGGAAAGCTGCAGATACTCTGTGGAATTATTTTCACCAATTATGTGACATTTTAACCCAGCCTTATTATTGAAAGCTGCCTAATGTGTATCCAATGTGACCCCTATGCTGTACAGTGCTGGAAGTAGGAGGAGAAGGGCGTCAGTAATTACATAAGCACCCTCAAGCTCTCAACCTACAGCCCCTGGGCTAAGTTCTGTTAGTAATCTTGGGTCCAGAAATTCATGGTAATGCTACTTTGGCATATTCCAGTCACTTAAACATTGTTGCATAGTGAATACGCAACTCCATGTCAGCTGAATTACCAAATGATTGAGGCCTCTTTCAGCCTCATAATGTACCATACCACACTGCAAAAACTGTTATTGGAAAAGGAGTAAGACAAAGAGTTCAAGGCTTTGATTTTGCTTTCAATTTGTCCTTATCTCAATCTGACAAAACATTTTTGGGATGTACTGGACAAAAATCAAATCCAATCCATGGGGGATCTGCCTCACAAATAGCAAACCCCCTGCCTCAGTCCTGTAGAAACTCCTTCAGAGGTTTTGGGTAGTAAATGCCTTAATGGGTTAGGGTGCTTTCACACTACGATTTTTGCTTCTCCGATGCTGCCCGATAAAAATCGGACAGCATCGGACCGATTTTCGGACCCCATGCATCCCTATGGGGATCGGACCGAATCGGCTGTGCACTAAATGCCATCCGATTTGGTCCGATCCGATTCTGTCCGATTTTATTATCGGTGCAAAAATCGGAGCATGCTCCGATTCTTGCACCGAAAATAAAATCGGACAGAATCGGATCGGACCAAATCGGATAGCATTTAGTGCACATCCGATCTGACCCGATCCCTATAACACGGGGCCCTATGGAGAAGGGTCCGAGGAAACATCTGATGTCTCCTCGGACCCGATTTTACTGTTCTGAGCATGCTCAGTACAGTAAAATTGCCCCTACTGGGAGCACAAGGGTTAAAAAAAAAAAAAAACCTTATGCTCACCTCCCCACGAGCCCCGCTGTCTCCAGTCGTCTTCCTGAAGGCTCCCGCAGGCTCCCGGTGTCAGCAGAGGTCTTGTTCTGCTGTACAGGACCTGCGGTGATGTCACAGTCATGTGACCGCGGGTTACCATGGTGAACCCGCGGTCACGTGACTGTTACATCACCGCAGGTCCTGAACAGCAGAGGAAGACCTCTGCAGCCACCGGGAGCCTGCGGGAGCCTTCCGGAAGACGGCTGGAGACAGTGGGGGCTCGTGGGGAGGTGAGCATAAGGTTTTTTTTTTTCAGTCCGGAGGCAACGATTTTATGCCGGAATCGGATGTCTATTTGGCATCCGATTCCAGGCATCAGAAGGGAGCCAATGCTGTCCGAATTTATCGGACAGCATCGGCTCCCTTCAAAATCGTAATGTGAAAGCACCCTTAGAGCTGTTATTAGGGCATAAAGTTGATATAATATTAGGCAGCTTTTAATGATGTATCTGATTGGTTTAAATTTAGAGCTGAACAATTAAAATATGGAAGTGAAAAGAAGGTTAAACAATCCAACAAATATACAATAGCATCTGTTGTCAAGCCTTAAATCATTGATATTGAGCAAACAGGCTCAAAGGAATTGCTGTCCCAAAAGCTTACTTTGGTCCTAAATTACAACGGGTATTATAGTTCATACCTGCATCTTAGACCCCATACAGATATGTCTGACCATCATTCAGTGGACCGCTAAATCCACCGAGTCCCCCCAAAATAGGAATGTATAGCTTTGTCAAATGCTCTTGGTTTCTTTTTTGGAGAACTGCTGCCAGACTGATCTGGTGGCAGCTTATCTCCTGAAGAACTAAAGGATCGACGGTCAATTATCTAACATAACATATCTTTCAGATTTCATGGGAGAATTGGGAGGTCTCTATACACATTTCACTGTTGGCTGGTCCAATCAATATCGGCAGATTTGGATGACAGTAGTCTAATGCTTATTGGTGTCACAAGCTTTTTGGCCCCCCATGTTAACCCCAGACATCACAAAGATGCCATCGTTGACCCATGGACTTGTTTGGGTGCTTTTACTCTGTAACGCTAAACAAAAACGCAGAACTTGATTTTTTTTTTTTTTATAACAAATTTTTATTGGAATTTTTCAAATGTTACAAAATCCAAAACCTACAGCATTATTAGTTGTATTACATATTAAACATAAACCAACAACTTTCCCCCCTCCCGCCCTTTGATCACCACTCAGCAAGAAATCACCACTCCGTCAACAACAAGCTATATTACCACAGGGTCAGTTTCCTCATTGATGTTGTCCTTCATATCAAGTCTCACCATCTGCTCCCTCAATGTCTAACTTGCCCAATGACCCATGGAGGCTTTCCAAAAGGTACCAATCCGTATTTCGGAATGGCATTACAGATCGCACAATTTCAGCCCTAGATAAGTAGGAAGACATGAACAGTCGCCATTTGGCAAAAAATTCACTAGATTTGGTGTCCCTCTCACACATCGCTACAATTCTCTCTGACTCTAAAGCTCTTTTCAACTCCCCGACCAGTTCCAGCTCCTCCGGAATTACATTAGAACTTGATTTTTTGCAGATACATGGTCCTCCAGAAACAACAGACATGGGAATATCACCATAAACTTTAATTAGTATCTAAAAATAAACACAAGTAGAAAACATACATGAAGAACAAATGTCTCAATAAGACATTCTGCTGCTATAAGAGATTTCTGTTACAAAACTGCAGGTTTTTTACTTCTCTGGGCTATATAGACTGTGCAATTATATATTATGTACTGATACTATCTAATGATTCTTGTAAAAAGTTAATAAAAAGATTTAAACATAGACTGTGCAATTAATTTAGACATTCTTTTTTTCAGGGTTTTATTTTTAGGGTTTTTCTTTTTAATTTTAAAGCTGCTTTTTATAATACTATCAATATCTGTGAGGTTTCGGAAAGTTCATGAACTCCCTTGTTTTTTTTTCCGGACTGAATTGAAAAACTACAGTCTTTTGTAGCATATTAATTCTTTCAGGAATTTTTGCAGCATTTTTTCGCAAAATATGGAACCATGTGCTTTAGCTGCTTCTTTTTTATGAACAAAACTAACTTTATTAAACATGAACTGTAGACAAATGACACATACTAGTGCATCTCAATGAATTAGAATATCATCAAAAAGTTATTTTATTTCAATAAATCAATACAAAAAGTGAAACATATATAAAGTCATTACAGAGTAATCTATTTCAAGTGTTTATTTCTGTAAAAGTTGATGATTATGGCATACAGCCAATGAAAACCCAGAGGTCCTTATTTCAGAAAATTAAAGTAGGAAGGATGAAGGGTTAAAAACCGTGCTGCCGAATTCAACGAGACATCAAAAGGTCATCCAAGGGTAAACGTGTTCCAGGGCTCCCAGAAACGCCCTGACACATGGCAATATTACATTGATTTTTTATATTATTCTAATTCATTGAGATGCACTAGTATAATCTGCAGCAAAAAATGTCACAAAATAGCAGCAAAACTTTCTTTATGCAAGCAGCATCTGTATTGCTAAGAGAAAAAAATGCTGCCAAAATGCACCTTGTGAACAAAGCCTCCGACAGCCTTGCCACATCTGCTGTGTAATGGCTCACTTGTGGCAAGTATGAGGCAAGCCTAATTCATTCCCTATGGGACTTGCGGTCATGTGCAGCACTTGTGGTTTTGCCGGATCCGGCAAATCCAGCCCTTGCAGCAGCAGTGAAAAAAATCGCTGCTAGCGTGCCGGATCCAGCAAAACCGCAAGTGCTGCAAATGACCGCAAGTTACATAGGGAACAAATGGGGCTTGCCGCAAGTGAGCCATTACATGGCAGATGCGGTAAATCTGCTGGATCTGCCGCAAGCGGGCAAAACCGCTGATGTGAAAGCTGCCTTACTCACTTTTTATTTCCTAACCTAATAGTGATTTTGAGTGAACATTCACTTAGAACATACTGTATACCCAATTAAATGCATGTTATGATGTTCATTATCTCAATACGTTTCATAGAAAGCTGTCTAAAATAGACATCCCAGCAGAGTTCTCTATAGCTTGTTTAATGCGTAACATCTCTAGTCTTATATAAGTTGAACCAGGAGATTAATGTAACTGCTGTCTCCAATATGTAGTAGGTCAAGTGACCCTAGACTTAATAAGTCAAGAATAACTTTGGTATCCTCTCCATTCATGCTTTAATAGAACAATGTCTGCTGCTACAGTAGTTATGAGGCAAAATAATTGCTTGGACATTGATGACATGGTGTATCTAATTACAGAGAGAGATAGGAATGGGCTTCCATTGTTAAAGTTCAAGTGTACAGAGGTCTTGGATGACGCTGAATGATGAGAAAACAGCTGGACTTTGTATAATAATGGTATTCTCTTGAGAGCAATTGAGAAGCATGAGCGATCCTCACCGAGATTGCATTTTATAGAAGTAGTTTGACATTAAATGTAGAGGTGCACATCTAGATTAAAACAAGGAGATAATCACATGCTAAGAAATTGGAGTCATTTGTGCCACTCAAAGAAGAAACGAAGAAATTATATTAAAGGCATTATGTAATCTCATTTAAGTTTATATTTTATTGACTTTTCCATATTGAAGGGGCCCAGATTTATTTTATTTTTATAAAAATAATTGTTTCCAGATATATCTGACGAGTTATGTTAAAGTGAACTTCTTGAAATTATCATATACTGAGACATATACAACAATTCATGATTCATTATCCCTAATGTACGGTAGTCTGTTGCTGCTTTTGTTTTAACATTTTTCAGTCTTATCTGAGTTTAGGAACACATTCTTAAAGGTTACTGTTAGTGGTAAGTTTAATTTATTAGGTTTTTATTATTTATATAGGGCAATTTGCTTAGAGCAGACAGTAGAAAGCAAAAACAACGAGTTGGTTTCTCTGAAGTAAACTTCATGGACACTCAGGGAAGATGCAGAAAAACTTACAGAATGAAGCATAAGTAATAGTATACAGGTTACAGGTATTACATAAGTAATAATTATACAGGTTGAGTGCTCAATCCCAGGCTGCTGCTTCCCAATGTAAAGTACATTGAGAACAAAGCAAACTACATGCATCCATACATCAAGGGACTCAATAGCAATCCACTTTAAGGGATCGCTGACACCACCATATAACACGAATGAGTGCCACCCGATGTTTGATTTTACAGTACCCACTCCAATGTTATACTATGGAGCAGTGACGATGAGCATTTTTGTTTTCTCATAGCGATTCGTCATGAGAAAAAAATCACTTCATGCTGTGATTGGCAGCTTATCTCAGATCACGTGTACCCATACAAGTCTATGGGTGTATGTGAAATATTGGAACTCACGCGGATGTCATCCAAGGGCAGTCGGATATATGCAGAGACAGACAATGTGATGTCATCCAACTGCAGTCCAATATACACCGAGATAGACAACAGGATGTCATCCAAGTGCGGTCAGATATACGGCGAGACAGATGATGGGATGTCATCCAAGTGCAATCCTATATATGCCAAGACAGACAATTGGATGTCATCCAAGTGCAGTCCTATATACGCCAAGACAGACAATGGGATGTGTGATGACATGGACTCTTTCATTGTATATCATGGGTTAAGATTCTTAAATTTAGTGAGACATATTGAAAGTTTGTTTGCTAACTTGTGATAAGCCACTCATTGTATAATGGTGCCGTCACACAGCACGATCTGGCCAGCGATGTTGGAAGCGATGCGCGGGTGCCCGCTCGCTTCCGACATTGCTGGCCAGCTGTCACACAGCATCCCTGCGGCCGGCGACACCGCAGCGATGTGGGCGGTGACATCGCTCGCTGGGCTGGGCTCAGCCCAGCGAGCGATCCACAGCAACGCTGCGGTATAGGCTGGATCGCCGCCGACTTCGCTCTGGCGATGTCACACGGCGCGATCCAGCCTTATCGCAGGTCGCCGGTTGACAGGTTTACGGTTCCTCCCGTAAACCTGTCAACCTGCGACCAGCGATAAAACGCGGTCGCGCCGCTCGTTTACACAGCGTGACGTCGCTAGCGACATCGCTGATATGTCACTTTTTCGGCGATGTCGCTAGCGACGTCGCCAGGTGTGACGGCACCTTAAGACTTGTAGGAGTCTGCCAATGTTTAAAGTTTGTAATGTAATTACGGTATCTCACCCCTTTGTCAGGAAAGATCAAAGACTCAGAGAAATTAAGTATGCGAGCCTTCCATTGTATTACTATGTGGATTGCTAGATTTTATGTAAATTATCTGTCTCTTCATCCCCTCTGCCAGAGATGCAAAAATACTAGAGATATTATGTATGCAGCTTGAAATCTAGCCAATGAGAGCACAGTCTTAGTAAACCAAATGTGACATTCCCAATGTTATGAATTGAGTGCTCAGGGGTATATAAGGAGGACTGTTCATTTGACCAGGTCGACATGCTACATGGCACCTATCTAGTATCTGCGGATTAGATTGGCAGGCCATAACCTGAGGCCTAGGCACTTCGGTGCCAACCAAGGGGATCAGAACCTGCATTATTTTACTACATGGACTGCAGCATCGAATGCTAGGATTCAGCTGGGATATCAAAGACTACATAAGGAAGAAACCTAGGTTGGGACAGTTTGGTCACCTGGCTATGGACATTGTGGTGCTCAGTCAGCTTTGTAAATCTGGCGTTTTTCCTTTCTCAGTGGGTGCCTGCCAAAAGCGGGGTGCTGCTGGATTGGAGTAAACAGCCCTGGAAACCCTGAGGCATGAAATTTCTAATCCCTGGTGAGCCAGCAGAAGGGTGGGAAACTGTTGCCTGTGATATTTTGTGTTTTGTTTGGTTATGTATTATATGCCGTTAATTGTTGGGGATCCAATAAAGCCTTAATATTTGTTTCCCTCACGCTGTGTTGTCTATGTAGTGTTACGGCCACAGTTGAGGAGTTCAGGCATTGAGTTAGGATGAGCCCTGGTCACTGCTGTCTTCCTAAAGGCAGTCAGGCCAGCGGATGAGAGCATCCAGTGATCTCCATGTCTCTACAGGATGTCATCCAGGTGCAGTTCGATAGACTCTGAGACAGACAATGGGATGTCATCCAAGTGCAGTCCTATATATGCCGAGACAGACAATGGGATGTCATCCAAGTGCAGTCTGATATACACCAAGACAGACAATGGGATGTCATCCAAGGGCAGTCCAATATACTTCAAGACAAACAATTGGATGTCATCCAAGTGCAGTCCGATAAATGTAGAGACTGGCAATAGGATGTCATCCAAGTGCAGTCCGATATACGCCAAGGCAGTCCAAGGGATGTCATCCAAGTGCAGTCCAATATATGCCAAGACAAACTATGGGATGTCATCCAAGTGCAGTCCAATATATGCCAAGACAAACTATGGGATGTCATCCAAGTGCAGTCTTATATTCGCCAAGACAGGCAATGGGATGTCATCCAAGTGCAGTCTGATATACGCCAAGACAGACAATGGGATGTCATCCAAGTGCAGTCCAATATACGCCAAGACAGACAATGGTATGTAATCCAAGTGCAGTCCAATAATCGTAGAGACTGGCAATGGGATGTCATCCAAGTGCAGTCCTATATATGCCAAGACAGACAATGGGATATCATTGAAGTGCAGTCTGATATACGCCAAGACAGACAATGGGATGTCATCTAAGTGCAGTCCAGTATACGCCAAGATAGACAACGGGATGTCATGCAAGTGCAGTCCAATATATGGCAAGACAGACATTGGGATGTCATCTAAGTGCAGTCCTATATACGCCAATACAGACAATGGTATGTCATCCAAGTGCAGTCTGATAATTTTAGAGACTTGCAATAGGAAGTCATCCACGTGCAGTCCCTTATACACCAAGGCAGACAATAGGATGTCATTCAATTGCAGTCCTATATACATAGGGAAAGGCAATAGAAAAGATCGAGAGATTAAGTTCTCCATATTCTCTTCATTCCCATATTTGAGAGAATCAGATCACAGTAAAATGACACTCGATTCACGCTCTCAACACAGCCATGAGCTGAGTGTCATTAAAGGGATTGTCCGAGCTTTGTGGATATTTTCTATGTGTATCCCGGCTGCAAAATGTTGACAGTTTGTAATATAGGTTCTGTCAACATTTTGCATTGTCACAAAGATATCTGTAGCAGTCTGGGGGTTGCCAGGCATACTGACACTGGGGAGGGGGTGTGTTT
Organism: Allobates femoralis; assembly: GCA_033576535.1. NCBI lineage: Eukaryota > Metazoa > Chordata > Amphibia > Anura > Aromobatidae > Allobates > Allobates femoralis. The sequence goes on from JARQOC010000004.1 coordinate 260,951,676, forward strand.
AGAGGAGTCTGAGAGTAACATCCAGTTCTGCATTTACACGCAGGCTCCAACACAAACACGCCCCCTGGATGTTCCCTGGCTGCAGCAAATAGGTCATATCTGGGTAACTATGCAAAATGTTGACAGGATGTATATTACAAACTGTCAACATTTTGCAGCCTGGATACACATAGAAATTATCCAAAAAGCCCGGACAACCCCTTTAACATAATCCGCCCGATTATCTCACATGGGATGCTATGCGCCAGAGTGATGTCGGCCTTAGATTTGTAAAGGTGCCCTATTAATTACTGGGAAATATTAAAGATGCAATATTTATACATGCTGGAAATCTCACCATTAGTTTTAATAATTACTGTAAGGTTGCTTTCACATCAGTGTGTTTTACGCTGATCACGGCAGTTGCGGTGAAAAAACCGCAACTGCCGCGATTACCACATAACGGCCGCACTTGCGGTTCACTTGCGGCAAGCCCCATGCAATGTCTATAGGGCTTGCGGCTGGTGCGGCAAATGCGGTTCGGCATTTGCGGCAGGTGCAGCCGCGGAAAAACCGCCGCAAGTGCCGAAACCACACTTGCTGCACCTGCCGCACACTTACCGCAAGCACCATAGACATTGTATGGGGCTTGCCGCAAGTGTGCCGCGATCGTGGGTGTTATGCGGTAATCGCGGCAGTTGCGTTTTTTTCACCACAACTGCCGCGATCTTTTACGCTGATGTGAAAGGACCCTAAGGCTGCTTTCACATCAGCGTTTTGCGCTGATCGCAGCAGTTGCTGTGAAAGAAACGCAACTGCCGTGATTACCGCATAACGGCCGCACTTGCGGTTCACTTGCGGCAAGCCCCATACAATGTCTATGGGGCTTGCGGCAAGTGTGGTATCGGCACTTGCGGCAGGTGCGGCCGTGAAAAAACCACGGCATACCGTGGTTTTTTTCGCGGCCGCACCTGCTGCAAGTGCCGAAACCGCACTTGCCACACCTGCCGCACACTTACTGCAAGCCCCATAGACATTGTATGGGGCTTGCCGCAAGTGTGCCGCGATCGTGGGTGTTATGTGGTAATCGCAGCAGTCGCGTTTTTTTCACCGCAACTGCCGCGATCAGCGAAAAACGCTGATGTGAAAGCAGCCTTAGATTGTTTTTATCATTGAGTGTTTACAATCACACTGTTATACATAACCTTTTTCTCAGAACAGCTTTTTTCATCACTATGAAAAGTAGTGCACCAATTTTTACAGGTCGTTTCTCTGGCATGCATTTTCAGACTAAAACCATTTCTTCACAGTATACAGGTATATGTTTCCTTATAGCTTCTACAGTTTTTTAAACCACATAATATCCTGTTGTTGGTGTTTCCATGACACTTATTTTCATGTCAAACTCTATGCAGATTTTACATACAGTAAATCTAGTTGCCATAGAAACAGTCCTAGGAACTTCCTAGAATTGATTTGAACAAGCATGTCTGAAATGTATGAAATGTCGGTGTCCCACAACTGGATCTCCCTCTAAAGGTACCGTCACACGAGGACATATCGCCGGCGATGTTGCCGGCAACCGAGGGGCGTGGCCAGGTTGCGGCAACATCGCCGGCGAGTTGCCTTGTGTGACAGGGCGATAATCAGGCGATGAATCGCCTGAGCAACATCGCCAGGTTTCCCAACAATGTTGGGAAACCTAGAGATGTTGGTCAGGCGATCCTGCCTGATCGCCCTGTGTAACGCGGCAACCTGCAATGTTGCGGGCGATTCCGCCTTTATCCAACATTGCGAGTTATCGCTCGCTGGGTTGCTGGGCAACTCAGCGAGCGATAGCCGCGGCAACTAGCCGGCGACATCGCCGGTAAGTTGCTCCGTCTGACATCTCCCCGGCGATGTTGTCAGGGATGCGCGCTCCCGCGATCCCCGGCCACATCGCCGGCGATATGTCCCTGTGTGACGGTACCTTTAGGGCAGAGACACAATTACGCGAGCTGCATGCGAGATCCTCACATGCATCTAGCATGAGTCGCCACTGCCTCTAGGTGGGGGCGTGGAGCTGCATAGTAACACAATCAGCTTCATGCTCCCGCTCACAGAGGCAGGGGCTGAGGTGGGCGAGTCATTCGAGATGCATGTGAGATACTCGTATAGTGAGAATAGGTACCAAAAGACTCTATACATGCTGATAAGTGGTCGTTTAATTGTGTGTTTATATATACCGAAGAGAATACTCTGTGCAGTCAATGCAATCATTGTATGCTTAGGAAATAATCATTATCGACAGCATACCTTTTTTACACAGGACTATGCTATGCCAATAACAATGATATTAAATGACTGTATGACCAATCTAGTGAACAAGCAAAATGGTCTTTTCTTGGGTGATTGTCGGATGGTTTACAGAAGTTGATGATTGGTGAACAAGAGTTCTAATGAATGCTTATACCTGATTAATAACTTGTAAAAATAGGCCCTAAGAGGAACATTTTGCCAGGTTTTGCCACCTAATCTGAGAGCAGCATATGTATAGACAGATACCCTGATTCCAACGATGTGTCATTTACTGGGCTGCTAGCTATAGCTTATTGATTATCTGTTACTGGTAAAGCAGTGATTTTTACCAAGGGGACTAGTTAACTTACACCATGAGCTCTGTAAAACCCCACCTTCATCACTTTCTACCTATGCACAGTGTACAAAGTTGTCAACCAGTGGTGGGGATGTGGTTATACAGAGCTCAATATTCAGAGAACTAGCAGATTTGCAGCTTATAAAATGAGATATTATCAAAACTGCAGTAGGTAGCCCAGTAAGTGATACATTGCTGGAATCAGCGTCTCTCTCTCCAGACAATGCTGTTCTCAGATGGAAAAGTAAAAACTGGTAGCAGATTTCATTTAGAAGGTTAGCGAGTACAGGATGCTAAAATCTCTCTTATGATATCTGTTAGACTTTTGAAAACAAGTGAGCGAATGATTGTTTGGTCAGGGAATCATCAGAGTTTCATCGGTGATTTTCATGAATGAAAAAAATAAATAACTAAATTACAAAACTTTTGTGAATTAATGTTAAAACTGAGATGCCACACAGATGCAGTGACTCTGGTAAGGTCAATTCTTGTAACCTGACCACTAACACCGATCCTACCTCTCTCAGTCAGTTTGCCAACCCCAGTACCATGAATAAAAGCTCAGACAACCATCTTTCTTTGATAAAAATGGCCGCAGCAGCCATTTTATTGACAACAGAAGACAAATATATTATTTAAACAGTTGGTGATGTCCTTGAAGCTAGAAAAATCTTTTGATTTTTCCACGACATTGCCCCTCCCCTCCCAAGACTTAGGGCCGCTTTACACACACCAACTTCTGTGTCCAACTTCTGAACAGATCACTGGTTGCAGTGAAATCATGGACACATTGTTACATTTTGTGGCTGTGTACAAATGGAACAATGGTTCATGATTTCACTGCAACCAGAGATCTGTTCAGAAGTTGGTGTGTGTAAAGCGACCCTTACTGCTAGCCGCGTTCACTTGATCAGGAGCACCGTGAATCTGAAATTTGCTGTGGTCTGAGGTTAAAGCGGGACACTCAACCTCGGCTGTCCTATTTATGTTTTTCTCCCTGAGTCCCCATCTATAACCTTTGTCATTTCCCCCCTACCTGGATCACCTTTTGTCACCCCCTGCCCATTTGCCCCCCTCTTTCTTCTCCTATGGTCACTTCCTCCCTCCCAGTGTCATGTCAGATTCTCCCTGTTGCTTGCATTAAGGGTGCGGCTGATACTTCACTGGCCCGTATACTTTTATGGGTATTTTGTATCTGTAACTCTATACAAAAATGAACAACTCCTTGATTTTTTTGCAGACTCACGGTCTGCCAAAAGCAATGAACATGTTAATAGCACCATAAACTTTAAATAGTATGTTTTTTTTAAAGAAACAGGTATAGAAAATATATGTGAAAAGCAACTGTTTGAATATACCGCCGCATGACCTGCTCTACCCTCTCCTGATGTAGAAACATTAGGAGAAAGTATTGATATTCATTTTATTCTATTGTAGTCAAATTTAAATTCTATAAGCCTTGTTTGTGAATTATTTTGTTGCCCTGCGGTAAAAACCTCAGTCTCAATTTTTCTAGCTTTATCATAATATTTTTATTGTTAAGAATATATGACCCCCATGGCATCACAGATAGAACCAGAAAGACCAAATAATAGAGCCTTTTTATATTTAATGAACAGTCTGCTATAAATGACTTAATTAAGCATTAATTAGTAGGTGGGAGATAAGATGACACCTGGGACAGTCTAACTCATTTGCAAGATCTTCTTTGGTGGTGTTATCTCACAACAGCACCTCACCTCTCAAGTGTCTGCTTGCTGTTATCAGAATGACAGAATAATTTGCTGTTTCTTCTGTTTAAAAGAAACTAAATTAACAGAGCAACATATAAATTTTAATTGATTTTTACGCACCTTCAAGCGATCCAAGCGCTACATCCAAGTGTGTTCTGTGTTACTTTTGGTAGAAAGTGCACCCCCAACATAGGAGCTGTATCAAGCCAGAAGTGTGTTTGTTATATCAAAATTGTGTGACTATCTTATTATAAGTATAATGTATAATATCTTATTACAGTGACTTTGCATTTGGTGCGCAAAGTCACAACCATCAAATCCAGCCTGTAGTCAGGAAACCTCCATTAGACAAATAAGTTAGTAATATGGGTCATGCTAAAGATTCCAACTAGTCCCTTTAATAAATTGTATTAGTGCTATTATTTTGAAGCAGAAGTGTCTAGGAGTAGCAGCTAAACCATGAAGTGGTACACCATGGAAACACTAAGGCCTGATTCATGATGGTGTTTACTCCAGTGTCCTGTATAAAATATCTTCACATGTCATAACATTTTTAGTCCACTTTAATGTTGTCCAAAAATTGTGCCACTTCTGGCATTTTCATGCCTGTCTCAGCCGGGTTTTCTAGCTAAGCCCCCATCATGAAAAGTTACACCATTTTATTGTCATGACTTACACCCAAACTGTACTCCTCTTTCAGTATGGAGTACATTTGGACTGCACTTGTAAGATGCACCCAATTCTTTAAGTGGCATGTGCCTTTAGTGAATAAGAATCTAAATGATAATGTTTCTCTTTATGGAGAGGTCTGGCGTGCCAGTATGAGGAGACAAACACCTTACATGCTTCTCTGGGAAATTAAATATGTCTGTTGAAAGAGGATTTGAACTCTATTACCACCTATTGGAAGTAGCTATCCTATAAGTCAATATCGACCCTTTCACGGGTGTTGTGTTGTGACCAAGGATATGATGTTCTGTTTGACTTATATCCTTGGTCATATAACAAGACTCGTTAAAGGGTCAAGTCAATAAGTTATCCCCTTTTCAGTGATTAGGACATAATGTTTTGGGGGGAAATAACTCTCTAATACTGCAGTAGACAAAGACATTTTAGACAGTGCTTCCATATTTGTAGCAAAAAATAAGGGAGGCCATGTTTTGTGTACAAAGTGAATTTGATGATTTTGATGTAGAAGAATTCAAGTGGCCTACACAGAGGCCTGACCTTAACCAAGAACGGAACACCCATTGCAACTTCAACACTAGCAGCTGACTTTAACAATTATTTTTAGAATGTATTGTTGCAAATTACCTTAGACTAAATTTGTGGAAAGTTATCTTTGAGGCGTTAAAGCTGTCATAGGCACAAATGAGGACTCATGTTGTGCATTCAGAGCATAAAGACATATTGCATACTGTGCATTGGACTTCAAAGTGACGTAGAGAAAGACAAATTTATCAGTACTTTTTACCATATTTCTCATTGGAAAGGTATCAGAAAATAACAATACTGAAGATATTGTTTTTAGTCTGTTCAAGATTTATCCATAGGAAGTATTAGTCTAGCTACCCTGGTATTTATAAATCTCGCTCACTTCTGACTTTATTGATACATTTTGTAAAATTAATGTATGTCACAATAGGTAGAGTCATACTGCTAGATAGTCGTGATTATTGTTAAAATGAGTTAAATCGTGAATGAGTTATTGTTTGTTTCTTCAAAATAAAGAGGGGGGGGACAAGAGGCGCAATGTGCCCTATCACTAGTGACACTAATGTACAAATGGTGATGCTGTGTGGCCGCTCACCTGGTCCAGTTGTGGTCCCCACAACTGGTTTGATTGCGTTTTAGGAATCATGTGTTCCAAGCTGCTGCAGGACCTCCACCTACCACTGGACCGTGGTATATTCCAAGGAAGAATGATGGGAGTGATGGTGTGTCACGGTCCGCGCTGCTTCTGATTCAATAAACTCACCAAAGAGCCCAGCAATCTTTCATCCTCTTTATTCCTTATTCCACGCGTTTCAGCGCCAACACCCGGCGCCTTCCCTGAGGAAGGCGCCGGGTGTGGCGCTGAAACGCGTAGGAATAAGGAATAAAGAGGATGAAAGATTGCTGGGCTTTTGGTGAGTTTATTGAATCCAGAAGCAGCGCGGACCGTGACACACCATCACTCCCATCATTCTCATTGTTTGTTTCTTGACTATTTTGCTGTTTAAACAGGCCGGTTCATCAGGCGAAATAATCTTTTAATGAACATAAAAGCTATTTGTTCTCAGACTTGCACTGCCCTGAATAAGCAGGATTTATACTGCTGAGAACAGTGGCAGCCGATGGACAGTGAATGATCTAGTATAGATTGCTCAGTGCACATTGAATGCTTTGGTCGGCCGGTGTAAACAGGCATTCAACCACCAGTAACTTTACCAATGAGTGTTGTATAATGCCGCCGGTGGATCTGTGTAAATGGAATCTTAGACATCCTGTGAAATGTATCATAGCTTAAGCCATGATTACCCATAACCTTTAAGTGTATTCTCCATCTTCTAGGTACTGTTATAATCTCCATATTTGACCTATCTAAACTATAAATATGTGCATACTGGTAAAACACTGATGAAAATAGTCATACCTGTGTGCCATATATCAAATGTCTTGTTGTTGCTAAGTCAACTTTTACTGCTATTTCCTCTCCAAGTGTTCTCCAGAATTGCAGTGGTTTCTGTGCACCGGAAAGCACTTGGGTCAAAAGTACCAGTGTTTTTCCGGCACCTGCGCAGGTGCAGGAATGTGAAGCCTACACCTATAGGTGGGTGGAACACTGAAGAGGAACAAGAGAAGATGGATTGTGCTGGTGCGGGATTTCCAGTTAAGATCCCGATGTTACAGATGCAGAGAGATGATGGTGGGAGGCTATACATATGATAATGACATGAAAATGCAACACCAACTTCTGGGCAACATCCTCCCCATAGCCCGGAAGAACTCATGAACATAAAGTAACAAAAGATAATTAACCGCCAACAAGGTATCTGATATGAGGCAGACAGGTATGACTATTTTTAGCATTCTATAACCTGTATGCACATATTCATAGTTTAGAAAGGTCCAATGCGGTGACAGATTTCTTTTAAGTTAACCTTCTTGACCAGTTACATAGATTATGAGGGTAAGAGCTCTTGCATCTGTAGATCATATATGGATGTGAGTAAAGGACTAAAGCGTTTGCTCAGTAAAGCAGCCTTTTTTATTCTGTATCGTAGGACTCATTTATTTTATTTTATTCCACTCGAAAAGAAAAATAGAAATAATTCACCACATAAATTATAGTGGTAGAATTGAATACTTTCCCTTTTTTTTTTGGTTGAATTGAATTCACTCCCTGTTGACCGTACAGTAAAATCATTCAGAAGGCTTATGTAGGAAGCAGGACTTAATTGTTAATTTTTAGTTTGAGTCTGTATTCATCTCTACATCAGATATAGCCGCACAGATAATATGAAGTCACAGATGGGATTGTGCTATGTCATTTGACAGCCAATTAGAGCAATCTGACAGAAATGATGAATTAATCACCACAGACAGGCTCACAATTCCCAGATAGAATTCCACCCAGGTTGAACCAGTTTCCCAGCTCTATTTTTAGTAGAAATAGATTGCTATGTTACCGGTCTCTCCTAAGAATTCTAAGCATTGCATTACATGTTACAATATTTAGAGAAACTGATTTCCCTTCGCTTCTTTCCTTCCTTCCAAGTAGTCTCTCCTTTGTGTGTATAGTCAGATTTGAAGTCTGCAGTCAAAGATTTCTAACAAATTTACAAATAATTCAATTTTCTGGAATAATAATTGTTACTTTAAAAATAATATTAATATTATTAATAATAAAGTAGATGTGAAGCTTTTTCTTGGTGCCATTTGTCTATGATATGGTCAAGCTACCAAAGTATGTATCTGCAGCCGTAAAGGCATAGGTTCACTTGTAATTTGATTTCACTAATTAAGACCAGAGGGTGAAGCCTGTTTTTTATCATGCTTTTTATCTATTTTGTAGATTTTCTTTATGATATTATCTGTACATAAATATGAAGGCATCCAAATTTCCTTAGCTGCTTTACCGCATTCACATGGAACATGGGCAGGTGACTTTTTTTTAGAGTTTTTTGCTTTCAGGTAGGAAAAGAATCTGAAATGTGGTTATCACCTGTGTGAACGTTGGATCCTATGTTTAAGGACAGTCTTACCCCCAACCCAAACCAATAAAGATTATAAACAGTTTATATGATGCTTAATTGCATTTTAATGCTATTTAAGGATCCTTTAAGGCAGAGGTCCCCAACTTCAGGCCTCGAGGGCCGCCATCAGTGCAGGATTTCAGGATTTCCTTAGTATTGCACAGGTGTTTATGTGATCACATGCACAGGTAATGGCCCTAACCCCTGTGCAATACTAAGGAAATCCTGAAAACATGCACTGTTGGCGGCCCTCGAGGCCTGGATTTGGGGACCACTGCTTTAAGGTATAATATGCTCCATCATGATGACCACTAATGCCAGGATGTTAGCAGATGATATTCTTAGGATCCTGATGGTTATCACTTCATTCTCTTGGTCTTTCCTTTGTGTCCTGTGACCTTGTTATTCATTGCTAATGGCCTTTCTGCTTCTTTTGCTATTTAAAATCTGATGCTCCTTTATCACTATACATTACTTTGTTTCATTTTAGTCATGTGAAAGTCAAGTTAGGCTCCATCTTCTCCTAGGCCTTATAGAACTGGCTAAAGCAGAGCCATCATTTTAATTTTTGTTTCATAAATCAATAGCTCAGATTAAATGAATCCACTTTCTGATATATCTTATCGGACAAATTTGGAAAAATTATCAGTCATTATCAAAATTCTCAATTGTGAAGTAAAATCTGTACTCAGTGAAGACTTTCCCATTACTGAGATAGGAGATGGCAGTTGTCACTGGTGAGATTGTATGAAGATGCAAAAAGGGAGAAGCTAGAGACAGAAGGAGGAGCTAGAGGCAGAGGGAGGTGCTAGAGAGAGCTCCACCCCTCTCCTATCTACATAGAATCTCCTCAGTAACAGCTGTCATCTCATCAATGGGAAAGTCTTTACTGAATACAGAATTTATCTCAGAATTAAGAATTTTGATGAGACTGATCAATTCTGGTAGAGAAAGAAGCAAATATGTCTGATAAGATATATTACAAATTACATATTTTCATCTTACTCTTGATCTATTAAATAAAAATTAAAATGATGCTTAATCACTTTTTTACACTACCATACTCTGCTTACTAATTACTGGATAATATATTAGTGAATAATAAACATACATGCTTTATGTGATATTATGCATATAAAGATTTTCAGAGATACCAATTTATAGAAGAATATTTTGTAATGTGATGCACACAATGTTTCACACAACAAACAGTATTTGTGAAGTGAGGACCTGGAGTCAACAGTTATTCCAATAGCTATTCAGCAATATCGTAAACACCATTTAGATGTCCGTCAACATGGTCCACTGGGATGAACCGTTTGGACATGATTTCCGTATTCTGACCTGAACTTGGTAGCTTTATTTAAGGCCACCAAGGTTTGGTCAGGAGACCCATTGCCAGTCTGTTCATCACAGTCTGTATGTGGATGGTATTACATGAACGTCTGAAGGAGGCTTTATGGTAAGACTACTCAACATTGAATAAAAGTTATTCACAGATCTTTTTTAAAAACCATATTCTTCTTTTATCAAATAGAATAAACAAAATGTTCTTACCCAGATGACTCATATTTCTCTGCATGTGTGAACAGATGGTGGCCGGAGGATATCACATGCAGATAGATCGTAGCAAGAAGGTAGCATTCTGGACAGGTGATGGGAGAAGATTGGGGTCATTGAAAAAGATCTGTGGATGAGTTTTGAATCTGTGTTGATGAGGGAGGTGTTCTACTCCATTAAGATAAATCATTGAACGCGTGACAAGAGTTAATCTAAGACTATATATTTTCATATTTGTAGTAAATATTTTGATTGAACCATTTGTTTATATTCCATTAATACTCTAGTAGACTTCAAAGCAGCCCACGTCTTTGAAGTGAGAAATATTTTAATTAAATTAAATGTTTTGTTCACTTAAAAAGAAACAATGCAGAAGAAGATGTGTAGACGGCCGTTCAGCCGAGGATTTCATTTTGCACTCAAAAATCAAGGTTATTTTTTTTTTTTCACCGTACATACGTATTAACTCATAAATGGGAAAATTTTGACCTGAAGTACAGTAAGACATTAAAGTGAGTGAAATAGATTGTTGAGTATCAAGGATCACATAGTATTATCCAGCAAGATGCTCACCCCCTGGGACTGCAGGCATGACAGGACATATTATGAGTTCAGAGCCTATAAAATATTTAAAGATTCTGAAGGAAAAGAAAGAATCTATAATGGAGGAGGTACTGAGATAGAAATTGAAAAAGGCAATGGAATAAAAATACACACAGGCATTTTAGATATATTCCTCGTGTCACTCTTCCACCTTATCTGCAGCCAAGCCCTGCCATACTATGACATCAAAAGGTATCAAGCCCTTTTCTACTGTTCTTTTATTGACAATATATTTCCCTTGGGTGATCCAAACACCTCAAACGTACACCTATCAGTCCATAATACACTCCTTAACCCGTCCACTGTCAAATGTTGGAGGCCTTTTAACCTTTTCATTGTATTTGCCATTGTTGAATACAGAGGTGTGCATTTCTTTACAACCTTTTTGCAGTATGGTCAGGATCTGAGTATTGTATTTATTTCGACTGCAGATAGTATGTAGTGGGTATACCAACTAAAACAGGCACCGCAGATCCTTCGGCCCTGTGCACACAGTACGTTTTTATTGTGTATTTTTATTAGTTTTTTAGTTCAGTTTTGCCCCAAACCTGCATGCTAATCCTTATGCCAGCAAAGTCAATGAGAAATCTGACGTTTTGGGCAGATGTTGCTTTTTTTCCCTCGAAGATTTGGTGCAGCAATACATCTGGATCATGGCAATTCTTGCAGTATTTTTTCCACCCCAAATGCATGAAAAAAATGCGTTACAAAAACCCATAAAATAACACGTTGCCGTTTTTTGCGCTCTTCCTTCCAGAAGATAAAGATTGGGTGCAGAAATTTCGTCAACCAAATACCGTGCGCGCATACCCTTTTTTGTTATCTTCTTGCACAACTGTCCATTTCTATTCTACTTAGATCCAATCTGCCCCTGCCCCTGTTACCTTATTAATAAGTAAGATCTGTAGCCATAAGAGATGTTAAAATATTAACCTTACCCTGAGATATGCATCATAATTATGCCCTACAGTGTCTTGTGCAATAAAAGCATTGTTAAACTTTACAAAGTGAACCATAGTGCTTTCAATCGGCTGTCTTGTCTTGCTGGTATTTATAGCAAAGGTTGTATCTCTTGCTGTGTCAGTGAATATATTTATTTCCAGATGGTATTACAACTGGAAGAAATGTAATCTCTGTACTATAATTTATTCTGCTATGTTGAACGCCTTGATCCCTATTAGACTTCTCAGCATCACTACCTAGACTCTTCTGAGCAGAGAGTGCGAAATGTTTTTCTTGCACTCAAGGGGTTAAACCGCTCTCAGCACAGTTTCCTTTCTGAATTGAATTAACCTATTTAACCAGTGTGTACACAAAAATGTAACACTTTCATTTTTACACATTTATTCCATCGGTCAACCTATATGCAAGCTTAAAGGATATGTATATGTACTTCTGGAGAAACGCATTGTTTTTAGTCAGATCCCCCTGTGATAATAAATGAATTTGCAATTATTATAGGTAATTTTTCTGTTACTTTCTGATGGAAAAAATGCACATATTTATCAGATACTTTCAACAGAATACGGGAACCATAAATACATTTCAATGTGATGCTTACAGAACACCAATGTGCTCAATATTAAAATGTGTATTACGTTTCTCATTGCCACCGCTAGATAACATTGCATTAGCATAATGCAGCGTCATTTGTTGACACAGATAACATCCGCTGATATTTTAGCATAATTATGTATGAAGCACTTACTTATGAATTATCTCACCACCCATATTCAGAATAATATTGTGAATGTCGTAGAAAACAACTTATGACATATCAAACCTGTGACTGCCATGTCTTCAAACAGAGGCTGGATAGAAGTGTCTGTGATGATTTAGTGAATCCTGCTTTGATCAGGGGGTTGGACGCGATGACCCAGGAGGTCCCTTCCAACTCCACCCTTCTGTGATTCAATACAGCAGCCATGGGGATCCTCAAAATGCCATGTGGACCAATTCCAGGTTGTTCTTCTTTCCATTCTACTTGATATTGAGAACCTGCAAAGAAATGTGTTCTTCACAAGTACTGCAAGAGTTTCTGACACATGGGTGATGGAGTCAACCACAACCCAACAGAAACCTTATTTTTACATTGTTATGTGCCCTCCTGCCATTTATGCATAGAATAATTTGACCAACATTGATTCATTTGCTGTTTTACTTGGTGAGAAAATAAGAAAGGTCTAAAAGATTTGAAAACTATTCCAAACAGTATACCAGAGTATATCTAGCCCAATATAGTCCACGTATTCTGATAGATAGGCATATGTATCTGTCACAAATTGTTATAATGAATTTCTCAACACTTGAGCCAAAAGAAAAACCAACCATGAAGCTGTTCTGTATCGCAAGTAATGATAGTAACTGGTATGTCAGTGATTTATTTTACTCTCCTATGTTTATAAGAGCAATCCAAAATTGTATATGAAACATGGGAATCATGGACCGCGCTCCCGTCCCAAGGAATCCATTGACTCACGCTGTTACAATTCAGATAATGTAACAGCATGAGTCAATGGATTCCTTGGGACGGGAGCGCAGTCCATGATTCTCATTTCTCCTATACACTTTTGGATTGTTCGACACACAGAGGGACTGCTGCAGACCATACAGCTTGACATCTACAGTTGTCACAGGTTTATAAGGGGGTTGTGACGTCTCACAACTCAAACAGGTGAGCGGTTCTAACAACTTGCTATAACACCTAGTCCCATGGATAAACACTGTTGTGCGCCTTTCCTTTTTAGTGCTATATTTATGTTTAGAAGAACGTTATATACATTTCTCACACCATACAATAACCAACATTAAATAAATTCTGCTTTTCATTTTATGATCATAGCTCAGTGATAATTAGAAAATGGATCAAAATTGTAATCAATCATAACTTTCTATTTTTTAGATGCATCATCCTATTCAGATGAAGCCTGCAGATAGTGAAAAGTCAAATGGTAAGTTTGTAAGTTTACACATTTTATTACAGAGTCTAGGATAAATAAAGATTTACGGTAGTTAATCTTTTAACAACGCAGCCAATTTTTTCCATCTTCCAAGAGTCATAACGTTTTTATTCTTTTGTTGAAATAGCAGTGTGTGGGTTTGATTTTGGCGGGACAGGATGTAGTATTAGTTTACATCATTCATCTTACCATATAATGTAATGAAAGTTAGGTGAAATGGTGATAATCACACAATTCCGATATTGTTTTTTTTATATTTTATTTAAAAGGTCTTGTTTGTGACAGTGACCTGGCACCATTTTATAAGACCCATATTTTGTTTGCAGCTGATAGGAAATATCATGGTCTCCAATGAAACCCAGCCTGTGCAAAGTAATTGGAGCAATGGGGGCTGTCATTACGCCTTTGGCTGCCATGGTACCCTTTAAATGCATAGTGGGGGGGAAGGGAGATGTTGGGCACATGAATCAGTGACCCACTAGTATCATGCACGCTTTAGTAAGATGACCTCTTGCTAAAATGTATTTGCTTGCTTGCAGTGATGTAGAACATAAGCCTGCAAGGGCCCAATATTCTGCTTACCAATTTGTCTAATTAAATTAATATCTGTATTTTGTATATAACCCTTCTTATGTACAGCACCAAGGAATGCATTATGTTTTCTAAATCAATATTAATAATAAAAGTCCAGGTCAGTAAGGTCAGTAGCACCACACCTCCCTGACTATTTCCTTTAATCATAGTGTAGAGCATTCATAAACCCTGTAGCCCTATAACTTTGTGGCTGCATAATTTTATCTCTAATGCTGAGCAGGAGAGACTGAGCTGAGCTTGCTATCAGGTTCAGTAAAGCTTATGTCTACATGGATCTTTGATATATAGGCTAAAGAAAAATAAAACAGTGACTTGGGAAAGACAAGAACATTTTCACTTAGCAGGAGAGTCAGTCTTCCATACAAGAGCATTTCCACATGCTGCTCTATCTGCCCCATTTAGGGTACATATGTGATGATGTCCTCGTTTGCGCAGATTTATGTGAGGTCATAAAGGGCACAGAAAATCAGTGCAGCACAAGGTTGCTTGATATAAATCTGCAATAAATATCCTTTATAGTATGGAAATTAGAATAACTTTGACATCAGCATGGATGACAAGGTCCAATACAAGTCTATAGGTGTGTGTAAACACATATAGCACTAGGATAGCATCAGAATGCCATCTGTGTGCCATCCATGTGGTGTACATGTATATGTTCTATACATTTTTAACATTGAGGGTGCAGTGAGATGGCTGTTTAAACTTTTTAGAAGATGTGTCATTTGTGTGCAATTAAATTGATGATGTCCTTAAAGTGGACATGAACGTGTCCTTTATAGCTGGAGAGTGAGTGATCATTTTTGTTCGTGAGCACAATGCATTTCATCCCAATACTGATCAAGTAGGCGGACAATGCTAAATTATGATGAGCTTTTTCAGAGCTCCATGCTCTGGACCTTGTGGATAGGTAATAATTTGCGATGGTGAGAATAACCTTTAAATCCTGCTATTTTAGGGTTTGCCTAGGTAATATCACATGGTAGTTTATTTAGTAAGTTTGTCTTTGGAGCAAATAGGATCTCAATACAACATGTTTTACATCTCAGTTGCTCTTGGCCTCCTGTTTTCTTGTGATGGTATTGACATGGATGGTGCTGTAAAACCAAAGTTGTTTCCATGGAACTTACTGATGTTAGGTGAAAATGGAATGGTACAATGATAACAGAAAGCTGCTTATAATACTGACAGTGCTTAATTATGGAAATATATGGGTTTATTATTTGTTTTTTGATTCATCGTCTCTGCACATAATTACATTGTATTTTCATAGAGTAAACATTCACAGAAGATTCCATTACCCATGATACTATACACAACAGCTGCCAGTAGTAGCTGGGATAAAATGTGAATGATGACTAGTAAACATTCTCATAAATTCAATTAATTGAACTTTGTAAAGAAATTCCTGCAGGTCATTACAGCCAGGAATGTTTCTTTATGAAAGAAAAGCGCTTAGCCTCATTAATTAGTAACCAGGGTTTTAAAAGATCTGCATATCTCCCAATGCAAATCATGAATGCCTATAGTTCCCAGTGGGCTTTTGTTTTCCTTCTAATTTTAGAACTTGTATTCACACTGATTTCGTTTAAGAGAGAATTTAGAGATGAATCAAAAAGAATTTAATAGCAGAGCACAGATATACAGTATTGAAATTTGTTCTTAGGTTCATTCTGCCTTCCCTGATTATCATTAATTTTCTGTCAAGGACTATTTCAGAATGTTACCACAGGTTGAACTTATCTCTATTCAACATAATATATTATCCATTATCCAAGGATACCAAAAATTAAAGTTAACTTTGTTAAATAGCATTCTGATCGCTGTGGGTTTGACCCCTGGAACCCACTACAATCCTAAGAAAAGAGCTTTGCAGCCCCATCTGAAATGAAATGGATGGATAGACGTCTGTTCACTTCTGGACAGATCTGAATATTTGATTGAACATTCAAATTTCTCCGAGCAGTCTGATCCCCACTGTTAGCAAGGTATCCCTTAGGCTGGTTTCACATAGTGTAATTTTTCCTCTCTGTGGGATCCTACTTTTTGCAGGACCCCACGGACAGGAACGTACACCATAGGAGGTGACCTATTTCTGTTTCCGGGTCCGTGATTTTCACGGGTCGGGACACAGAAAGAGCTGTGTGGGGCACTTTCACTTCCACAATTGCGGAAGTGAAATTAAGTAAAAGCAAGGGGTTAAAAATAAAAAAACTCTCACCTTCCAGCGATCCCCCAACGCCTTCAGCATGCTCTGGGTATCTACAGGACCTGCCGTTACATCACAACCCGGCAGCGTCATCGGGTCACATGACTGCAGTTACCGCGGTAACGGTCATGTGACCCGATCAGCTGATCGGGTTGTGACGTAATGGCAGGTCCTGTAGAAATCCGGAGCTTGCTGGAGGCATTGGAGGATCGCTGGAAGGTGAGAATAGAGTTAGTAAATGATAGAGAGTAAAATATTAAAATCTGAGAGTCCTCAGTAGTTAATACAATTTAATGGCTAATTCAAAAGATGGTAACAAATAGCAAGCTTTCGAGACTCTAAGGCCTCTTCAATGGTACAAACATGTTTACCCTCACTTAGTATCATTTTGCTCGGACCTGAGATCAATGTCGATGTTAAAGGGAACCTGTCACCTCATTTTAAGCCCCTACACTATCTCTAGCTGTCCCTACACCTTCCTAGCAGCTCCCTAACTATCCCTTTCTTATCTAAAGTGGCCATATGAAACATGTGTAAAAGAAGTATAAACTTACTGCAGTCCCCGAGGTTGGGGGACTGGGTAGGCGTGCCCACGCTGCCTTCCTCACACCTCCGTGTTAAAATGCACGCCCCTCTGGGCGGCATTATTCTTTGTCCTCTTTGCCCCCTGGATTTGGAATCTCCTGCCATCTTTGTACTTCTATGCACCGGCCGGGCGTCACATCCGTCGTGGTGCATTATGGGGCCGGTCACGTGATCGGCCCGAGTGCATTATGGGCTTGATCACGTGATCTGCCCGGCTTCAATAAGCGCATTGCGCATGCGCGGAGCCGGGGCGATCACGTGATCAAGCCCATAATGCACTCGGGCCGATCACGTGACCCGGCCCCATAATGCACCGCACCGGATGTGACGCCCGGCCGGTGCATAGAAGTACAAAGAGGGCAGGAGATTCCAAATCCAGGGGGCAGAGAGGACAAAGAATAATGCCGCCCAGCAGGGCGTGCATTTTAACACGGAGGTGTGAGGAAGGCAGCGTGGGCACGCCTACCCAGTCCCTCAACCACGGGGACTGCAGTAAGTTTATACTTCTTTTACACATGTTTAATAGGGCCACTTTAGTTAAGAAAGGGATAGATAGGGAGCTGCTAGGAAGGTGTAGGGACAGCTAGAGATAGTGTAGGGGCTTAAAATCAGGTGACAGGTTCCCTTTAAAGAGGCTATACACCTTTATGGAAATATTTTTCTGCTTATATACATTGGGTTTCATTAAAAATCTTGTACCATTTACCTTCTATAGCTTTGTGTTGCACTGTCTATTGGTGGCTGCAGAATAAATTAACTGAGAATCTATCAATGAGGTTGTTCAATTTGAATGGTGAGATAGTTTGTGACTCTTTCGTCTTTTTTTGAGCTCCTCTCAGCTGACGTACGGCCACATACCTCGTAATATTTGAATGTGCAATGAACAAAATCCTACAGATGCCAAATGGTGCAACATTTTTAATGATACCTAATTGAAAAAATATCTTTCAGCTACCAAACACATGCATCAAAGCACAAGTATATATATAAAATTGTCCCAAAAAGATGACTCCTTTAAAGAGGTTGTCTACTACTTGAACAACCCTTTCACTCCCCATGTGCGTCCCATAAAAATAAAAAAAAAACTATACTCACTTCCAGTGCTTGTTCGGTTCCAGTGATGTTGGTACTCACATTTTGGGGCCCACATGATATTGTTATGATATGTGAACCCCACAGCCAGTCACCGACGGCTTCTTTCTCCCCACCTTCAGATGTATAAGTAATTACCGGATTTCTCACTGAATAAGATGCACCCCCAAATTTGGTGAAGGAAAAGAATAAAAAATTTTTTAATGATAAATGGGGAACATCGTATATTGACAGTGTCCATCTTACAATTAGTATATATATCTCTCATCCTGGTACATGACTCCCCCGCCATCCTAGTATATATGTCCCCCATCCTGATATATAGTCCTCCTATCCTGGGACTTAGCACCACCATCCTGAATATGGCCCCTCTGTGCTGGAATTCAGACCCCTGTGATGACACATATCCCCCTGTGCTGGCACACGTCCCCTTTGATGACACACATCCCCCTGTGCTGGCACACAGCTTCCTGTGATGGCACATAGCCCCCTATGATGGCACATGTCCCCCTGGGATAGCACTCATCCCCCTGTGCTGGCACACAGTCCACCTGTGATGGCTCATGTTCCCCTGTGATGGCACATGTTGTCCTGTGCTGGCGCAGAGTCCCCCTTTCCTGGATATGACACTCCCATGCTGCCGCCCACACTAAAATAACAAACTTTAAAGTAACCTCTCTGGCACTTACCTCCATCTCTCCCTGCTTGCTGCAGCTCTTCCTGGTTCCCTGGGAAGTCGATCATGTGATTGGGGCACACACTGATGACATCACTCTGCTCTGCCAATCACATGACTAGCTTCCCCAGGAACCAGGAAGTGCTGCAGCAAGCAGGGAGAGATGGAGGCAAGCGGTGGAGTTCAAAGTTTGTTATTTTAGTGTGGGCGGCAGCATCGGGGGCCATATCCAAGATGGGGGGTGGCATATCCAGTACAAGGAGACATGTACACACATGTAATATGGCCACACCCCTGTCCATACCTTGACGCGGTTTCAGCACCGATGTGATGGACAGTGGGTGCAGTGCTTATTACATAAGGATAATGAGCGGGAGCATGTGAGCTTCCGCTTTCTCTTCAGTTTGCTCCTGCCTCCTCCAGCCTCCAGTCAGTGCTCCAGAACCACCACCCCTACATTACAGAGACCTGTAGATTTGGATTATAAAATGAACCCCCCCCCCCCACTTTCCCCCAAAATTTGGGGGAACAAAAGTGTGTTTTATAATCAGAAAAATACGGTAACACGAAGTAAGAAGTGCGGCTGCCGCTCAATATTACACAAGCAGATATTCATGCACAAATGAATCATGAATAAACTTTAGTTCATGTATCTTTTCATCATTGATTAAGAATACACTTATGACAATATGGTCACACTCTATTTTGGAAAATTAGCCCCAGGACAACCTCTCAGTGTTTCACTATCATTAGTTGCTTGTATATATAGATTTTTTTTAATTCCATTATTCACTATGGATTGAGTAGTTAGTAAATTGCATTGTTTAAAGGGATCCTGTCACCCCCAAAACACCTCTAAACCTATTAAAAGCTGTCCCTAGAGCTTATTAACACTTTCCCTACACTCCTTTTAGCTCCTAAATGCCCTTAGTCAAAGTGAAGAAAAACGTTATAATAGTACCTGATTAGTGATGATAATGAGTGACTATCTATTCATAGTCACTCATCAAGGCAGCCCCTCTTCTTCATATCACGCCTATTCAGGCGTGATCGTCATCCTAGATTCAAAATCGCGCCTCCCTGCGTGCCTCCCCACTCTCCCATAGCGTCCGTGCTTCATTGTGGGGCTGTATGACGCGATCCGCGTCATTCCCGGCGCCGGGTGACGTATTTGCAGCCGCGCCGCGCTGCGCTGTCAGCTTCAAGTCCCGCACTGCGCATGCCCATGCGCATGCGCAGTGCGTATTTTGAAGCTGACAGCGCGGCGCGACTGCAAATACGTCACCCGACGCCGGGAATGACGCGGATCGCGTCATACAGCCCCACAATGAAGCACGGACGCTATGGGAGAGTGGGGAGGCACGCAGGGAGGCGCGATTTTGAATCTAGGATGACGATCACGCCTGAATAGGCGTGATATGAAGAAGAGGGGCTGCCTTGATGAGTGACTATGAATAGATAGTCACTCATTATCATCACTAATCAGGTACTATTATAACGTTTATATTCACTTTGACTAAGGGCATTTAGGAGCTAAAAGGAGTGTAGGGAAAGTGTTAATATGCTCTAGGGACAGCTTTTAATAGGTTTAGAGGTGTTTTGGGGGTGACAGGATCCCTTTAAGCTTTCTTTCTTAACACTTTCCAAATTATAGGGCATGTAATAAACGTTGTTGAAGTAACAGAACAAATTTCTTGTTGAGTATTCAGGGACTCCATTATCTTACCAATGGTAAACTTGTTTATTAAAACATCAGTGATATTTTTTTTTGTTGATTTGTTTTTTTTTATATATATAAAAACACAAACTCATAGGCCAATGTGAAAATAGGAACAGAGACAGTCTCTTACTTGCTGTACTTTGGTACCGAAGATAAGGATGTGTTCTTAGTTGATAAATTTGATTCAGCGCACACTAGACCTGTAGAACTGCCTAAAACTGGAAAGAATCAATTAGGGTACAAAATATGTCTGCAAAAACTAATAATATATTTTTGTTGTTGTTTTTCACATTCTGCTGGTAGATAAGGATATGTTTGATAGAGAATGGAGGTTTGATGAAAAGTTACTCTGCTCCCACCTATTCTCTTTGTCTTCTCTAACCCAGTAAAAGACATGTTTAGAAGATTTCTGTTTTTTTGTAAAATGTTATCTTGAAGACATAAAGGATGGGAATTATAGAAAATGTATGGATGACGTTTGTGTAGCAATATTTTTTTTGTTTCATAGAAGTACATTTAGCGAAGTATATTTCCTACTTGCTAACTAATGTGAAGGGCAAGTGTGGGTGCATAGACTGTAGTCACACCTGATACCGAGATCCTAATGGGGGGGGATCTTTTTGCCCCATTTGAGAAAATCAGTACTAATAAAGGGAATTTGTTAGCTAAATTTTTGATACCCAATTTTAAAGAATCATAAAATTACCCAAAAATGTTATTGATATCACATAACTTAAAAGCTATATATACAAAAAATGCGTGCGAATAAAATATATTTTTATTATTACATTATATTAAAACTAACATTAGAAGACAAGATTAAAAACACAAAGATGCTGACAGAAAAGAGCATAGAATATATGGAAATCCACAGTTGAAAAAAGTGCAGAAATGCTTATATAGAGATACCGTATATACTCGTGTATAAGCCGACCCGTGTATAAGCCGACCCCCCTACTTTTGCCCCAAAAATCTGGAAAAACCTATTGACTCGTGTATAAGCCGAGGGTGGACCCCAGCACAGGTATACAGCCCCAGCAGTGTGGTATACAGGCCTCCCCAGTGGTAGTATACAGCAGCCCCAGTGGTAGTATACAGATTCCCCAGCAGCCCCAGTGGTAGTATACAGATTCCCCAGCAGCCCCAGTGGTAGTATACAGATACCCCAGCAGCCCCAGTGGTAGTATACAGATTCCCCAGCAGCCCCAGTGGTAGTATACAGATTCCCCAGCAGCCCCAGTGGTAGTATACAGATTCCCCAGCAGCCCCAGTGGTAGTATACAGGAGCCCCAGCAGCCCCAGTGGTAGTATACAGGAGCCCCAGCAGCCCCAGTGGTAGTATACAGGAGCCCCAGCAGCCCCAGTGGTAGTATACAGGAGCCCCAGCAGCCCCAGTGGTAGTATACAGGAGCCCCAGCAGCCCCAGTGGTAGTATACAGGAGCCCCAGCAGCCCCAGTGGTAGTATACAGCAGCCCCAGTGGTATACAGCAGGCCCCCAGGGGTACATATAGCAGCCCCCAGGGGGTACCCAGCAGCCCCCTGGGGGTACCAACAGCCCCCAGGGGGTACCCAGCAGCCCCCAGGGGGTACCCAGCAGCCCCCTGGGGGTACCAACAGCCCCCTGGGGGTACCAACAGCCCCCAGGGGGTACCCAGCAGCCCCCAGGGGGTACCCAGCAGCCCCCTGGGGGTACCAGCAGCCCCCTGGGGGTACCAACAGCCCCCAGGGGGTACCCAGCAGCCCCCTGGGGGTACCAACAGCCCCCAAAAGCTGGCACTGTCCCCCCTTGTAAAGGCCCCCCCCCCGCTGCTTATACATTACCATCCCGGTGTTCTGATCGGCGCCGCTCCTCGGTGCTTCTTCTTCATCCTCCCGTCCGCGCTGGCTGCATCCGGGATCTCCGGCCGTCGCGCGATGACATCATATCGCTGCGACAGCCGGAGATCCCGGATGCAGCCAGCGCGGATGGGAGGATGAAGACGCACCGAGGAGCGGCGCCGATCAGAACACCGGGATGGTAATGTATAAGCAGCGGGGGGGCCCTTACAAGGGGGGACAGTGCCAGCTTTTGGGGGGCTTATATGAACTGCTTCCCCCTGCCGCTGATTGACAGGGGGAAGCAGTGCATATATAATGAGCGGCCCCACGTGACGGGGCCGCTCATACAGCAGCCTCCCCCCGCCTCCTCCAGCCTCCACAGCCCCCACCACCGTATATGACCCGTGTATAAGCCGAGGGGGGGACTTTTCAGCCCAAATTTTGGGCTGAAAAACTCGGCTTATACACGAGTATATACGGTAGCTGATGTGCTAGGTAAATAACCATAAAGTGGTGAATAATTAGACAACTGTATAAATATATGTTCACTAAATAGAGACAGATAACTACATAATACCCATATAAATTTAATTATGTCAGCATCAGTGACGGATATTCTTATAAGCAGAATATACAGTCAAAAAAGTTTCCATTAGATATGGACATATCTATTACTAAACAGTAGCAGCACATGTATCATACTACTAAATGGCCAAAGAATTAAGTCCCTTAGATGTTTAAAGGGAACCTGTCACCTCATTCTACCCCCCTGACCTATCACTAGCTGTCCCTACACCTTCCTAGCTGCTCCCTAACCATCCCTCTCTGCTGTTAATCTGTCCTATAAAGATGTTTAAAAATGACTTATAACTTACAGGCAGTCGCTCAGTCAGGAGACTGGAAGGACGGCTCCAGACTCCATTCTCCCCTCCTCACTGCATCACTGCACGCCCGCTGGGCTTCATTATTCTTTCTTGATCTCCTCTGTTGGTATCTCCCGCCCTCCACTCCTCCTATGATGCACCAGCCGGTACGTCTTATCTGGCCAGCTGCATTGTGGGGCTTAATCACGTGGTATGGTGCCGGCTTCTGGTGCATACGCAGTGCGTATAATGAAGCCAGCACCGTAGCACGTGATTAAGCCCCACAATGCACCGGGCCAGATAAGACGTACCGCTGGTGCATCATAGGAGGAGAGGAGGGCGGGGGAGTCCAACAGAGGAGAAGATCAAGAAAGAATAATGAAGCCCAGCGGGGCGTGCATTGATGCTGCGAGGAGGGGAGATAGAGCCAGGAGCCGCCTTTCCAGTCTCCTGACTGAGCGACTGCCTGTAAGTTATAAGTCATTTTTCAACATCTTTATAGGGTGGATTTACAGCAGAGAGGGATGGTTAGGGAGCAGCTAGGAAGGTGTAGGGACAGCTAAAGATAGGTCAGGGGTGTAGAATGAGGTGACAGGTTCCCTTTAAGTACGTGAAGGGGCCTATGAAGTCACAATAGTGGTAAAAACAAATGCAAAAATGTACTTACTGATTACATGCAATATGTATTTTGGTGTCCCCACCACCTCAATACACGTTTCAATATTACTCTTAGTCAGTAGGATGAAGCCTCATATAGAGACAAAGACCATGATTCCAGCAATGTGTCACTTACTGGACTGTGTGTTGTAGTGTTAATAAAGTCAGTGATTAGTCTGCATGATATTATGACTAAAGGAATAGTACATCTGTGTGTAGTTCTCAGCATTCATAAGCTCTGTATAACCCCACCCTATCACTGAAATCAGAGTTTCTGTCCCTATATCATACTGCTTTCAGATAGCATAGCAAAAACCTTGTGACAGATTTCCATGAAAAACCAATGATAGTTTGGATCCTTGTTGAAGATTGTATATTGGGGCTCAGTAGCTTCAAATAATGTAACTTGTAAAGGGAACTAAGTGCCAGCTGGTCTTACCCCTTTTGAGCACTGCCAGAATATACTTGAAAAGTATAGTAACCATCTTATGGTGAATGCATATTATCGTATAAGAAATATAAAATTCTGGACATTTAGAACAGTGAGATTAATTTTGCAGAATTTTGTTAAAACATTGATTCTGTTTCCTGCCACAAATGATTAAAATAAGCTGGAAGGATTGTCATATTTTAATGCGTTCTTGATGTTTAGCGGTTGCACAGAGCTCTTTAGATGTGTAAATGAACCAGGACTTTGCTGACCTCTGAGACAGTATAAATCATTATTTACCCGATGTCAGATCATTTACTCTGTGCTGATTCATGGGCACAAAGCTATTCTGGCCAGAGCGAGAGTGAAATTGTAAAAGCTAAAATTGTTTCCATTACTTCATCTGTCTAATTGTATTTTTATAGTACACTAGATGTGGGCCCGATGCTATCACATCGGGAGGGCAGTGACATGATGATGGGGACAAGCTTTGTGGCACTGCGGTGGTGGCTATTTCTCTCCTTTGTCTCTTCCCCCCCCTTACCCACCATGCTCCCTCCCAATATATGTAAATAAATGTAATTTTAGTTGCAAACCTTTTTCTGTAGTGGGGGTTAAAAATAAAGTGTCAATCTGGCAATCTATTTAATTTCCTGGTAAAAAATGTTTAGGGCTTCACTGTATTTTCTCTTGCCAGCGCAGGTAAACCAAGCAGCTACTGGCTGCCAACCCCTGCTGCCTGGTGTTACCTTCGCTGGCAATGAAAAATATAGGAAAGCCCTATAATTTTTTTTTAGTTATATAAAAAAATAACTAAAAAAAAATTGGGGTGGGCTTCACCATATTTTCTGTTGCCAGCCAAGGTAACCCAGGCAGCTAGGGCTGGAATTCTCAGCGTGGTAAGGTCCCCCCACACTGAAAACTGCAGCCAGCAGCCGCCCCAGAATTGGTGCCTCCGTGAGAGACGCCAAAACTGGCGGATACCGCACTTTTCCAGCTGCTGTGTAGCGGTGGCAGACTGGGTAATAAGGGGTTGATGTCAGTTTTTTTTGACAGCTGATATCCAGCTGTATTGGTAATGTCAGCTGTCAGTATGACATCCGGCCATTAGTAATTATTATATACAAAATAGACAGAGACACCTCGTAACCCATTTTATTAGCTCCCACCAAGTTCCCCTCTGGCATAATCCTGCAATCTTGCATTGGAGCGGTGTGATGCATCACGCGGCTGCCATCTTTGTATACCTGAGTGTCCAAAAATAGTGTCCGCATGTGTATGTGCGTGCATGTGTGAGTATGTGCAAGCATGTGTCTGCGTATGTGTGTTGTATGCACGTGTGTGTATGCATGCGTGTGTGTGCGCATGTATGTATCTGTGTGTATGCACATGTATGCACATTATAATGTGTGTGTATGTGAGTGAATGCATGTCTATTTCTGTACACAAATGTGTGTATATATGTGAGTATATGCATGTGTATCTACATATACGTATGTGTATTTATATGTGTGTGTGTACATGCATGTCAGTGTATGTATGTGGTGTATGTGTGAGTCACTTGCAGGATATCGCTGTGGCACTGCCTGCACACCCACCTCCATGCAGCCACAGCCACCAGGGAAGTCCGTGGCTTGCGGCCTGTGAAGAATGAGATTAGGTGCGGTGCCCTTTGTAGTCACCAGAGGGCACCCGCACCCATGTACACCACAGGCCGCAAGCCGTGGTCTTTCCTGGTGGCTGTGGATGCACGGAGGTGGGTGTGCAAACAGCGCTGCGGCAATGTCTGGCAGAAGGGAGGTCCGGCAGGCAATGTCCAACAGCAGCGAGGGGTCTGACAGGGTTGTCCTGGCAGGCGGTCCAGCAGAGGTGTCTCAGCAGCAGCAGGGGGTCCAGGTGGGAGGGGTCCTGGCAGTGTCCTGCTGGTGGTACTGCGCAAGGGGCTGGTACCACCAGTGGGTGCCATTTTGGATCATCCATCACTTGGATGTTCCAATATGGCAGTTGGCGTACTTCTGGTCGGCGTGTTGGATTGTGGGATTCGGGGAAGTCCAGACGTAAGTGGATGATGGATAATTTAAGGTAAGTATACATTAGATACAGTATAAAAATATATACTCCCTAACGACACACCAAGGTATGTGCTTATCTATATCATAGTGGCTAATACAGTATAGAAATTCTTTTTACAAACAAAACGCATGAGACCTTAGGCTGTAGGTCTAGAGGGGATAACAAAGCAGAAGGTGCAGACCTAAGTGTAGAGGTTATATATATATGTAAATTATAGGCAAGCGCACTCACCTATAGTGTATCTTTATACAATGGCACATCGATCTCTTAGGATCTGGTAAGGCTCCCATGGTATGCTGCTCCAGTCTGGGGGAAAGCGAAACTCTCAGCCGGGAGTCTGTGGATTGACTTCAGAAGTGTATTAGCTGGGCATAGTTCATATAGGTGTTGTCCACTACTTGAAAAACCCTTACTGATTCCACATATCTCCCCCAGGTAAAATAAAAGAACCAGTACTTACCTTCCATGCTGGTTCCGCTTTAGCTATGTCAGTAATCAAAGTTCCAGGGCTCATGTGACATTATCCAATAACCCCCGTCTTCTGTCTCCACATCTTCGGACCACATTAATTAATTGACAAGATATGACACTGTGGCTGCCACTCACTTCCTGTTGATTTCTCCTGTGTCCGAAGGCGGGCAGAGAGATTCACCAGTGATTGGATGTGGGGCTCATGTGATTTTACAATTGTCACATGAATCCCTGAACCGCAATTACCAACACCACTGGAATGGCTTCAGTAAGGGAAGTGAGTATAGGTTCTTTTATTTTACCTGGGGGAGACATGTAGAATCAGAAGGATTTGTCCCAATAGCAGACACTCCCTTTAATATCAGAGTTATTTTAGGCATACCATACATATCTGTAATAAATTCATGAGTTTAAGGCTTAAAATAACTATTTTGGGATAACTTTTTAGGCTCACCTTTGGTCCTATAGAATGCCAAATAACATACATTGCTCTGTAAGGTAATAATAGTGATTCTTAATATATTTTGGCTTTATATAAGTTCCCTTACACTGCATTAAACCTTGTACTAATTTTTTTCACATTTTAATTTCCACATTCAACTTTGTCATCATCTTACTTCCAAGTGCAACAGCCTGGATGATTTCAGCATTTGCTTTTTCACCCACTCAATCTCTGCCGAACACTTGGTGGAGAACATCCTTTTCCTATGTTTTTGCTTTATCACTTACAATTAAAAAAATCAGAACATTCTGTTGTTCACAGTTTTTTTTAGCACATTTCAAGTGTATCCTGCTCGGAGGTGCATGCCAAAAATAATAATTGAAACCCAGTTAGCTATGATTTATTCAGATCTGTAGAGGAAGCTTTACTTCTGAGTCACTGAGGACTTTAGCATATAGTTAAAAATGAACTATTACATTAGTACAATATGTTTTGTGTTTATTTTATGATGATTGCCATAACATAATTGGGCTGTCATGACAGCCAGGGGTCAGCTGTTGACCCCTGTGTCTGTGATGATGAACTTCCTGTAAATGCTGGTTGAGCGCCGGTGATCACAGGCAGACAGCATGTATGCTGTATATAGCTGTGCTAATTCACTGCTCTGTACAGCACAAGAGATTGGATGTTTGCAGCTTTAAGTCTTCTAAGGAGTCTTGTAAAAACAATAAAATTGGTGGATAAAAGTTTTTAAAAATATGAAAAATTAAAAAAACATAAAAGTTCAAATCACCCCTTTTGCCCCATTGAAATAAAAATAATAAAAAAAATAAAAAATGCACATATTTGGTATAGGTGTTCAATAATAATCGATCTATCAAAGTAAAAAATAAATTCATCAAATTGGCAAAGTGCATAATGAAAAAAAATTAAATGACAAACTTACGGTTGTTTGGTCACCACAATATTGCAATAAAATGCATTAAGAAGTGATCAAAGCATCGCATCTACACCAAAATAGTATAATGAAAAATGTAATCTCAGGTTGCAAAAAGTAAACCCGTCCTGATTTTTTTGACTAGTTAAATAGAAAAAAAAATATATATACATATTTGGTATCTACAAACTTGTACTGGTGTGGAGAATCATACTGACACTTCAGTTTTACCATATATTGAAAATGGTATAAAAAAATAGGGAATTGCACTTGTTTTGCAACTTCACCGCCCTTGGAATTTTTTCCCATTTTCCAGTATAATATGTTGCAGAATGAATGGTGTCTTTCAAAAGTACAACTCGTTCTGCAAACAAAAAGCCCTCATTTGGCTATATTGACAAAACATTTTAAAAGTCATGACTCTTTGAAGAAAAGGAGAAAAAAAAAGAAAAATGGAAAATCGCTGGGTGGTGAAAGGGTTAAAGCTGAGCTGTCACAAGAATTCATAGTTCAACCAATATAGATTATTACAGGGTCGTACATTACTAGGACAACCTTTTACAGCTCCACATTTCTCCTGCCAGTGAAATAAAAGAGCATGTACTCACTCTCTATGCTGGTACCGTTCTGACGTAGTGATGTCATGCAAGCCCCAAGCCCAACCACTTCTCTCTCCTCGCCATCTGACCAAAGAGTTAATCAAAAGGAAGTGAGCTCTGCAGCTGCTGCCCACTTCATGTTGTTTGCATCTGTGTCTGAAGGCAGGGTGAGAGAAACCAGCGGTGTGATTGGATGTGGGGCTCGCATGAAATCACAATGTCACAATGGCACCAGCACAGGAGGTGAGTACAAGCTTTGTTTATTTTACCGGTGCGGAGAAATGTGGAATCAAAAGGGATTGTCCTAGTATGGGACAAACCCTTTGATTTTAATTCCATTATTATTGACTAGAACTAAAAAATGTTTGTATCGTGTTAGCCAGTAGATAGAAAAATATATATTAGAATCTGAGAGTCCTCAGTGGTTGATGCTTTTAATGGCTAACTGAAAAGATGGTAAGAACAAGCAAGCTTTCGAGACATTATGGCCTCTTCGTCAGGCTTAAACCTGATGAAGAGGCCATAGTGGCTTAGAACTAGACTCATAACATGTACATTTAACTTTCAGAAAGGATTGTATTATTACATGGATTTTCAAAGTCAGTAATAGACTCATGAGCTCTAAAAGGTCTTTTTAAGGCTGCCTTCACATTTGCATATGTGAATGCATGCAGGAGTGCATGCAGACGCAAACGCAGGGCAAACGCTGCCATACTGATGTGAACACAGCGGAGATTCTCCGCATGCGTTCACGTCAGTATGGTGCCCGGCCAGCCAATCAGCGTTCTTGGCGGCGTCCGGGAGGTGGAGACCAGCGGCAGAGATTTCCTCCTTCCGGCCACCGCCAAGATCGCTGATTGGCCACCGGGAGAGATTTCAGTGAGATCTGCAGCATTCTCCTGTGCTGTCATGCAGAGGACCCTGAGGATCCATTGAGATCCATGCAGTGTTTGTGCGCTTGCTGATATAACAAGCGCCCGTGAACGCACAAAAAATGCAGCATGTTGCGTTCGGAGGGTGGAGGAGGGCGTATAATAATTATGCGCATCTGAACCCATCCGCAACCGAACGCAGCCAAACGCAGCTACTATGCGTTCCCATGTTAAACATAGGAACACAGTGCGCATGGGTTTGGCTTGCGTTCTGTTACAATGCGTTCCAAACGCAAATGTGAACCCAGCCTAATAATGTATGCTCTTTGTATTGTGAAATTCGGTGACAGATCCATTTTACAAGAGGTAATGCAATTGAAAAAAATACAGAACATTACTCACCTTATAATGTTTTTTGCTGTGTTGGAGTCTTTGCTTATTTTACTTGATTTTTCTACAGCGGTAATATGCTTCACGTTGTCATGACCACTTAAAACCAATCACTCACCATAATGGCCTAATGCCTTACTTGCTAGTATCACTGCTGAGGTCTTTGATTGGCTTCAGTGATCATGAACCCCGTAACCTGCGTGTGGCCCTGGTTACGTAAAACTATTTATTTCTTTGCTAGAATAGCATATTGCAAGAAAAGTTTTCAATCTAACTTGAACTCAAATATTCAAATATAATAGTAGCCACTGTGATCACACATTCTTAATGACTTTTAATAAAATCTAAATTTGTTGGGCGTCACAGATTATTCCATAATTTCAAATTATGCTGCAATTATTGCCAGAATCTGTACACAGAAGATTGCTGGCTTTGTAGGTTGCAGCTGTAGTCAACTATCATTAGTTGAAACTATCATAAAATACAATATTCTGTACCCAATGATTTTTACAAGGATCACATGTTCTCCTGTGGGAAATAAAAAAGGAGTTAATTAGAGCACGTATCACAGAGAAATGCTTAGTGAAGCAAGGATGTCAAATTCCAAGAACCACAATCTGTAAGATTTGGGGATTGTAGACCAGAAATGGCATTTTAATGCAAAATATTGATTTTAATCAAGAGCACTGTGTTGAAGAGTGCACATCTGGTCAAATAATGATTAGCTGGCGTGCTGTGTATAAAAGCAATATATGCTAACTCACTTCATGTCACAATGAGATAATGACCTGGCTGAACCAAGGAATTTCTATTTGTCACATTGCTAACAAGTGTGCTGTAACAGAATTAGCACCGGACTGACCACCCTGGGTCACAGCGCCACTGACCTGATGTTTGCTGACTGTTAAAAGCATGGAGCCGTTTCAATTAAAACTATGGTTGAGCTGGAGACTGCAACAAAAAAGCATCCCTGAGAAATAGTGCAGGATATTGTGAATCCCCTTAAGATTAACCCTTTGGGTTAAACTGGAGCAAAACCACACAATGTTATTTTGATGAATTTGTTTATTAACTATTCATAGGTATATGATTTAATAATGTAGTTAGATTTTATATCGGGTTATTAAATATCAATATGATATCATTACTAAAAATAAAAAATTCCAAATACATTATAAATCATTTATTAGGGTGCCTTCACACTTGCGTTTGTGTCTGCATGCATATGGCATGCAGACGCAAATGCAGTGCAAACGCATCCATATTAATGTGAACGCAGCGGAAAATCTCCGCATGCGTTAACATTAGTATGCAGCCTAGCCGGCCAATCAGCTGTCTCGGGGGTGGCCGGGAGGAGATCAGCGGTGGAGATCACCCTCCTCCCGGCCACAGCTGATCTCCCGCCGGTGTCAGCGCGGGAGATTTGAAGATACAGCTGATCTGACAGCTGTTTAAATCTCCCGCGCCGACACCGAATAGGTGATATCGGGCAGGAGATAAGAAACAGCTGATCGGTGCTTCAAATCTCCCGCGCCGACATCACCTATTCGGTGTCAGCGCAGGAGATTTAAACAGCTGTTAGATCAGCTGTTTCTCCTCGCCGACACCGGCGGGAGATCAGTGGCGGCTCTAGCTGATCTCCGGTGGCCGCCGGTAATCACCGGCGGCCACCGGGAGAGATTTAATGAGATACGCAGCAGTTCTCCTGCGCTGTCATGCGGAGGACACTGCAGATCCATTGACTTCAATGCATTTTTTGTGCGCTTGCAGATGCTTGCAGATAAAACAAGCGCCCGTGAACGCACAAAAACTGCAACATGCTACGTTCAGAGTGCGCTCGGAGGGTGCACAAATTGTGCGCATCTGAGCGCAAACGCAACCGAACGCAGCCAAAGCGCAGGCACAGTGCATTCCCATGTTCCCATGTTAAACATAGGAACACATGTGCGCCTGGCTGCTTCTCCGCCCAAACGCAAATGTGAAGGCACCCTTATACATTGCCATCCCCCCAAAAGAAAACTACCAGTATGATCCCATAGGAAGCTATATTCACATTGCGATTTTGAACAAAAATCTTGTTTACTGTATGGAAATTATTTGATGTATGCTTGAAAGTAAAAGGCTTTATTGGGAATAATGCCAGTTTCTTTCACAAAATATGACGAATCATCCGCTTTCAAGGAAATATTAGCACCACAGTCCCCCGGACTATGCTTTTCAGCACAGTTGTGCCTTCTTTAAGGTCCCTGTGAAGATCGATATAGATAGAGATAAGATGATAGATACTAACTGTGTGTCTATCTATCTTTGTGATATGTGTGTGTATGTATATGAGAGCTTGTTTTATATGCTCACACAGGTGTTAGTGCATACCTACATCTGATACATTTACTTACAGGAAACATGATTTGGAAAGTGATTGAACATTATATAAGACCAGTATTTGGTGAGACTGTCATTTGCCTTCAAAACAGCATCAAAACATTACTTCTTGTTACACACAGCTTTTGAACGAACTCAGCAGGAAGGTTTCCCAGACACCGTAGAGAACTAACCATAGATCTCTTGATCTAGTCTTTGCCAAATCCTTCTGTCTGTTCATGTAATCCAACACAGATTTGATGATGTTGAAATCAAGGCTTTGTGGGGGCGATAACATCACTTCCAGGAATCCTTGTTTTTCTTTTTTCATTGAAGATAGTTCTTCATAACATTGGTTGATTGTTTGAGAACAGAGTCCTGCTGTAGAATAAATTTGGAGCCAATCAGATGCCTTCCTGCTGATATTGCACGGTAGATAAGAAACTACCGGCATTTCTCAGCATTCTGATCATTGTCATTAATCTTAACTGTACCCCAGCTCTATTTGCTGAAATGCAGCCAAAAACTTGCAAAGAACCTCTATCATGCTTCACTGTTGCCTGCAGATACTCATTATTATACCACTCTTCGACCCTTCATAAAAATGCTGCCACCTATTACAGATATTTCAAATTTTGACATATCAGTCAAGAGCAATTGCTGCAATTTTTCTGCACCCCAGTTGATAACATTTTGTGTATAATTGGGTCACTTGGCCTTGTTTCCATGTGGAAGGTATATTTTATTACTGCAATTCTTCACTGAAGACCACTTCTAAACAGACATCTCTGAACAGCAGTTGGGCTTAGATGGACTCTACTGCCATTTCTAAGCTCATGGCACTGTAAAAAAGAATCTAGCACCCAAAATAAAGCAATCATGTTGATGAATTGTGTAATGTACAGTCCAAAAACTGTGTAAGCTCACATGTGATCATATATGATGTTTTGGTCATTTAGACTTTCCTCAAATATGCACTATGAAGTACAAGACAAAGTAAACTAAACAATATATACTTACACACTGGTATCATCTATGACAAAAAAAAATGAAATGAATAAACACAATGGCACTACCTAATGTGCAACGTGTACAGATGCAAAAGCTGAATATAACATATTGTAACAAAAAAGACCACTGCTCTCTGAATTCTAAGCTATGCAATCATGAACATAAGAATATAGACTAGCATTATAGCTAAGAGAGATATATAAAAAATGAGACACTTAGCATATAAAGATGGCCATGTTCATATCCACCCAGTAGCCATGTTGAAGCATGTTTACTGGGAACCTACACTTTTGTCACTGCCTCTCTCTCTGTTTAAAAACCTACATTTGAATGAGCGAGTATGAACCTGCCTAAAGAGGAGTATACCACCTAAGGCTAGTGGGAAATGGGTGCAAAAGCAGAAAGCATTACCCCATTATCTAAACAAGAGAAAAACTGCAGGACGCCATAATGTGCAATGTGTACAAGTGCAAAAGTTGAACATACAAGTTATAACAAAAAGACAGCTGCACTCTTAATACTAACCTATGCAATCATGAACTTAAGAATATAGACTAGCATTATAGCTATAGATCTCTCTGGGAGAGAGGTAGACTGAGTGTAGGTTCCCAGTAAAGAGACATGCCTCAACATGGCTACTGGGTGGATATGGACATGGACCATCTTTATATGATAAGTGTCTCATTTTTCTATATATCTTTTTAGCTATAATGCTAGTCTTTATTATTACAGGCATGATTGCATAGCTTAGCATTCAGAGTGCAGCTGTTTTTTTTGTTACAAAGATAAAGGCATTAGAGAAACACCTATGACAGAGAGCATGTATAATTAGGCTGAAAAATTCAATTTAGAGTGTAGGCATGGCAGCAAATGAATACATAGTATGACATATACAGCTCCAGAAAAAAATAAGAGACCACTGCAAAATTTTCAGTTTCTCCGATTTTCCTCTTTATATGCAAAGACAACACGTTCTTATTCATATAGAAACACGAAGAGTTCAGAAATCAATATTTGGTGGAATAACCATGATTTTCAATCATAGCTTTCATGCGCTTTCCACCAGTCTTTCTCACTGCTTTTGGGTGACCTTATGCCGCTCCTGGCACAAACATTTAAGCATTTCTTCATTGTTTGATGTCTTGTGACTGCCTCAAGTCATGTATAGCTAGAAAAAGAGCCCTTCATCAATGAGGTCAAAGGAGAGTACAGCTGAAGTTTGACAAAGACCATAAGGATTGGACCATAGAGGACTGGAGTAAGGTAATCTTCTCCGATGAGTTTAATTTTCAGCTTTGCCCAACACCTGGTCGTCTAATGGTTAGACAGAGACCTGGAGAGGAGTACAAGCCACTGTGTCTTGCACCCTTTGTGAAATTTGGTGGAGGATCAGTGATGACCTGGGGATGCTTCAGCAAGGCTGGAATCGTGATCTTTGCAAAGGACGTATGAATCAAGCCACATACAAGGTTATCCTTGAAAAACACTTGCTTCCTCTGCTCAGGCAATGTTCCCAACTCTGAGGACTGTTATTTCCAGCAGGATAATACCCATGCCACACAGCTAAGTCAATCATGTGTGGATGAAAGAGCACCACATCAAGACCCTGCCATGGCAGCTAATCTCCAGACCTGAACCCATTGGAAACTTCTGGAATGTAA
The DNA here is from genome assembly GCA_033576535.1 of Allobates femoralis. NCBI lineage: Eukaryota > Metazoa > Chordata > Amphibia > Anura > Aromobatidae > Allobates > Allobates femoralis. The sequence goes on from JARQOC010000004.1 coordinate 260,986,846, forward strand.
TCAAGAGGAAGATGGATGGTCACAAGCCATCAAACAAAGTAGAACTGCTTGCATTTTTGTGCCAGGAGTGGTATAAGGTCACCCAAAAGCAGTGTGAAAGACTGGTGGAAAGCATGGCAAGACGCATGAAAGCTGTGATTAAAAATCAGTTATTTCACCAAATATTGATTTCTGCACTCTTCGTGAGTTAAAACATGAGTATTGTTGTTTGTATATGAATATGAACTTGTTTTCTTTATACTATTTAAGGTCTGAAAGCACTGTTTCTTTTTTATTATTTTGACGATTTCTCATTTGCTGCAAATACAGTAAATACATTTTGAGCTTTGAATTTCGAAGACATGTTGTCAGTAGTTTATAGAATAGAACAGCAATGTACATTTTACTCAAAAATATTCACGGTTTGAAGGTGCAGCCAGCACAACCCTGTCTCAGTGCCTCCTCTCTGACCTCAGCGTTCCTTAGGGTCCCTGGAGCCTTGTTCAGGGGTCCTGCATACTGCCTCTTGTAGAGATCCTGGTGCACGCTTCCTGAGATACATCGTATCGTCACTTCTGGTTTCGGGGTAAAAGAATGGAGCCGCACACAGGAGCTTCTTTGCAGATTTATTTTGCTTCACTTGTCTTTACATGGTGGGGGTGCGGGTGGGAGGATAGGGGGCTTTCAAAACTAGGCTGTTTCGCACCACAAGTGGTGCTTCTACGGGTACAATCCTAGCACCCCCGCTATGTAAAGACCCCTGAAGCACAATAAATCTGCAAAGAAGCTCCTGTGTGCCGCTCAATTCTTTTACTCAAAAATATACATATAAAAAGAAAAATCAGATAAACTGAAAATTTTGCAGTGGTCTCTTAATTTTTTTCCAGAGCAGTATATCATGACAAGCCAAAAGTACAATGGGTCAGAGGTTAAAGGCAAAGTCTGAGTATATCAGAACAATATTTACCAACTTATCAAGTTCAAAATAGAGAAGAAAATAAAACTGTGGTGATCAAATTGTCTGTGGTGTCCAGATTACTTATATTATTTCATGTTGTGCTAAGGGGATTCCTGATCTCTGTCGCTGTAAAATCGCTCCTACACTCTGAAGGAAAGTAAAGAGACTTACCAAATGAGTTCGGACCTAAGAGAGTGGTCATGTGTTAAAGCTATTTCAGAATGTGACCATTGTCGCAGTAGAAAAAGCGCTAATAAAGTGTGCATAGCGATAGTTTAACTACGCTCACTTCTGGTCACCACATCAGAATTGGCATAAGCGGTTGGCACTGGTTGGCAAATGGGGACTGTAATAGGTGATACCTGTATGTGCTGTATATATATATCACTTTGTTTATTTTGCCTTGTAATTCATAGTGCATATTTGAGGAAGGTCTAAATGAAGGAAACGTCACGTATGATTATGTATGATCTTCCACATTTAGACTGTACACCATAAATCAACATAATTGCTTTATTTTGGAGTGCCAGATTTTTTTCTACAAGTATCATGATGTGGAACTCTATCCGAGCACCCATACCTCCCAGAGTGCCCTACTTATCTATTTTATATTTATGGCAGATATAGTCCGATTTTAAAGGAAAGTAAGCGTAATATGGCTTGGATCTGCTACACTGTTTCCTTGACCGTCTATACCATCTATGGTCCGTAATAATGCCCATTTCTTTGTTTTCCTCAGCGCTGACAAATAAAGGTAGATACGTATCCATCATCCAATAGGATCAGGCAGATGTCTGATCGGGTCAAAATGTATTCTGCAGTAGGACAATGACCTCAAACATACAGTCAATATCATTAAAAATTGTCTTCAGGTTGATGATGAACAAGGAATCCTGAAAGTGATGGCATGAGCCTCCACAGAGACCTTATCCCACCTTCATGAAATCTGTTTGGGATTACATGAAGAGACAGAAGGATTTGTGCAATGCTACATCCACAGAATATATGTGGTTAGTTTTCCAAGATGTTTAGGACAAACTCCATGCTGAGTTCCTTCATATAGAGAGGGCAAGTGTACCAAGAATTAATTCTTTGATGCTGTTTTGAAGCCTATGTATGGTCACACCAAATATTTATCTTATTTTGATTTATCTTTTGTGTATTCACTATATATTTTGTCAATTGATTAAAATAAGCCATGAACACCTACAATTTTTATAAGATTCTAACCAATCTTTTTCAGATATAGCATATAAAAATGTTGCATGAATAGCGCATGACTACTTTTATTTTTAATGCAAATCAGATTTAGATAATTCAATACTGTTGACCTCTGGATCAAGAAAGATGACTTAATTGTTAATTGGTTTTGTTGAATAAAATAGAATGTGCAGAAATGTATCATAACCTGTGCTAATCAGGTATTTAATTTAATTTTATTGATGATTTGTCGACAGCATACTTTTACGTGATGGCCCATTTTATTAACTAAGCGATGTTAGTCTTAATGACAATTAAATGAGCATCTTTTACAGCAGTTTCTTGTTTAAACAGAAGGCTGCATAAATCATTAAAATCAATAGTACATTTTTCTGTATCATGTCTTCAGTTGTTACAAATGTTAACCTAAAGCACAGATATATCATTTATTAGTCTTAAATGTTAGTATTGATCTTGGAAGCTTTGGTTGACTAGTAAAGTGCAAGTGTTAATTACTAAGTCAGTCTCTTTGTCAGTACAATGGACAATTATGCTTTTTTTCCTTAACCATCTTGACTACAAAGTGAAGAAATTACTTTTTAGCCCTAGATTTCGAATTTGAAAAAAGATATATATAACTTTGTGGCCCTTGTGAGATTATTATTATTATTATTATTATTATTGTTAATAGAGCACTATTGTTTCCATGGTCCTGTACATGAGAGAGGGTTACGTACAAAACAAGTCAAAATTACAATGAACAAATTAACAGTGACAGACTGGCACAGAGGGGAGAGGACCCTGCCCTTGTGGGCTTACATTCTACAGGGCAATGGGGAGGGAGATAGTAGGTTGGCTCAGCTCTGATAGTGGTGGAGCACTGGCTCTGGTGGTGGTGGAGTGCCAGGTCCGATGGAGGAGAGCCAGGTCTCTTGGTGGTGGAGCACCAGGTCAGGTGGTGGTAGAGCGCCATCTCTGGGGGTGGTAGTGTCATTGCAGACTGTATGCTGTTCTGCAGAGTTGGGTTTTGAGGTTTCGCTTGAAAGTTCCGAGTGTAGGGGATAATCGTACGTGTTGGGGTGCATTGTTTTCTTTCATAAAGTCTGATAAATATCCAGAACTTTTTTAATACTATATATTTAGTAATAATATAATAATAACAATTTCCAAGAACTTGGAATAAACTAAGAATCAGTTCTTTAGTTGGAAGACATCCAATTACAGTGATGCCACAATCAAAAATTCTTAATTCTCGGAAAATTGTCATGACCCATTGTGGAAAATTCAGAATCAATTCAGAGTGAAGAATATGGAGGGTACTGAACATATGTAAGGGTACTGATAGTTTCTTTTGTTAAGATACAGAATTCTTCAAGGGCCCACAGCCATCTTTTTTAAAACCTGGGCAAGAAATTCTGCTACACTAATCAGAAAGACTCACAGGTTTGTCAGTTGGTAATTAAATGCCATATGCTCGCATTAACACATCGGAAACTTGTTAATTAATGCAGGCAATGCTGGATTCTTGGGTGTTTTTTCTTGCAAATCACAAGCAAAGTGATAAAATATGTACAATTGAAAATATTTTTCTCCTCAATTAAAAAGTGTAATTAAATGAATTATTTCCATCTTAAATAGGCAGACAATTGAATCTCCATAGAAAACGAGATATTTATGGGGAAAGATGCATTTCATTGTAAGACTTTTCAAGCAAGCAGGTTCCAGGTGTGATGTTCAGTTTCACATCAAAGCATTAACCTAGTTTTCGAGAAGTATTCATTAATCCATTTTTAGTATGCCGGAAAACAAGGACAATCTAAGTTCACTGAAACATAATATTAGTGTTGGTGCTATATATTCGCCATAACAAGGCTAAATGCACCTGATTTTCAATGATCCCTTTAAACATCTGCTTATACAGGTGCATACATCTGTCACTGATGCCTTTTTAAAACAGACCTGCAACTTTTTGGGGCATAGTGATGTTGCTAAAGGCAGTTACAATGCTTTTTAGTACAGAATTATATAATACAATTTATTGTCCTCTTCTTTGAAGACCATTTTCAATGCAATTTTGAGTAGTCATCTCAAAGAGGTGCTATATATTTGGATATTAGCATAGCATCTAGCTGTCCTTTGTTCAAATGATTTGGAGAAATGTGGCTAATAACCAACATTTCTTCCATTAAAGCTTCCAAACATGATGTTCCTCAAGCTTCGTAGATGAAAGCATAACGTTAAAAATAACCTGTCATAAAAAAAATCCTCTAATAACCTGCAAATAAGGGGTTAATCTGCAGGTTAATAGCATTCTGACACTGTATGACCACCACACTGAAAGACTTGCTGCCAAGAGAAAATGATCTTTATTCCTCCCAGTAGCCATGGGCTGTAACCATACCTTGTCACTGACCGACAGCTGGATTTGTACTGATGCAATGCTGAGCGGGCTGTCAGTCAGTGCTGCGGGCATGGGTACATCTGCTGCTCCCACTGCATTAAGTGGTGATATAAAATGTGCCTATTACTAAAAGCTCAAGGCAGCTGAATTTAATAAATCCGGCAGCAGCTTCAACTGAGTTCACAGCCTTGGAAACTAGTGCTGTAATCTCAGTTGAACCTGCTGCCAGATAGAGGTTGGAGGTCGGTATCTGTGTTTGGCTGTTGGAGCTAGTACAGTGAATAACCAGGAAGTTAATGAGTGGACCCGGATGTACAAGCACACGGTCCTCAGTAAGTATGACGCTGATGTATAATCACTTTTTTGCTCATTTGTACGGCCCTCCAGCCTATAGCCACCATTTTATAAATTTAAAATCCATATTCAGGATTTTTACTCAAGATCAGGTCAAGTATGGTCCCGAACCCAAACTTTAAAAAAAGTCTGGTCGGAGCTGTCGAACCCGAGCATAAGAGGGTTCACACATCTCTATAAGTTAACAATCGTGGGCTTCGCTCCACTCCATCCACGATTGTTAGAGGTAGGCCCTGGCTGTAATACACAACCATTATCTGCTGAGTACAGGTTTGGCTTACCAAATGAGCCCACTCCACAAGCCTTCTACCAATTTGTGCCATACATACATGGCAGATGTCATGAAGAAGATATTTAGTGTTTTGGGGGTAACATACTTCTTTAAGCTGAGACATAGTGTTCTTGGTACTTCACAATCACCTTGTGTACTTTCAGCATATTACCTTTTAATCAGAAGTTGCATATCTGGTACCTTTAGATTAGTAATTATCTTTTTGAATCATCCACTTTCTCTGTTATGTCTTACTAGAAATAAGCCCAATGCTATCGCTTCGGGAGCGGCGCGTGACCAATCAGCTGAGCAGCGGCGGGCAGCTTTAAATCTCCCGTCAATACCGCGCTGCTCAGCTGATTGGTCGCGCATCGGGCAGCAAGCGACCAATCAGCTGAGCAGCTTGGTATTGGCGGGAGATGTAAATTTGGCAGACGCTCATTTCCCACAGCCGGGAGGTCACCGGCGCCTGTCGCTGATCTCCCGGTGGAATAGCAGTGAGCGGCGGGTACCGCTGATCTCCCAGTAGCGTCAGCGCTGACCTCTCATCGGTGGGAGATGAGCGGCGGGCAGCTTTACATTTCCTGCCAATACCATGCTGCTCAGCTGATTGGTCGCATGCCGTGTAGCGCACGACTAATCAGCTGAGCAGCGCAGGTATGGCGGGAGATTTAAACACTGCGGGCAGTGCACAACCAATCAGGTGAGCAGTGGCAGGCAGCTTTAAATCTCCCTCCAATAATGCACTGCTCAGCTAAGCTAATTGGTCATGTGCCGGCACTGCCGGGCAGCGTGTGACCAATCAGCTGAGCAGCGTGGTATTGGCAGTAGATTTCAAGCTGGCTCTGCTTATCTCCTGGCGGAATAACAGTGAGCGTTGGGCCGTCAGGAGATCAGCAGCAGGTGCTGCTGATGTCCCGGCGACGTCGCCGCTGACCTCCCAGTGGCGGGAGATGAGCGGCGGGCAGCTTTAAATCTCCTGCCAATTCCACCCTGCTCAGCTGATTGGTCGCACGCTGGCCAATCAGCTAAGCAGTGCAGTATTGGCGGGAGATTTAACACCACTCAGCTTGTTGGTCGCGCGCCGAATGGCGCACAACCAATCAGCTGAGCAGCGGCGGGCAGCTTTAAATTTCCCGCCAATACTGCGCTGCTCAGTTGAATAGCGGTGAGTTGCTGCCACCGCTGGGAGATCAGCAACAAGCACCTCAGATCTCCAGGTGGAATAGCAGTGACGTGTATGTCACTTGCAGAACCCCAGTTCGTGGCCTTACGGCAACGAACTGCGCCTGCACAGCTGCCAGTGCCTATCGCAGTGCTGCAATGCATTCTGGGATAGGGTTGCATAGCCCACTGACAATTATGTATGTAGATGTATCCTTCTGTTTTCAGCCACGTTAACGTCGTATGAGTGATTACCCCAAATACAGAGAGGGAATTCATCAGACATTTACATTAAGGATTGACAGAATTTTTGTTTGACTAATCAAGTGAGAGTATTACCTACAGCAAATTTCTCTTCAGCACCATGGACAGTCCTACTTTTTGTTTTACATATAGGCAATCTTGCCTGTACTCGCACATGAAAAACATTGTTGTGAAATATTTTCCACTGGAAGAAAATGACAGAATTGTATGTGTTTATTGGTGCAATCTAATTAGGTAGCAAACAGGTTAAATCAGCTAATCATTGTTCAGGGGAGTCAGGGTTGACAGACTCACATTAGTATTGTATATTCAATTAAAAGTGTAATCAAAATTAGGTAAATATTTATAAATTTTTATCTTATAGATATGTCTAATGTTGGTGTTATCGTGTGCAATGGCAACATATATACTGTGAGATGGTTGGACTCCAGTATACCTCCTGTTTGTGGGATTCACAGATGCATTTTGGGAATTGTATTACTTGTGACTCCCTACTATTCTGAAGTTTCACTCTATTGAAAGCATGAGAAGCCTAAAGCGATAGAAGACAAGTCACAGATATCAACTTTCTTCAGCCATTCAGGAACCTGTAGAGTATTTTATAATCGTCTAAACAAACTTGCCCTTCAACCATTATAAATGGTTCTAAAGCAAACAGTAGACATGTTATTTCCATACAGCAATCATTTTGTAGCCTTTGATAGCTCAAGATACAACGAAAAACTACAACTCTTTCTATTACTATAGAGAAATTGTAAAAAATAATCGCACATAATGCAGAGAATAAATACCTTACCAGGCCTAACTGGTTATTCAACATTCTTCTAGAGTTAAAATTCTAGCACTTTGGTTCACAAAAAGAACATAGAAGGACAATATATCTATGAGATGCTACATCATCCAATGGTAATCTCATTATAGGAGGATAATGTTTGAGTGAAATTAGGTCAGAACTAGTGATGAGCGAGCACTACCATGCTGGGGTGCTCTGTTCTTGTACGTTATGAGCAGTTGGATGCTTGGACGGGCTTGGAAGTCAATGGTGAATGCAAACATTTTTCCGTAAATATGCTCAAGTTCCTTATTGACTTCCTTTATACTTGGTACTCAGGTTTTGCCAAGCATCCAACTGCTCATTATGAGTACTGAGCACCCAAACATGCTAGAGCTCGCTCATCACTAGAGAAAACAATGGGCTACATTTTTTATACCTTTTAACATTATAAAAACTGAGCAAATACTAGAACAGCATTTATGATTTACATGTTTCAATAAGTTACACTGCTGTTAAGAGTCCAACTTTCTGCATATTTGGACTATTTTCAACAAATGAATCAAAGATTTGCCTATTAGTGCGTTGATACAAACCTTTGTTGGCTGCGCATCTTTGTGTTGCCTACGCCAGCACTGGAGGAAGAGCCCAAATAACTATGCAAAATAACTTAATGGAACCAGAGCTAAAACATGTACACTTTATTCTCATTTTGCTGACTTTGTAACAACAAAACTATTTTCTGTATCTGAGGGAATTGCCCCTTTTTCTAAGGAAAAAAGGAGGTCTCTTAACAAACAGGAGAGAAAAAACATCACAAACAAAAAAAAAATGGAAATACAACAACTCTGCTTAAATAATTTGCACAATAATAAAAATAAATATGTGTGCTGGAAAGTCTCACGGGGAAAAATTCTGACTCGGTAGCTGTACTTCAAAACTGGCTCTGACAGCCTGCTCATTAACAATGAATTGAATTTGCATGCCATTTAGAGAGTGGATAGAATAAAATCATAAAAAGAGAATACAGAGTACTTTAAGCATTTTAAACAAAAAAAAAAGAGATTTCAGTTTGCGTTAACTGTGCATAAATCAGTAAGAACCAATTCAGATGTACAATATAAGGGCAGATTTAATGCAAATAGAACATCTTGCAGCATGTGTGTAAACCTAGTAAGTGTGATTGTCAGTGTTCAGCTGTGGTGGTCTAGATTGCACTGCCTGTTAGCACCACAGAAGAAGATAACCCACTGATAGCTGAAGAGCATCTGCTTCATTTCCAACCAATTCAAGATCATTACCAATCAAAGGATTAGCTCTTAGATAGCAATGTGTACTTCCCATATGGAGCACTTTCCACGGATTGATGTTTAACCACCTCAGGAAAAATGATCAGCTTGGATAAATAAGGGAGAGTGAAAACTAGATAATATCATGCCTCTCTTTCCAACAACATCTCATTCAGGAAAATACTACCTTGTGTCACGCTGACAACAAGACAATAACATGAAAGTCAGCCATTATCACCTAATTCATTCGAACAGATTTCCTCAAATGCTGTTGCCGGATTGGTTCTTCATACCAAGACTTTGATGTCAGAGCACAAAAATAGATAATGCTCATAAGGCGCGTGTTCTAACAGCCGCTTGAGAGATCATGCTAAGATTTGTTTGTAAAGTGAAATGAAATAAAAATAAAAATATTGCAATGGCATTTTGAATCCCTATATGATTACATTCTGTATAAGTGCATTGAGTAGACACTGCTTTCGAGTACGAAAAATGAAGCCACCCATACCCTCCTATTTCAGAGCAGTTAGATCACTTTATGTCACCTGTAACAAGGACCTTATTTATTATTTGCATGTGAATTGTCCATTACACTGTATTTTAACCCCTTCATGACCAAGGACGTATACCGTATGTACATCTTTGGCCGTGTTCCCTACCTTTGATGCAGGCTCACTCACGCGCCGAGCTGGCATCATTCCCGGCACATGTTAGCTGATCTGATCAGCAGATATGTGTAGCTAACAGCACTGATTGAATCGCCGGTCCGATCGGCACTGTTAGGGTATGTGCCCACAGGAAGGTTTAGTGGCGTTCAAACCATCAGTAAACCGCTGGAAATGATCAGTTCTGAGCTCTGAAGTCTCCAGCTGTTTTCCGGTGGTTTTCCTGCGGTTTTTTTCAGCGTGTGCACAGCGTTTTTCAGTCGGTTTTTCCAGCGGTTTTTCCGGCGGTTTTCTATGGAGGATTTTGTTCATGGAACCGATCAAAAACCGCTGAGAAGAATTGACATGCTGTATGCTGCTAAACCGCTGGGAAACCGCTCAACTGCGGGCAGATCCGCTCACATAAACCGACTATGTGTGCACAGCGGTTTCTAAATTACATAGGGTTACTTGTAAGTCCTAACGCTGCTTAGGATTTACATAAATTTAAATAAAACCTATGCTAAACCGCTGGCAGTTTTCGCTGCTAAACCGACGTTAAACCTTCCTGTGGGCACATACCCTTAAACCTTTGGATTGCGCTGTCAATCACAGCCAGTGCGGAAAAATAAATAATATAATTTAAAAGTAGAACTCGTCGCGCCAAAAACAAGCCCTCATATGTCTGCATTGACGGAAAAATAACAAAAGTTATGGCTCTTGGAAGAGGGGGAGTGAAAAAGGGAAAAGAGAAAATTGCCTGGGGGTGAAGGGGTTAATGTTCCCTGCTGCACACGCCCAATATTCTTAAAGTTCAGGACGTGAACATGTGTTCCTGTTTTCCCTACAGGTCTGCAAACACAACTTTTTTGTCCGTTTTAAAAAAAATTATTTCTGCAGGATCCATTTTTTCTTAACATGGGAGTCAACAGAAATTGACCTGATTGCTAATTAACCATCCATTATTCTTTCATTTGCAAAGGATCTAATTTTTGCTTAATGGATCAGTTCCAAAAGGAAGACAAACAGGAATCAGTAAACGGATCCATTTTCCCTAGAGTCCCATGTTAAAAAAACGGATCCTACAAAAATCAATTTTTTTCTAATCTGACAAAAAAGTTGTGTTGGCACAACTTTTTTGCCAAGATATTGCTGCTGGATTTGTTCTAACGGATGATTGGACATGGGAATCAGCCTATATGTGACTTCTCTGTTAGTGGCTTTTCTCCAGAAAGACACAAAAGGAACCGCTGCTGCAATTCAATAGCCAACTTTAAAGAAGTTATAAGTTGTGGGAAAGTAGGGAGGCCCCATACATATTAGACTGATGGTGTCAGAGAGTTTGTGATGACTTTAGTTAATCTGTATAATAATGTATATAATAACACAAAACAAAATCTACTCTTGATAAGGTCTATTGATATTTGGCCATGGCTGTAATAGTAATAGTTCCCACAACCATGTGCATGTGACCAAGGTTCAGGTATACCTTATGAGTGAATTCAACAATGTATTCACAACTAGTGATATCCTTATTCTCCCCTACTGATTAGTCTTAGGCACCTTTCACACTGGTGTGATCTGGACAAAAAAACGCATCTGCGCATGTGCTGCTAATGGCTGCACTTGCGGTACACTTGCGGCACACTTGCGGCAAGCCCCATACATTGTCTATGGGGCTTGTTGCAGGTGGGCAAGTGCGGTATAACCACGGTTCCTACACTTGCGGCCGTGGAAAAAAACGCTGCTGGCCGCGTTTTTTTACGCAGCCGCAAGTGTCGTAACCGTGACTATACCGCACTTGCCGCACCTGCAACAAGCCCCATAGACAATGTATGGGGCTTGCCGCAAGTGCGCTTCAAGTGTGGCCGTTTGGCAGCAGATGCGGTAAATCTGCCGGATCTGCCGCAATTTGACAAAAACGCTAGTGTGAAAGTGACCTAATACAGGTGTCACTATTGTGTGCAAAATACAGACATCTGCACACTCTGTCTCTGTTCTCCAAGGTATTATGTCACAAGTATAACTAATCAATAATTTTTTTCTTAATCATAATGGTATATCCATGGGCTTTTAGGGAGATGATTGTAGGAATAATGCTAGTAGGTAATTGTTGGTCATCCCGACCATCACCTACCTACTAACATGAATGTTTTGTGTGAGCAGATTTCTAGATTATGTTGAGTTATAGTATTTAATTAATAATATTCAGCCAATCATACAATACTTCAGGCAATTATCATGTGAATGAACCCAGGCTAACATTTGCCGATTAGCCACCCAAATTATGCAACTAGAAAATGTGCTTTTTGCAGCATGTTAAACGACGATGCTGTGTGACATTTCTAAGTTTGGCAAGTAAAGAAGATAGAATGATTGTTCATTCATTTGATACAGATCATTTGCTAAGAACAATTATGCCTCTTCAAACCTTCAATGAGTTTTTGACAGAAAGAAGAAATTTACTGAATGTTTCTTTTAACACTTTAGTAACTTACCATCCTCATGTACATTACTATGAATGGTATAAGGCAGGGCTCACATGATTCGTATCCAAAAAAGGGCCAGTGAGATCTGCAAATTGCAGACCTGACTTGCTCCGAGTGTCATTCCATGCTCTTGATATCATAGAGGACAAGTCCAGGAGTGGCCTGCTGTTTACATGCAAACTCTGGTCCTAAGACTGACCAGGCTAATGGGAGCTGCAAGTTTTTTCCCATACGAACCATAGATTGCTGCGCAGCCGCGCAGAGATTGTTACTGGTCTGTTGTGCACAAAGACAGCACACGATGTAACACACGGCTATCCTAACTCTGAATAATGCAGCTAATTTCATTGGCTAGACCAAGATTTAAAGAATAATTGATGTGTTGATCTAATGATAACTCTTTGCCATATTCATATGTATGGCTGGCTAACAAAGTCAATTGTAATGTGAGGTGTTCTCTGCTATTTTACATAGGACTGCAGGTAAGCTGAAAGAGTGATTCAAATATAATGGACTAGATTTACTCTTAGTTGGATATAACCATAAAATCATATCATGATCAATGGAGACTGATATCAGAGTAATCTCAGCTACATCTGTATTGTGATTCAGGCTTTAATTCTAATCTTCCAGTACCAAGAATTGATGTATGAAATTGTTCTAGCATTCAAGTTACATGAAACCTTCTATTTTTTCATAATTTATGGTTGCTAGTTCTGCTTTCTGCTTTACTGCACAATTTAAGTTAACACATCAGAAGTTCATAGAAAATGGAAAATCTAGCAGATTATTCTGCAGTACAGCTCAATACAGTCACCACAAACTGCGTCACATTTGGTAGTGCACATGCACGGACCACACGTGGGCCAATGGTGGTAGCTTATGTGCTAGTGATCAGGGTCTATTTTCTACATGGATCATAAGTCTGCATGAAAAAAATGTGATTAGTGCATGGGAATAATAGGCAGCACTTGTTATTCTGACAAGTTGTAGAAATGACTCGTCGCAAAGTTTAGCATTTAATGTGTAAACCCTATTTTACTTTTCATGTCATAAATAAAAGATACACATGAAAATAGGCAACTTTGTAATATATCTTTATCAAAGAAATCTTCTTTCTCGCTTTTGATTGATATTTCAATCATTTCTTCGGTAAAATATGTACTCAGCAAATACTGACATTCACATCTACTATATAATTGCCAGTTGAGAGCTGTACGCGAATCCCATAAGGCACCGCAGCACTGTCACTTGCGCCTTCGCAAGTGACATACATGTGACTGCTATTTCGCGGCGAGCACCACAGATCTCCCGACGGGATAACAGTGAGCGGTGGGCCTCCTGGAGATCAGCGGAGCTTGTCGCTGATCTCCTGGCATGGCAGCCGCTTATCTCCCGCCGCAGGGCGACGCGCGACCAGTCAGCTGAGCAGCGCTGTATTGGCAGCAGATTTAAAAATCCCCACCCGACCCTCACTGCTATTCCGCCAAGAGATCAGCTGCCGCCAATACCACGCTGCTCAGCTGCTAGTGGTATTCGTGCCACATTTTAATATTGCTAGCAGCTGTAGTATTGGTTAGTATTGTATGGGTGGCTCAGTGGTTAGCATGTATGGTGGCTCAGTGGTTAGCATTGTATGGTTGCTTCCAGTGGTTAGCACTTTATGGTGACTCAGTGGTTAGCACTGTATGGTCGCTTAGTGGTTAGCACTGTATGGTGTCTACGTGGTTAGCACTGTACGGTGACTCAGTGGTTAGCACTGTACGGTGGCTCAGTGGTGAGCATTGTATGGTGGCTCAGTGATGGGACGCAGGGTCACGGGAGGCAGAAGGCACAGGGGAGGCAGGGATACAGGGGAGGGAGAAGGCACAGGGGATGCAGAAGCCACAGGGGAGGCAGAAGGCACTGAGGAGGCAGAAGCACAGGGGGAGACAGAGTCATGGGCAGAGACAGTGCACACAGTGGCTGAGTGCACACAGAGCAGAGAGAAAGGCACCAGTGAGAGTGCACAGGGGGAGAGGCAGCACAGAGAATAGAGAGCACACAAGGGGAGACAGGCACAGACACTGACCCCCCAATGCAATATCATCGGGCTTATTTCTAGTTACTGAGATAAGTGACAGTTGGTGCTTTACAAATCTGTGGAGAGGGGATGGGGAAGGAGGAGAAAGGCAGATACAGACATTCTGCCATAGGTTCTCCTGAGACTGCAATTTCAAGAGAACCAGTCACCATGAAAATGCAGTGTAATCTGCAGGCATTATGTTATAGAGCAGGGGGAACTGAGTAGATCGATATATAGTTTTATGAATAAAGATTCAGTATAAACTGTGATTTCATCATTTAAATCCCTGCTCTTTCTGGGATTTTGAGTCCAGTGAGCGGTCTTATCAGTGACTGACAGCTATCCTTGTATAAGTGTGCATACAGAAACAGCTGTCACCAACTGATAGGGCCGCCCATTGGACTTAAAATCCTAGAAAGATCAGAGGTTTAAATGATGAAATCACAGGTTATACTGAATCTTTTCTCACAAGACTTTAAAATTTAAACCACTTAGTTCCTCCTGGTCTATATCATGGTGCCCTTAGATTGCACTGCATTTTTCTGGTGAAAGGTTCCCTTTTAATTCTCCATCTACTATGTAAAAGCCCAATCCAGTCTGTCTGTCTGTGTGTCTGTAAGTTTGTCCTGAAAACAGCTCCACCTATTGGACATCATGTATATTACAGTTAAACTGGATTGTGAAAAAGCCCATAGGATTGGTTGATCAGTCAAGTTTGGTTGATTAGTCAAAGAAAACAGTGCAACATATAGAACTTCTATGATGGGGGATGCCCACACACTGTCCGAGACACTGGCTGCTTTGTAGGCATTCATTATTGCCTGCGCCTGGGTCCGCAACTTCATACCCTTGGGGCAGTCCATCCTGCTGCTGCATTTCTTCCCATTTGCGTTCCACTCTGGAATGGAGGCTGGCACCGTGGCTTCTCAGCGTACAGGAGGAAAGATACATCATGCAGGGGTGAGTGAGACAGTGTACAATGGGGGGAGGGAAAGCACACAGGGGCAGATACAGCACAAAAGAAGAGAAAGCACACAGGTGGAAGAGAGAACACACAAGGGGAAGACACAACACAAGGGGAGAGAGAGCGTACAGGAAGAAGAGAAGGCACATGGGGGACAGAAACAGCACAATGGGAGAGAGAGCACATAGGTAGAGAGAGACAGCACAAGGGAAGAGAGACTGTTCAGGGGGAGAGATAGCACAAGGGAAGAGAGAGCACACACTGGAAGAGAGAGCACAGGGGGAGAGACAGCACAAGGGGAAAGAAAGTGCACAGGGTGAGTGACAGCACAAGAAGAAAGAGCAATCAGGGGGATGGAGAGCAGCAGCGCTTTACAAGCCATGGCCACCCAGTACAGCAGAGAGCTCCTCCTGCGATTAGTAGCGGGAGTATTTAGACAAACATATAATCATACCCAAAATTAGAGACTGCTACGATTCTGGGCTCCGGTGAAAAAACGTGACCAAACCATACAGAAACGAAGCCGGGGCAATTCGGCGCACATAGCATGGCAATCTATGGGGGCCGGATCCGGGAAAGAACAGGATCGTTTCTCGATCCGGTTTAGTGTACTGTGCATGCTCAGTGCACTAAAACTGCTCTGTTCGCGTAATTTCACTTTAACAGTGTATTTATATACACTGCTATACTGAATATTAATAAAGGAATGGTTAAAAATAAAAAAATGCTCACCTCTCCGCCAAGTGTCCCGCGATGCGAGGTGTCCAGGCTGCAGAACCTTAAATTAGCTTACCGGAAAGGGGTGGCAACCCAATCAGCTGATGTGTCACATGACAGCATCAGTTAATCGGTTTAAACCACCGCCCACATGATCGGTGGGCAAGTGGTTTAAACCGATCAGCTGATGCTGTCATGTGACACATCAGCTGATTGGGTTGCCCAACCCGCCTGGTCAGCTGATTAAGGTCCTTGCAGCCATCGGAGGTGGATGTCTTGCATCGCGGGACACTCGGCGGAGAGGTGAGCATTTTTTTTTTTATCTTTAATTATTCCTTTCTTTAATTTCACTTTAGCAGTATATGTAGATGCACTGCTAAAGTGAAAGTAACAGCACCGACATCACTTGCCTGGCTCGGCCCCTCCCTGCACTTTCTGTGTCCAGATCCCTCTAAATCACGGATTCAAACACAGAAATGGCATCCAAAGTTACAATCCGGACCTGTCTGTTGCTGTCCATATGGTACTGCAAAAAACAGGATCCCCACAGACAGGAACAAACCGTGGTGTGAAGCCAGCCTTATCTGTGTATGTGTATCTCTTTTATAGATACAAAATGCATAGAATATGCCTTTTTTTGCAATGTATACTTCAGTATTAGTGCACAGGTTCATTACATGCCCACATCCTTCACTACAATGTGACAACTCAAATTAGTTCATGAAATAACTATACTCTGGAATACCATAGGTGGTTGACACACCAACATAGTGAATTAAGTTAAAAACTGATGGAAACCAGCTTCCTACACACACAATAAGATGCAATGTGAAACTGAAGGAGCACCTAGGTGGTCTGGCCACTAAATAGACATTCTTCAGGTTTCCTCACCTTGAAGCCTATTGCCCAGCACTTCGAAACAAACACAATCCTTACCACTTCATGCTGAGGATGATAATAATGGCCCCCACAGGCCTTAGCATAATCTT
This sequence comes from Allobates femoralis, assembly GCA_033576535.1. Classification (NCBI taxonomy): domain Eukaryota; kingdom Metazoa; phylum Chordata; class Amphibia; order Anura; family Aromobatidae; genus Allobates; species Allobates femoralis. The sequence continues at coordinate 261,003,366 of JARQOC010000004.1, forward strand.
TACTTTTTTAGGTCCCATTCACACATTTGTGTTTCAGACATCACACAGATTCAGCATGATCTCCCTCATTCACTCATTTGTTTTTCTCTTATGAGTTGTAAGCATTTTATTTATTGCTAGCACATAGATACATTATAGTCTATTGCTACTTTAGTTTTGCAGACCAATGCTACATCAAACTCATACATTTTAAAGTGTAGGTTTGTGATGTAAACTGACAATATACAAGTTGCATCTGTTTTTCATTAAAGGAAATCTGTCAGCAGGTTTAGCAACTTTATCTGACAACATCACAATTTTGAAAAAGAAAACCTGAATCCAATTATGTATCCCTTAGTTTACTTTGTGAAGCAGAGTTCTTAGATATGGTATGAAGCAGGGCTGAGAAAACCAACTCCACCCACACCATACACTCTATGTACATTGTATATTGACAGTGAGTGAGTGAGTGATCTCTAGCCCCCTGTAAGCTTTAAAAAAAGACTTTAGACACCTTACAGTTAAGAGGTCGCCTGGGTGGGATCTTAAGAGGTCCTGGTTGCTGGCACAGCCTTCCCTGCCTTCTCCCTGTGTGTTCCGCAAACTCTATGTTTCTGCCGCCCCTCCTCTTCTTCTGGGTCTGCCCTCCTCTTATGCTCCTGACATAACACAAAGCAGGAGCAGAAGAGGAGGGTAGACACAGAAGAAGAGAAGGCGGCGGCATATACATAGAGGGGGAGGAACACACAAGGAGGAGGCAGGAAGGCTGTGCCAGCAGAGAAGACTCTTAATAAGATCCCACCCAGGCAACCTCTTAACTGTAAGGTTTCTAAACTCTTTTTTAAAGCTTACAGGGGGGCTAGAGACATGGAGTCCCCTTCCCTGAATCCAGCAGACATGCTGCATTCAGTGCTGCATTCAGCTTGCCAAGAACCAAGGGATGACAGGTCCTTTGTAATATGCAGTCCATGCCCTGAAATTTGCTAAATGGAATAAAGATGAGGCTTTAGTTTTCTTCCACACCAGCAAATCAAATAACATTTCACATTTTTTTACATAATCTGCCATTGTTTGAAGCGGGCCTTTTACAATAGTTAAACCCCAAAAATGGGTCAGCACACCTGTTGGTATAAGGTAATATGTAGGTGCCCATTCACACTGAGGCCATTAATAGGTAGAACCTAGAATAAAAACAATGATCAAATGCTATGCAGTAAATAAGTACAAATAAAGTAGTAGTAAATGTAAAAAAACATAGGTTAAGCTGGTTTCACACTGCTGTTTTTTGGCGTCAGTGTGGATCTGGCTGAATCGGGGTGCACCTGCATCCGTTTTTGGCCATATTAACTTTCAATGGGGCCACAGGCACTTATGGGTGCATCCAGTTCTTCCTGTTTCTCCCTGATCCAGGTGTCCACAGTTTTTGCACTGTGACCAAAACTTTTTGTTGTGAATTTGGTCTCCATGACAAAACCCAGAAACACCCGAATCAGGGGCACTACGGGTTGAATTAAAATGTGGCCCTATGTAACCCATTTCTAGCAAAGCTCCGGATCCCACTGGATCCAGATGCCGGATCTGGGTTTTTAGTCTGCACATACCCAGAAAGCAGTTCTAAATGACACCCCCCTAGGATAGATCCAGTAGAAATAGGTATGCAATCAGATGCACCCCACCGGTATTATCACTCATCCATGAGATGGATCAGTGATAATGCCAGTGCTGGTGCATTCAGTTTGTCTTAACTCCAGTATCTCTCTTTCTATTATATTTGTTTGTTAAATGGTACTAAAAAAATTGTCTTTTGACATTCCAAACATAATATTTTACAAATCAAAAGATGATACAGGTAAAGTTGTAGAAGAAGAGTGCAATCTCCCATGCTAAAAAAAAACCCCATCAGCATGGTAGCTTGGTTTTATCTCTAGGTAGAAATGTAGTGCACTTTCAGGCTCTTCACATAATTTCACTGGAAGAGTGGCTGCACAAATGTCTCAGCTGTATACTTTGGTTTAGAAAAATACTGCAATTATTGTGGCTATTAATATCCTGGCTATAACCTACCATGACTCTGTGAACAAAGCCCGTTCTGTGGAACCAGATATGGTGTATCAGAAGGTCATATTTGATATGTGTCTAAAGTTTCAAAGTATGTGTAACTCCATTCCTGAGATTGCTGTGAAAGTATTCACAATTATCCATGATGTTCACCCTTCCAGCTAAACTGGGAACCTAACAAAGACAAAATGATAGCCGCTACCGCCAGCAGGCACCACCGCTAAAGAGAATGGCTGCAATTAAAACGAAAAGCTTTTCCTTTGGTCATAGAAGAAAACAGTAAATCTTTGCTAAATCAATGAGTATTTCCAGGGGCTCTTCTCTAGTGATAACAATACTCAGCAAATATTTCAATGTAAAGTAGAGTCTGGGCAAGAACTTGGTTCGCTAAGAATAGTGAGAATTACAATGTAAGCATTAATATGACAAAATAACAGTATGGCTGTATGGGGCTTCATATACTAAAGACTGCACAAATCACAGCCTGGTGCAAATTCTAACTTCAATGGGTTTCAGGCGGATTTGCCATTTGCTAAATAATGATGTTGAGCAGTAGGAATAATGATATTGATGAAAGAAGAGATTTTCCTCCATATTTCCTGACACATTGATGTGTCACATGTTAAAAGAGGGAATCTCTACAAACTTGTACAAAAGAGATTATTTATGGATATAGCTTTGCTGTGCTGTAATTGAAACAAATGATATGTCACTCTTGTTTTTAGACACATTGTCTTGATTTCAATGATACTTACCAAATGCTTTAACATTAATGTGTTTAAAAAACCACATCAGTTACATATAATCATGGTGGCGAGTTATAGGACTGTTATGAGATTTAAAGATTTCAGTCTAAAGTTGTAGACTTTATATTAGGATTGGTGGAGGTCCCTAGATTACATAGCTAACAATTCTGAATCTTGGATGAAGAATTATAGTCACGTGGAGATAGGGTTCTCCTCGGAGAAGTGCCTTTTATGGGAAGGAAGCCTTTTGCTATGTGCTGGGTTGGAGAAAGACCACCCCATATATCTCAATGGAATAAATAGTAAATATTGCAATATAGGCCTTGATTCATAAAGATCATAGATTTTCTCACTGTTCTTGATGGGGGGCATGGTGGAGTCAGAGGCACATGCATCTTCATGTAGCAGCAGTGTCTGACTAGTGGCATTCGCCATCCAGATTCTAATAGGATTTCAGGCATAGAGAATGTCACAGCTCAATATGAATTAGACCAGCTATGAAATCACACCTCCGTTCTGCCCCAACTATGCTCATTTTGGCTGAGCTTGGAAAAACTGGCATAAAAACGTCAAAAGTCGCAACATTTTTGCGCAATTCCACGTTGGGCAAACATTTTTGTGACTTTTCAAAACAATTTGCGCCAGAGTTCTGGAAAGGTTGCTTTGATGAATCGGGGCCATAGTGTATACAAATAGAGGTAATCCTCCAAATGTAATAAAAAATTGTGAGGAAGGTAGTGTAACTAGCCAGTCACATAGTCCTCGGGTGTAGCCATTACCAAAGCTCTTTTCAATTAGTTTACTCACCCATGAACATAATGATTGAGAATTGTACTGTATACTACTGGTTAATCATTATGTAATAATGTAAAGTGGAGCAGATGCTTTGAGTTTTCATGTCATTCTTCTATGTGTTTGACTAAATCGCTGATATAATGTACATTCTAAATGTGCGGTAACAGTACTGTATGTATGTTTTCATGGTCATCTATTTTTAAAAAAATGAGTCTAATAACAAGTCATGGCAGCACGCTTATGAAGTCACACAATTTGTGAATGAATAGATAACCAGTTTTGATATAAATATTCTAAAAAAATAAGGGAAAAAAATCAAACCCCTATGTAGTTAGCATAGTCACAGATTCATTACAAGAGTTTATGAAATAAAAAATCTGATTTATACATCAGAGACCATGTTCTGTATACATTTAGGCCTCGATTCATTAAGACTGGAATTTCTACACCAGTTTTAATGAGAGGAATTCAGAAATAAGATGCATCTAATTCATTAGGAGGCAGGCTGGAGTAACATTTCTAGTGAAAGGTATGAATTTGTCGGGTGAGCATTGCAATACCTTGTCCCACCTCAACCTCTCCCATTTTGGCTGGACTGCCCATACCTGGCGTGAAAATAAAAGTAGCACAATATTTATAAGACTTTGGGATGGGGAAATATTTGCAACATTTGAAAGTTTTTCATATCAGTAATCTGACACCTTGCTAAATTGGGGCCTTAGTGCATACACCAGGAAATTCTCCATAGGAATCCATTAGTAAGACAAACCCAAAAATTGTAATTTTTGCCTCTATCTAGTAGGTATAAAACCTGTAGACGATAGATGCAACTGTGTGCCATTTATCACAGGCATCCATTAAAGAAGTTATCCGGTCTAGAATGAAAAGTCTATAGTTACTCTGAGACTGCAGACTTGTGAGTCCCTCCAGTGCTCAATGGGCCAGTGTACATTTCACCCAGTAGTTAGGTTCTCTCTGGGAAAATGCATATTGCATACTTATATTCATGTGACCTCTGTTCCTGGGTCTGATACCGGCTAAACCTTACAGCGCACAGTGCTCGGAGGATTCACAAGTCTGCAGTCACACAGAGTCACTGCAGACTTTTCATTGTAGACCAGACAACCCCTTTAACTTTATGCTGTGTATTATGAGCTCTTCATAAACTTCTCATTATGTATTTACTGCCAATAGTGGAGGTGTCATTGTGATTGAAAGTGAAGGAGAGAGCTGCATTTGACCACCCTTGTATTAAGAATTTAAAAATGCTAAAACCAATGGTGGGATATATAAGTGAAGGAACGTGATAGCTGTCAAAACACTGCTTTTATTTTGAAACATTGGAATAGTACAATTTGGTAATTTGGTTATTTAAGGGGTAGACCACTGAAGAAATGTTATCACCTTTCCATGCAATAGGTGATAATGTATTAATTAATTTACAGATCTGTCGGAGTCCAACTGTCATTAGCCCTATTAAGTATGAAGTAAAACTCTTCTGATCCCAGCATTCAGATCCCTGCTGGTCTATACATTATCACTGATCCCCAGGATAATCATCACTGTTCAATAATTTATTTCCGTTTCAGAACTTGTCATGTCACATACACATCTAATCATTTCAGGGATGGACCTATCATTAGTGCAATCTGTGCAGTCAAATAGGGGCTCAAGGGGTAAGGGGGTCAATGTTCCCGCTAAAACAGGTAGAATTGTAGATTATCATGAGCTATTGGACATCACAGTGCCCATTTTACACAGGGGGCTTCTTCTGTCTGTATCCGCAGGAGTCATTTGATTTTCTCATCTTGTCACTGTAGAGGTTAAAGTTTATTCATGATTTGGGTACAGAATAATTTGATCCAATCTTGTTTATATCGGAGTATGACATATGAAATACACGTGACGTAATATTCATCGATTGCACATTTGGACTATGCTCAGTACGAAAACTTTATAAAATATTTTTTCTTTTACCACACAGTTCTTTTAGTGTGCTTATGTGCAAATGGCTTTATCCATATACAAATCATACATATAAGTTCAAACCACCAGTTTAAAATAACTATTATATGGTATACGTTTTATATCCATTTTATGCTGCTGGTCATATTATAATGGAGATTTATCTATAATTAATGTTATTTTGCAATATATTTCCATTAAGCTTGATTTTTTTTTTCATACAATTTTATTTGGGAGTCTAAGAGGTAAAAGTTTGACTTATGGAGAGAGATAAGTTAGCATTGAGAGCCTTATGATCTCCCAACGCTAACGATGCTCCTCTGGGAATTTAATTATGTAAGCAGCTTTTTCAGAGAGGAAGAAATCAGGAACTTTAGTGCCACCTAGTGGATGTAGCAATTCGAGGATTCGGTCTCAACTCTTTATAGGGCCTTGCCAGATGACTAAAAATAGGAAGCCAAACTAGAAATTCCATTTGCAGTTGTGTTTTGGGGTGTTTTCACCTCATGAATACAAAATAGGATTGGCTGGGTGAGAGGCCTTTGAAAGGGTGTATAATAGTGATGAGGATGTATTCGTTACCATTCGCTATTCGAACGGATAGCACGGTATTCAGGATACTCGTTACTCAGTAGTGTCGCTGGTGCTTGTGAGTGATGTGTCCATTTTTATCGATCTGACACAAATTGACAGCTCCCTTCACTGCACATTGGTAGTTGGTACCTCAGGGAGAGCAGATTGAATGTTAGGGTCTCTCTGGGGGGCACAGCAAGGTGTTTTAGACATGAATTTGTTGAAAAGCCCACCCTCCCGCCCTGTCCTGGAAAGACTCGTTTTATAGTCAGAAGTCTGTGGGCGGAGCCTATCACTAATTGCCTAACATTGGATTTGCTATTTGGGCGAATATGTGAGTAATATAAACTACTCGTTACAAGTATAGTGAGTGCGAATATTATGCTATTCGCTCATCACTAGTGTATGAGTTAAAAAAATTCATATGGAGAGCAGGAAGTTAGTGCATGGATACTTAAAGTCCTCTAAATTCTCCACTGGGAATTTAAATATGCATGTTGACTCTTCATTTAAGAAAAGGTCAAAAACTCTAATGGAAGTAGCAATCTAAAAGTCAATTCATAACCTTCAAAGGCTTACCACATGGCTTGGATAAGGCAAACAGGACATCACTGCGGGTGCAGTTTCTGATTTGGGTTTTTATCTAAATCTTTGGCAAGGCCTTTATGGCATCAAAATTGACATGATGATTGTCGCATCATGGGGTCTGAAGTTCCTTCTCTCTTCTTCTCTGAAGATGCTACTGAAAACTATTGGAATGGTGGTCTATCTGTATTAATGGTGCGTCCACGCACGATGTGGCCGCGATGTCGGAAGCGATGCGCAGGTGCGCTCGGTTCCGACATCGCTGGCCAGCTGTCACACAGCATCGCTGCGGCCGGCGACACCGCAGCGATGCGGGCGGTGACATCGCTCGCTGGGCTGGACTCAACCTAGCGAGCGATCCGCAGCAACGCTGCGGTATAGGCTGGATCGCCGCCGACATCGCTCTGGCGATGTCACACGGCGCGATCCAGCTTACCAGGGATTGACTGGTTACGTTCTTGTCCGTCAAACCTGACACTGCGACCAGCGATTCGAAACGTCGCGGTCACCGCTGTTTCCACATCGCTGGCCGCTAGTCACAACATCGCTGATTCGTCGCACCGGCGATGCGGCGACGTGCGGTTGACCATCCTCACTGGGTGGCATCAGCCAAAGTCGATCCATCAACGCTGCGAAAGTGGCCCCCACATCGCTTAGGTATAGTCCACACCGGACCACCTTGTCGCAGGTGCAGTTTACTGATTTCTTTGTACTAAATCTTGTCAAGGACCAGCGATCAAAATTGACATGTTTACACAGCGCGATCCAATAGGGACAAGTTCCTGCTCTCTTTTCGCGAAGATCGCTACGAGAACTATTTGGAATGTGGGCTACATTAAAGAATTGAGCTTTATTGACAGTTTTGACTGTTTATTGTATGCAGAAGCAAAGAGAATACCTTCAACTTTTAGATTATAGTAGGGGTTGAGTTATGTGTTATTAGGAGATTGAAACCATCATAGATATGTTTGGGCAGCCATTTTGATTATCTTAATAGATAGAATTCAGGAGAATCAGTGTCTGAATGACAAGAAAACATTAACTTGATAATGAATATATATTTATCCTGTGTGTAAAATCATAGAAGATTGACACTTTGGCGATAGATAGTCTTTAACAAAGAGTCAAATGCATTTTGATTATTGTACACAATTCTGAAATCTCCGGCGTTTTCCCATAATGGACTTTGAAATGTTATTTGTACATCTGTAGCATGACCCCCCTGATATAGTCAACCACTGTGTTTAAAATGAAGACCTGGGTGAAAATGATAGAGTTGGAAAGTTTACCATTTATTCATGGGCATTTGATTGCTACTGCTGTTCAGCTATTTCTAAGATTTACTAAAATGCAGTGTATCCCATAGACATGAAATGTAACTTTTCGCCCAGTGTGTTTAAGTGACTGGAATGAATGTATCTGGATGAGCAGCAGCTTCTCATCACGCTGTGAGCTGTAGTAGCATCACAGCAAAAAAAAAAAGAAAAAGAAATAAATAAAAAAAGGAAGAAAGGAATAAATGCGAAATAAAGAGTAAGCATTTGCCTTCCTGGGACCTGTGTAAAGCACAAAGAAAGACTCACATGATCGCAGCTGGTTTTGATGTGGTAATGAAGCATTGATCACAGGAATAAAAAGATGAAATGGCCTTTGCTCATTCATTATTTTTATCTTCTAGCTGTGGAAGACAGAAAATTGTTCATAGGCATGGTTTCGAAGAAGTGTAACGAGAACGATATCAGGGTGATGTTTTCTCCATTTGGTCAAATAGAAGAATGCAGAATCCTACGGGGACCTGACGGACTGAGTCGAGGTGAGTGTGCCGTCTGTAAAGACCCTTTCCTTAACAGCTAATTGGAGCAATATGTCACAGACAGCAGATGTGTTGGGCCAGAGGTCACTCCAGATTGCTTCCCATGTGATGTAGTTACCCACATGAACTTTCCTCAAAGATGGAACGAAGTAATCACTTTTATTTGTAAAGTCAAAGAGGGTCTCTATGGAAAGCATGACTTAGTGAGTTATCTATTACAATGCAACATGGATGCGGCAATTTATCTTCATTCACTTGTGTGTAAACCGATTGCAGCTCTTTAAAGGACTTTTCCAAATGTAATACTTACAGATGCTAGTGCTACCAGTAGAGTCCATTTCACAAGACAAGTTAATTAATTTCTCTTTAAACCATTCTGAGACTTGTAGACTTTCATTCTAATACTTTATATAAACATTCCTAAGTAGTCCATAGCTATTGGCTAAAATATATTCAACGTTCCAGTTCCTCTATTTTTTTCATTGTTTTACTGCACTTTTTTCCACTTCCACTGGAAAATGGTAAAGGTCATATAAATTCAATAGACAGAAATATTATTACTGTCTTAAAGCTAGCTGAAAACTAGACCAGACAGGCAGACGATGCCCTATGCCATCACCGTGGTCAATGCTGTGTCATTAATTAGGCATGTTAGCGGTGAGACACTTTTTCCTTCTTTATAAGACATCTTGTTTTGTTATTTTTTTAGTTTACCAAAAGGATGTAGCAATGTACTTGCCTAGTTTGGTGCAATGTACTATATTTGAAGCCAGGCCCCTTTTTCTAAAGACACTTTTTAAAACTAACTATTGAGCCACAAAAGGGCCTTAAGTTAAGAAATCTGCATTTGGCCAAGTTATCGTAAAATATGTGCAACCAAGTTAATTTCGTTATGGTCATTTTTACAATAGATATATACTCAGTGTATATAGCACAAATACATTACCATGATATATGAATATATCTGTAAGGGCTATGAAAATTAACAAAGAGAATGGCCTTAATGCTTAAAAACTGTTCTAATAATAAGGACCAATAATGCCTATAGTTAGATGACTTCTCCAATTATTAACTGTGCCCTGAAATATAGAAATCTCTTTTTAATTTTTTCATTGTTATTGGAATCACTGCCACATTTTTTATTTGTTGACTTTAGGTCATATTTTGTTAATTTAATATTATTAGATACAAGTTTCTCAGTCATTGTTCTGTTGGTCTACCATAATCTCAGTCATCATAACAAGCAAGGGAGGTCTTTAGGATAACCTTAGATGTTAGCGAAGGGATTATCTAAATTTATTTCCTGAATTTCATTATGAGGAGTACAAGGGTCTCATCGTCATATCAGGACAACATCTTTGACAAGCATTACATTTATTAGGGAACATGAATATGCATTTTTTATTACTTGGCCCAATACCTACAGGTGCATCTTAATGAATTAAAATGTCATCAAAAAGTTAATTTTTTCAATAATTCAATACAAAAAGTGAAACACATATATTATATAGAGTCATTACAAATAGAGTGATCTATTTCAAGTGTTTATTTCTATAAATTTTGATGATTATGGATTACAGCCAATGAAAACCCAAAAGTCATTATCTCAGAAAATTAAAGTAGGGAGGATTAAGGGTTAAAAACCGTGCGTGTCCACGAGACATCAAAGGGTGAATATAATATTGATTTATTAGTCAACGCATTTCAGGGCTCACTGAAACGCTCTGAAACATGGCAATATGATATTGATTTGTCCTGAGGAAGGGACCAGGGAGCCCTGAAACACGTTGACTAATAAATCAATATTATATTCGCAGAGGAGAAGTTCTTTATTACTATATCTAATCTAGGCAATTCTATGATTACTAGGAAAAAACCTTGCAGCACCCAGCTACTACCAATGATGTACATATGCTGACAAGTATATATATATGAGAAAAAATTTAAAAACTTACGTTTTTTTAAAAAACTCTAAATTCTTATTATTTTTTTTTAAATCTGAAGTTCTAGTACACACATTGGCCAATGTCTGCTTGCTCATCGACTGCGACAAAGTAACTTCAGGTTCTATGATTATGTAGGAAAGATAATGTTAAATTTCACCCTCCGATCTTAGGGAAGATGAGCTGCTGCAGGAGTTGTCTCTCCCTGCTGCCCATTCAGAACCCCTGCCACTCACCATAGCTGAGCATGAATGTGTGTATGGGATTGGGGAAAGATAGCTAGAACAACCCTTTATCCAACAGCTCTGCGATGTGTAGGGTCAGCTTCATATCCACTACCGAACTTTGATTGGGTTTCAACCATTTGATGTAAACAATAATGGTTTTTGACATTAGAAACGTAATGTAAAATGATGAAGAATAGAAACAGAGTATATTGTAAAACTGCAGATCTTTTTTTCCATCAATTTTTATGTTTATTTGATCTGTTCTTTTTATATTTTAAGAGTGCGTCCTCTGTGTGTTACAAATGAGGTAAACAAGATCTTTTGATTGTATTGGTTAAGTAGTTGACCCCACATTTAGGAAAGAACATACATTGGATTTGACAGGCAACAGAAAAGTCAGAATCACAATAATGTGCTTTCAATGATTGCTTTATGATCATTTATGGTTTTCCATTTTTACTTGAGATTCATGGTTTATGCATTTACTAACAATACTCGAACTATACTTGAAGTGTGCAGTTGATTGCAGTTTCTCTGCAAATTGTGTTATTTCTGAACATTTCTACAAATAAGTCTGATTGGCTGCGACATAAAGCATAAAGATGAAGCTTGATGGAAGTGGCTATATTATGTGGTTAGAACTGATTATTGGCCAGTTTATAGTGCGCTGCAAAGACAGCTGCTTATGATGAGATATTCCTCTGGATGCATTCTGCACACATACACTTTTATGTGTAGTGACATAAAGGTGCTCTACAAGGAAGAGGATCTCAGGAATGCATGTAGCAGCAAAATTGATTGTGATCCTTAGCATCTGTTCTAGAGCTTGTTTAGCACAATCCTTCACAAAGTAGATCATGTTGACTGTACATGGAGAAACCTTTAATTGGACCAACCTAATAGTTCAGAGATGAAGAACAGAGCTTTTAAATCCCTATAGACTTCTCCTTTCATTTGTGGATTACACAGATAAAATGAAAACAATATGGACACATTTTTCATTTTCCCCTGAGAGGATCAGTTCCAGGCACACGGAGCAATTTGCTGGAATGCAATATGACTAGCATCCAAGGAGTAAAAAGAAAATAAGAAAAATATATTAATTCCACAAACATCTACATTGTGAAAACCATAATGGCCTTTGTTAACTAAGTTGTATTTCATTGCAAGAAATATTTATAAAAACTTTATGACCTTGTGCATTATGTTGTGTTACACAAATACTAATATATTACTGTTAGCTTGTAATTAAGGCATGTTTATACAAAACTCCTTCTAACATCCGAATGCACTGATTTTATAGTCCAGTATACTGTGTGACCTGACAATCTACTGGGTTACTTATTATTCACTTCCCATGGCGGAACCAGCCCCCAATCCACAGCCACTGGAATTAAATCAGGTTTTCTGGGAGTACATTTGTTATTGTAAATTACTATTATAGAATATCTATCTTTTAATATGTCTAATTACAATCTATTGTCTGACCCAATGTTTCAAATAATGATGTTTTGGGTAGACAATGGCTCTTACTATTCTCCCAAATATCCTCTACACTTGTTCATAAGCCTTTATCATTTATATGGCTTTTTGTAAATTGTTCCAAGTAACTACATAGCATACTCTCACCCCATGCAAGATAGTTGTGGAGATACAGGGGTCAGTGGGTGCTCTGGTCTGTTTGCCTGGCTGCTTTTAGAAAGACCGCATGGACCATGGCTCTTCCCAACTGAAATCCCGAACTCCATAACCTTGGGCGGAGCACTACTCAGACAACACAGGGTGAGGAAACCACACAATGGAAAAACTTTATTGGATCCCCAGCAGTCAGAAGGAAAATAACACATACTCAGCAAGAACACACAATGTAACAGGCAAGAGAGTCTCACCCTTCCACTGCCTCTCCAGGGATTAAAATGTTCATGCTTTTAGGGCTTCCAGGGCCAACAACGCCAATCCAACAGCACCCTACTTTCGGCAGGAACCCACCAAGAAAGGAATAGCAGCAAGCTTAGGAAGCTTACCTAGCACAGCAAATTCTGTAGCCAGGTGACTGAATTGTTCCATCCTGGGTTTCTGCCATAAATAGTCTCTGATATTCCAGCCGAATCCTAGGCTGAACTCCTGCAGAAAATAATCCAGTTTAGGTGCTCCTCTAATAGGACCCAAACTCCTTCGACTGAGGCCATGCAGAGCGTGAAGACATGATATTATCCTGGCAGCCGGAACCAAAATTTCTAGGCTGAGATTATGGTCTTCCAATCTGGCCTGGAGTCCCTAGATTGAAGCCATGTAGCAGATATATCCTGGTGACTGAAGAAAGTCTTTTTATATAGCCCGAGCACTCATCTCAGGGTATTATGGTCTTCCCAGATTGGTTGAAAAAGGCTGTACTCTTATTAGTTGGCACTTCATTCCGATATCTATATAATTCTCCTCTTAGTGAGGTAATTTACATTAAATTAGCAAAACATACATTTGGACAATGGGGCTCCGAGCCAACTAGCAAGAAATAATGACGTGCTTATCATGAGTTAACAACACAAAAACAATACGTCTGGGCAAATTAAGAAAACTTTAACTCACTACGCACATTGAGAAATGCTGTGTTGTCACAATAGTGTTAACCTCAAAGAGTTTAGTTCAAATTTGCTCCACTATGGGGGTAAAATAAGCTAAACAAGAGTAGTAAAACATTTCCAGCTTTTAGAAAAAAACTAAGAATTCTGGCGTAAAAAGCTTTAAAACGCTACAAAATTTAAGCAAAGTTAATACATTTTTTCATTATGATTGGAAATACGTAATATTTGTTTATACACATGTATAAAATGGCATTTAAGAGTAAACATATAAGGGCCAATTCATTAGACTGATGTCTCATTCTCCAGTTTTTATAAATGGTTGCTGTAGGTTGATGTGTTGAGTTTAATAAGGGGCGCATGCCTCTTAATGAACTCTGCACATCTTAATTGTATGCGCCTGTATTGCACATCATGAGAAATGCTATTCCAGATAAGGATTGAAGCAGTATTTCTGTATACAAAATGCTTTTGAATAATTTGATTGGCGGATGGTGCCACCTCCCATACCACCCTGGCTCCACCTATTTTGGCAAAGCTGCTTTAAACTGGCATGAATAGTTGCTACATTTGCACAATTCCATGCTTCTAGGATTTTGGGACTATTCAAAGCATTTTACGCCAGTTTTTTTTTTTACATAAAAGCTTTGATTAATCTCTCCATGGTGTCTATGCTTATTGTAACCACGTATTCATCTCTGTTAAATGTAATTTCACAGTTTACAGTAGGGGTAATTATCCAAATTGTATTAGCTTTTGTAAGCCAGTCTCTACTCTCCACGGGACACCTCCCTGTTATTTCTAATCTACAAACTATATATTTCAAACTGAGTGCAAGAAAAAGAAAGAAAAGAAAGCTTGTCTAAAACTAAGATTCAGAGTGACCTTTATAACATGTGGGGCAGGACCAGAAGTTCTGGTGTGGGCTAGAATTGAATAGGAAACTAACAATTACCTGCATTGTAATGCGGACTCAATCATTTCTGGCATTTTCATAAATTGGTAGAAATCAGCACTGATAATTACCTTCCATTTCTCTACTTACAGCAAGATGTGGATTTAGAGCTGGTACTTTATAGCAAGCTGTCTGAAAACGTAAATGCTAAAAGGGAAATGCCTCTATGTTATTTAAAATGACATGTATTATTGCCTGTATAATTAGAGGGTAGGCGCGGTAACAAAGTTTTATTTCACAACATGCCATATTCGAGAAGGGCTAATTCCTACAAATACTAGATGAACTTTTCAATGATATAATCATTGACACATTTCTTCTTGCATTGAAATCAGAATATGTCATTTTCCAAAATGTTTTGTGAAAGAAAATCCAAGTTTAGTTTTGAGTCAAATTCCTTTAAATTTTCGTTTCTCTGTATATGAAGGAGATCTCATTGGACATTGTATTGTCTAAGTATTTTTCTAGATATGTATGTTATATTAATAAATCAGCCTAAATATTCATCATGCAAACATTTCATGTATTTGTATACAAATATTGAATCAATCTCGGTAATGCAGCGATTTTTTTCCTTGGATAGAAACTTTCCGAGAAAGAATCGGACTTGTGAACGGTCAATAAACTAACATTAGCCGAGAATGATCGATTGTTTGTTAGATTGCACTCAGATGGAAAATGCAGCCATCTGCTCATGCACTGTATAGCATTTATAGCAGGGGTCCACAACTTATAGTTCAGGAGACACATGTGGCTCTTGACTAGCCCAGGATATGGAGACTCGGTTATTTGGGCCCTTGCTGTGGTAGGGATGTCACTGGTGGCCTGACCAGACCCATGGCCCTGGTGATCAACTAAAAAGGGGTAGTTGAAATGGAAATAAATGTTTAAAAGTTTATTGTGATGCCACTGTGGTATCTGGTGACTGCAGCAGCCTGCGTAGGGCCTCCAGGGATGATGGATGAGCAGCTAGGTGTTGAAGCTCCCCACAGGCGGATCTGAATCCTGGTGTTTGGTTATGAAGATGAGGGTGGAACAGGGACTTGGCTGGGCTGTTGGATAACATGGCAGTCTCTGTGGATGGCAGGGGTGAGTAAGTAACTGACACACACATGCGGTTGCTCTTTACCTTTTACTGGTGTAGTTGCAGGTAAACGTCCAGAGCACTTCCGGGTGTTTGGATGCACTTCTGGGTTCCACAGTGAGTGGGTATAAGGCCTCCTTGTCTCTTTCCCCATTTGTTGAAGCCCCTGCCTGTGTGAAACTTGGCTGGCCTCCTCTGCTCTCTCCACCTGTGCTGTTGTCGGGACACCCTCGATGGACTACCACTGTTCCTCTCTCGCGGTGCCTGCTCCCTGGTGAGTGATACGCAGATGCCCGGGAGACTTAAGTCTCCACGGTATACCGGTGTTCTCTACTGGCCAGGTGCTCTTCAGTACCTCGGACTGCGGTGTTGGTGTGTTGTTTGGGTGAACCTAACACTGGGTCTCGGCTCCACTTGGTTCTTTCTGTTCTCCTCGCCTTACGATCCCTCTTTGGGCCTTGCAGGACTTCTCGAAGGCTGTTCAGGGTCACAGGCTCAGGCTCAATGCAGCACCGACCACCAATACATGTTCATAGCTCTTGTAACTAACTCTGCCCCCAGTACCAGTATTTATAGGGGATCTTGCCTAAGGGCAGCAAGTTGAGCTCCCACTACTGTGCCGGGGTGGAAGGTGTTGTTTGTGTTTGTACACCCACTGTGGAAACCCATCCGTGCTGTAGGTGAGTCTGTGGTTACCTGTGTCAGCAGGGTGCCACATTCTCAGGTGTGTGATGTGTGGCTCCTGGCTGTCTTGCAGCTTGGTGCATTAGCACAAGGTCTGTTAAACAGGTGTGAAGAGCAGATACCTAGATTGTGACTTTTTTAAGTAGCCCCACACAGAAGAACAGATCTGGAAGGGGGTAAAATAGGAACCTCTGGATCCTGGTGTACCCTCTCAGTGTGATTTCTGTTGAAATGCTTTTACTGTCTTTATACTCGTGACCTCTCATATTGCTGAATATGGCTTCTGACCGACTCTTATTGATGAATGTGGCTCATGACACTCTCTTATTGCTTAATGTGGCTCATGACCCTCTTTTAGAGCTGAATGTAGCTCGTGATCCTCTCTTATTGCTAAATGTGGCTCATGACCCTCTCTTATTACTGAATGTGGCTCACAACCCTCTCTTATTGCTGAATGTGGCTCATGAAGCACTCTTATTGCTGAATGTGGCTCATGACCCTCTCTTATTACTGAATGTGGCTCATGACCCTCTCTTATTGCTGATGACCCACTCTTATTTCTGCATGTGGCTCATGACCCACTCTTATTGCTGAATATGGCTCATGACCCTCTCTTATTGCTGAATGTGTCTCATGACCCTATTTTAGAGCTGAATGTAGCTCTCAAAGTCAGAAAGGTTGGGGACCTCTGATTAAGAGACTCCATCTTTGTCCTCACCTCATACACCAAACAGACCCTGACAGTCAGCTCTGTTCTCCATTTTGGCCCTAGTTTAGCATGGGCAGAGCGTAATGGATCAGCACATGACTATATAGTTTTTTTGTAGTCTATAACGTAGAGAAGGTATGTTTAAATAGGAGCTGTATGTACAAAAACTGGTTTTTAATAAAGACTATTTGCAAAGCTGTTTCATTATTAAAAATAAAACACCCTTTAAATATTTTCCCTACAGTTTTGCACAGTAGATATAAAACCATACAAATAATGTGTGACATGCAATAGATATTGCACAGGATTTATTAGACAATCTGTGTATTAGCCACAAATTTATCACCAAAATAAGCCAAACCAAATATTTTGCATACTCAGTGCATTATTTATTAATCCTGTTGACATTTATACGGAGTTATATATGCAATAATGACCTTTATTTCTAATTAAATCTCTCTATGGATATATAGAGTACTGAGTGACTGTTAAGTACAGCTTGAAACTGATTATCACACCCTATCAAAGCTTAGTGCTTGCTATCAATTTCTAATGCTTATCACAGGCATAAAACATGACCTTACTCACTACAGACTTAGCACCTATAAATATGTAATCTTCTCATTTCCTCAGTCTTTAATGTGAGTCTTGATATCTCTTTCATCCCAGAGGTTTATGTTGGAAGGTTTGGTAAAATTTTGATATACACTTATCAATGTTCTATGCATTTTGTAAAAGAGAATGTCTTATGTTTATAAATGGGTAAAATGTATACAAATTTAAGTGTAAAAAACAAGCAGTTTTGCAATACTTATTAAAAATCCTCTGAGTTCTCAAAAATAGAGAGTTTTTTTTTTAATTTTTATAGCTTGTTGCTTTGGTTACCTGCCAACCTGCAGTCATAGTCTGTCTGGTTACCTGAGCAAGACGTTCACAGAACAAGAAGGCTCCATGCTTTACAGCCTGCTCACCCCACTCTAAACCTAGTCGAATCACTGAATCCAACCAGTCACATTCAGCTCTGCTTCTCACATGCTCCAGAGACAAGACCACCTCTGCTGGAAGCCAGGGAGTGAGCAGAACTCAGACCAGAGGTGCAACCATCCCGCTGGTCTGAACTGTCAGTGCTCTGGAGCACACAACCCCCATCATAGCAGGAAGTTGGGGCCAGGAGCAGCGCACTCCTGAAGAGTTATCTTTAGACAGCCTCACTAAGGGTGCCATCACACTTGGCGACGTTCCAGCGATCCCAACAACGATACGACCTGGTAAGTATCGCTGGAGCGTCGCTACGTGGTCGCTGGTGAGATGTCAGTCGGATCTACTCAACGACGCAGCAGCGATACGGCGACCCGTATAACGACCCTTGGCTGTCGTTGGGACCCTGTCGCACAGCAGCTAGTCTGACGACTCAGACCTACATGGCTGAGTTCTGAGTCGCCAACGAGGTCGTTGTTAAGGCGTCACACACACTAATGCATGCTGGCCAGCGGGAGCCCAACGATCAAAAAATGGTCCAGGCCATTTTGACACGCTCGGCGATCTCTCAGCTGGGGCCTGGTCACTGCTACGTGTCAAACATAGTGAGATGGCTGGCAAAACCTGTGACGCAACAGCGATCTTGCTAGTGATCTCGCTATGTGTAACAGGGGCTTAAGACTGCACATTATTAGAGATGAACGGACCTGTGGAAGTTCAGATTCTAGTAGTTTAGCCAGACCTTTTATAAAGTTCTGTTCTGGATCCAAACTTCATCCAAACCTTACTGATTAGGCAGTTCAGCTCTCCACCCACATACAGCCAGCTGTAAGCAAAACAATGTCAAGGGAGGGAGTGTGTTTTTTTTTTATTTTCTTTTTTTGGTACACACTAACATCCCAATAATGCTGATTTTACCCCCAGTGCGAGCCATTCAAACACTGCAAGTGGCTCCAAGTGTACCCCAACACAGCAATGCTCAGTCTAGTGGTTTGGGTATGTAAAACACCTGAATTCCAAACCAAAACACTGAAACGTTTTGTAATGTCTGTTTTTGATACGAACTCTGAACATTAAAGGCCGGTTTACGTATCTCTACACATTATCTTTTTTCCTATTTCTTTTTTTTTTTGCAAAATTTTCTGTTGAGCTGCCCTATACAAACTGTACAGCATCATCAACAAATTTAGAGATCACTTTTCTTGGGTTTTCTCTTACATTGTTATGTGCTTTACTGGCCTGTAGATTCTTCTTCTTCTAGCTTGTATTTCAGAGAAGGACTGACTGTTTGAATTATTTCGTGCTGCTAAAGCCTAATGAACCAGTTTATTGGCACAATTGCATGAAACAGTATGGCTTTCAGGCTGATATGCGCAAAGCAGTTAGCTTTTTATTCCAGTTTTTATGAAGTGTTTGGATGATAGTGAGCAATAGCGCAGCAGATTTATTGTCACATTCATCTGAATATGACTTGCTAAAGTCTATTCGACCACATGTATTTACTGATTTTCAATGGATAGTGAAATCAATAGTAGACAAACTGTGATTGATAGCTCAATAGTTGATGTTTTATTAGTGTATTCCGAAACAAGGAAGAGAACTTGAATTCTAGTGCCACGTATTAGATGTAGCAATTTTTAAAGTCAATATCGACTATTTAGTGCCTTGCCTCATGACTTAGAATAGGAGACTTTTTACTTATTTAAATTCCTAGAGGAACATTATATGAGTTTATAAGTCTCCTTATGCTGACTTGGCATTCTCCACAAGGAAGAATGTTGTCCTTCTTACCACCAATTACACATAACTTGATGAAAATACATGTCTAATGGGAACACTACAAGTGACAACATCTGGTTTCTTATATTTCAGAATAATCTTTCACTGACTGAAGCATCTACCATGAAATGTCTGTTGAACTATTGGTGTGCTGTGTATTTGGGTCAATGACTCTTTTGGTTTTGAACCTACCAATCATGGACAGTATTGTAGGATTATTTGACATCTGAATTTATTTTCAGTTAGAGTACTTTTAAATTGTGTTCTACCACATGTTCTTCCGTCAGCTGTTACTTCCAAACCCTCCACAAAACATTAATCGGACATATGCACAGACGGGACCATTGACTTTAATGGTCCAGATGGAATCATTGTGTGCTCTGTCGTACACCATTTTTGGGAGTATACAATTACTGCAGGCAGACACCCTGACACAGTATACTATGACTGAGTGTCTGCCTACAGTAAACACATGATCCCGAAAATAGTGCGGGACAGAGCACGGGATGACTTCATCTGCACCATTAAAGTCAATGGCTCCGTCAGTGCATACGTCTGAATATGTATGGACATAAGCCCCAACAGGACCACTCAACGCGTGGTAGAATGCAAAGTTGAAATACCCTTACAGTAATTTGCGCAACAACCCTGCCACATTTGAATATACCTTTACAAACAATATCAATGTATTTCCTTTAACTACAGTAGTTATCAGAAACTGTAAAAATATACAGCATATTAAAAAATTAATGTAGCCTAGAGATAAGGAAGAATGAAAATATCAAGTCATTGTGATTCATGTATTTTTTCACGACACATTTTTTTTAAAATTAATATATTCTGACTTTACTTAAAGGAAAACTGCATTTAAAAAATCGTCTAATTACGGTATTCAGTTGCTTGTTATGACTTGAGAAATAAACTTTCTTACAGTGACCCCTCCAATTGTACTGGCAATAGTATATTGTAGGATAGATAAACCTTTTGCAGCTCATTTTTGCCGCCATATGAATTTGTTTCGGCATGTGTTGTGTTAATAAATAGCCTGCACTTTGCAATGAAATACATAAATACTAATATAAAACTTGGTGATCCACCAGAATTACAAATAAACTACCCCATTCAACTCTTCATGGGTGGGTTTTTAACCTTTGCAAGTATAAATAGGTCCCTTACGGTTTTTCTTGTGTGATTGGCTAAAGCTGCACAAAGCAAATAGAAAAGATTTACCATGGAAATACCTTGATTCTGAAGAAATCTTGAAACAAGTTAGTAATAAAAGAAGATAACATCAATACCGGTAATCGAAATATGAGAAATAAAGTAGTGA
Source organism: Allobates femoralis (assembly GCA_033576535.1). Classification (NCBI taxonomy): domain Eukaryota; kingdom Metazoa; phylum Chordata; class Amphibia; order Anura; family Aromobatidae; genus Allobates; species Allobates femoralis. The sequence goes on from JARQOC010000004.1 coordinate 261,024,148, forward strand.
TTGTGAGGCAATAAGCTTTTTGCCATCTGATTTGCCAAAAAAGCTGTCATCAGGCCGTGTAGCTCTGTGTAAGGCCTCATTCACACATCTGAGTGGCACGTACATGATGCATCTGATTTTTTCACAGATATCACACACACCTATTATAACCTATTCACATATCCTAGTTTTTACATGTTTCATGTGTACATACAAAACACACAGAGATATGTCCACTTATTTCACGGATGACAAGGGTCAATACAAGTCTATGGGTCAGTGAAAAACATGTACAACATGTGCTGTACATATTTAGTATTGCAAAGTATAGGATAAGCTTTGTCACTTATTTAGTTAATGGTCCATACAAAACATTAAATGAAACACTGATGTAAAAACAGACACTGATGGAACACTGATCCAACACATTGATGACACCAGTACCATTTCTTTCACATACCTGTTGAAACACAGATGTGTGAATGAGGCCTAAGTGCAGAATATGAGAGGATTGAGAGAACAGGAGGGGCGCTCCTATGGGTATCACACGGTGGTCTAGTGGGGGGTTCAGATTATTGTACTAACCTTTCCTGGTTGTACCACCCATACAACCAGGAGCTGCGGCATGTGGTGTCTTGCCACACACCAAGCACACCCAAGACTTCCTGGTAGGCCGTGGATTGTGTGACGGTGACGTCACCGCAGGTCCTGTTCGCTCAGGTCCTTTAGGTTAGTTCTCCTGCAACAGCTGTCACTAATCCCTTAGAAAGGGACAATCAGCAAACAAAGAATCAGAACAATAACTGGGCACCAGAGATTGCTCCCTGTCCTAATCTCTGGCGCCCAGATACACTATTATTCTAATTTTTTACTTGTTAAGTGCAGAATATGTGAACGGGTCTGCTTATCAATACAAAAATGATGTCCCATTTGTCTAAAGAAGCAGCCAGTTAAAGAATACACATAGGCCCTGATTCATCAAGATTAACATTTTGTATACCAGTCTTGATAGGGAGTGCACTTAACTAAGATCCAAAAAATTCTTTAAAGGGAGTGTGCAAATGAATGAATTTGACCCATTTTTCAGCAGCCATGTACCACTGCCAAAACTGCAATAAAGTACATTTTTGGGGTTAATTACACTACTCTTTTGGCACAAATTATGCTTGTTTTCAGCCAAGGTAAGCTCTGTCCACTTTCTAAAAGGTTGTCAGAGCTGGCAGGACCTGAAGAACACCCAAATTTGCCAAATGTTTGCAAAATTGCTAACAGCTCAAAAAGTTGCGACATTTGAGGTAGTTCATGACAATATTAGGAGACTTGTCAAGGCCGTAATGTCACAACTCATGTAAGGTGAAAAATGTTTGTACCATATTAGCCAGTAGATAGAAAAATATTAGATTCTGAGAGTCCTCAGTGGTTGATACCTTGACATATACATGACAACTCATGAATATATTTATCATATCCTCTAATGATAATATTAAATACTCTTCTGATTTTACATTGAACTTGTCATCTAAAGCAGATTGAAGCAGAAGATAACTTTGATACTCCAGCAAAAAAACAAAATAATCAATGCCCTTCACCGCATTTAAAGCATACCAAACAGAATTCTGTCCAACAACAGATCTACTTGAAAAGCAATTACAAGATTTTCAAATAGAATTTGGGAGGCGCTATGTATTTCATTTGACGCTAAAAGGAATACTGATTGATCTGTAAATTAAAAAGACGTACACTTTTAAAAGACCTTGCTTGTTCTCTCCGTGGCATAAAAAGCATCTTTATTGTTCAGCTAACACTTTGACTTTTTTTTCCTGGAACAGCTAATTGCAATATCTCTGTATAACTCCTCTCCGGCTTGCTGCGGCTGGTGAAAATTGTGGTAAATGCATAAACTGTGCCTTATTGATTTTTGTTGACATTTTACATGCCTCTTATACATTCTTAACCTCTGTTTAGTAATTGCTAGTACGGAACACACTCATGGATAATAAGATCAAATTAGGTAACTAAAAGGATTCCTTGGCAACAAAGTGTCGTGTTAGTCAAGAATGCGGTATGTGCATATACCACTATAAGATAATGATCTACACATTCAAATCAGGAGCTCGGAAATGGAACCTTTAAGTGCCATATCCTAGGATAAATGAAAGCACTTGCTCAGTCTGTTAAATGACAGAAATAAATACTTTATTTAGCTTATAACACGTACCTACGTGATTTTAAAATATTGCTTCAATCACAAAATGCTTCAGTGATTTTTTTTTTCTTGGCTGAAAAGGAGGTCATGAAGATACACAAATGGGAAAAGGGCAAAACAGTTGCTTCCCTTCACATGATGGATAGAAGGGTGGCCCAGTTATAGACAATGTTATACAAGTATGACGATCAAAGGACATGGTTATAGTGGCTGCTGGTGAAAGAGTAGTGGAAGAGTTGTAGGCATTCACTAATGATAGTTCAACAACTTTTCTTACATATGACAATGTGCTTGGTAGTTACAGAAACTCACATGCAGCAGCATGCTCAACATTCAGCATCCAGCAGACGTTTGCGACAGTTATGATTAAGACACAGATGCTCTTGTCAGAGGCACCAGTCTCCAGCGGTCTCTAGTTTGGCACTCCATTTCATATGCAGGCATCGGCACTTAGAACGTTGGGGTGCTGTAATCCCCACAATTAAGAAAAAGACATCATGCTTTTTTCTGCTGTGGATCCCCAGTGTTGTGGCAGTCCTTGCCCTCTCTCAGGAGGAATGGCACTGTCTTGCAGGTGGGCTGCTCTTCTTCCAATGGGATAAATCATAATATCAGAAAGCTCAAGCTGGAAACTTTTACATGTTCATGTGTCTAAGCATTGTAGAAAATGGGTACTACAGCATCACAAACAGATAAACCTTCTCTACTTTTGCGTAAATACAAAGACCAAAATAGTTGATAAAAAGTCAGATAAACAGCATGGATGAAATATGATGCATAGCAGAGCTAGGACATCTACCGGTTCCTAGTGCAATGAACCCTTCATCTTTGAACTTTTAACCACTATCTTGGACTTTGTATTTACCAACAAATAGAAAAGAAAAGACGCTTTTTCTGTTTGTGAAGCCGGTTTATTCATTTTCTGCATTACTATATCCAGGCGAAGACGTCTTCTGCACACTGAACTACAATGACATGTATTGAGAGTTAGCTGGATTATTTTCCTCTCTTCTGACCATTGCGCAAGTATCTGACCTCTACTGGCAGAAAAACAAGAACCTATGACCCAGTCATGTCAAAAGCAACTAACACCATTAGTCAATTAAAGAATAGACTGCCACTCATATTCCTAATGAATGGTGCTCTAGGCCTCTACTTTGCTACTCAGTGTCATTATTTGATGTGGAGCCTTTCTCCTTTGTTGTATATTGGCTCACTCATCACTAATGACTTGAATTACATATGCAGCTTTCTTAAATTTGACACATTAGTAAGTTAAGGTTAATTACCAAATGGTATCTCCACTGCAACAGGATCTATGGTAATCATTAGCAACTACCATAGGGTTTCACAGCCCTTGTCCCTTCTGAACATAACAGCCGGGTTTATGTGTCAATGGTACTTAACACTTGTAAGTGGACAGCAGACTCATTATCAACCCTTTTACAAACCCACTATATGCTATGGCTGGAAATGTATCTGTATAGTTGCCATATAGAAGAAAAATGTCTAGTTTCTACTATGATGGAGAAATTAGACAGTGCTGTGGGTGTAGTAATCCAGTGTACAGGCTGCAAATATAACAATAGTATTTATTTATTTTGTTTATATAGCGCTATTATGTTCCACAGTGCATTATAGATATTATCACCTCTGTCCCCATTGAGGCTCACAGCAGTATCATTATTGATAAATTATTCTCATTTCTTGTGTAGTTGTCCTCATTGTAATATATAAAAGTTGAGGGATCCAAAACAAAAATGAAAACTCCTTGCAGTTTCTGCTTGACATCCTCACACTGCTAATCACCTGGGATAAGAGGTCCTGTTGCCATCATGTATTTCATTAGATTCTCCACTTTCTTCCTTGCAAACTTTGCAACTTGTTTGCAGGTTTTCACCACTTGCTAAACTTTAGTCAAAAAGGTCTGTCAAAAGGACTGCCTCTATTGTACGTGTGCCTTTGGTGATTACTGATACTCTATAAGAAGAACATAGCTCATGTACATCTCCTCTAGTTATCTTTTATGTATCTTTACAGGCCAAAGGACTGGGTTGTAGCAACTCATTTTAATAGACAAGGGATCTTTTGGTAGGAAAATTACATGACCTGTTTGGAAAAAAAAACTTACTCTTACAGAGATTAGTTGAACCCGCTAATCTCAAAACACGTTCCTTTAGTCTGGTTTATAAACCTAAATGGTTAACCCCAGAACAGCATTGAATAGTAGATAATTTATTGATCAGAGAATTTACCAACAGTTTATTAATCCAGATAATGTGGATTCTAAACCCTTCAGCATAGCGTAAATGTGCACTATTCATTGTCTATAAGATTGCTGGAGAACACCATTTTATTGAAGGCAGTCAGACCGCAGAAGCACAGTGCATATTCACTGCTCCCCACACCCAAAACCCCAGGCATAGGGAACAGCAAATATTCTGGCAGCTGATGTCAATGTCAGTGGGTGCCCATAGTAGTGATGTCATGTGCTTTGCAATTTACATGCTGAAGTCAATTGCTGGCATCAAAGGAGGACACTGCACAGCAAGGAAGCAGAGAAAAGGTGAGCGGAATCATTTTTTGTATGTGTCTGCGGCATGATGGAAGCCATGTACACCAGGATGGGTCTATGATTGGGGCCTAATTACCAGGCTGATAGGATAGGGCCATATGTACCAGAATGGGCCCAGGATGACAGCCGCATGTACCAGGATGGGATCATATACCAGGATGGGCCCAAGATGCGGGCCACATATACCAGGATGGAGATCATATATACCTGGATGGGACAAGGATAGAGAACATACAGTATATACCAGGATGCAGGACACGCACACTAAGATGAAGGACATATACACCTGAAAGGGGAACAGGATGAGTAACATTAGTACATATTTGGGAGACATTACCTCATAACAGTGTCAGCAGCAGATAACCTCACCCACCCATAACAGTGTATCATGACCACATTTTTCACTTAAATTTTTGTTCTATTTTCCTCTTCAATAGCCTAGGTGCGTTTTACGGCCTGGTGCCTCTTATGGTCCTGGGGAAATACAGTAATGATCTTACTTAATAATGCCTAGTAAACCATTGAAAACAAGTATATTTCCACCTTCACTAAAATAAACTCAGTTCCATTGCACTGACGATATACCCCATTAAAACAATTTCTACCCTTTTTATTTCTTGGCATGTATCTACTCTACTATGCAAAAAGATATTTGGAAACGTGATGTTACATCGGAGCTAGCTTTATATTTGTGTTGCTGTAGTACCTCTAAAGTGTCATCGTGTGTGTTACACCTTTATGGTACCTTTGCACGCAGCTACAGGTAACAGGTTTTCCACAGGTAATTTACTGGCTGCAGTGAAATCATGGAGACATAGTTCCATTTGTACACAGCAACAAGATAGAACCATGTCTCCATGATTTCACTGCAACCAGTAAGTTACCTATGGAAAACCTGTTACCTGAAGCTGCGTGTAAAGGTACCATCAGGGTGTTTTGGATATTAATTAAAGCTAGTGAGGTACGCGCTACACTTTGTATTATGGATCCCAATAAACCACGTAGGCACTGTTTAGTTAACCCTACTTTGGGATGTTTATTCAAACTACATAAATACTTTACATAATATCCACCCGCTTTAAGTGTGGTTGTTAAATTAACACCAACCACTCTTAAAACGGGTGGATATTATGTAAAGTATTTATCTAGTTTGAATAAACATCCTAAAGGAGGGTTAACTACGTGCCTACGCGGTTTATTGGGAGCCATAATACAAATTTAGCGCGTAACTCACTACCTTTAATTAATATCCAAAAAGATATTTGCCTTATCAGTTTCATGTAGTGCAATTATATTATAAATCCAATACACACAATGTGTCTATTTTCCCATAGGACTAGAGAAGTAAAATAAAAGTTTCAATGAATTCATGACACTATGAACTTCAGTGTTGCCTAATGGACCCCAATGACCCGTCATGGGGTCTGTTGGGTTTTGCCAAGGTGTCCACCATTTGGCCGTATAAAGCAGTGCTGCATGCCGCCACACATTTTGCCGTGAGATGTGAAGAAATCTGTGACAGAGATTCACAACTGTGCCTCTAACACAAATGTGAACACAGCCTTAATTTATTTATTTATATCCCTTTCTGTCTTTACAAAGTGTATGACTTGGTATCATCAGCTGCATACAGTGGATGTGGAAAAGCGAAATTAGCCATGCATTTTTCATATTACTTTATTCTTTTAGCCAGCTAATTGATTTGGCTCTTCCTATGAATCCGTTAGTCGTTGGAACGTGGAGGAAATAAATAAATAAATGTTACATTGTCTTTACTGGCCACTGGGGCAGCTGATAAACGTGTAATGCCAAGAACAGGATTTTGTGCATTAGCTTCGAAATGACAATATGCTGGAACCACTCAGTGTTTAGATTTGCTTCATTTGGAAATCTTTTAAGTAGTAATAATAATGTTTTGAGGAAATTGAGTGGAACACTAAATTATTCTCTGAAACCCGAGTTCAAACTGTGCAAGGCTAAAGAAGCTGAAAATCAATGCACTTTTAAAGTCATTAGAGAGCAAGAGTCAAACATGTCTGTGTTGCTCTGGCAAAGCTTTTAGTGAGCCATAGTATTATTACAAAATCAGCCAGAATCTGCATTAATTTCACAGTCTTTTTCTTCAGGATACCCAAGGGTGCTCGATGAATAAAATGGAAATTTCAAAAGGCAGTGTTTTTATTAGTTAAGGGGGCAATGAGCCTTGAAAGTGCTGCATTGACCCACACAGTAGCCGTTACTGGCATGAGCAGCAATGAGGTGTTACGTATTCTAGGTGTCAGAACCCTTCATTTGAAGTTGCACGTACAAATAAGAACAGAAGTCAGTGAACACTAATATAAAATATAGAAACAAAAATTGAGTTCATTAACTGTACTTCTTCTTCCTCATCTTTCATTATCTTAAAATCTCGCTGCATGTATCTGTTGAAAACGTTGCTGGAAAGCACAAGAGATTTGCATTATTTAAGATGACCACCCAGTTGCTTTTTAACATAAAATAATATTAGTGTGGCCACCATGCTGGTTCACGTTCTGAATATTAAACCTTTATAAATTTTACATTATTCCAAGTTAATGATGATGAACATACAGAATTTTTCCTATTTGATTTATTCTGTATTTATTTCATTTATATTCAAGTTTTACATCACTTTGTTGCAATATACAAGAAAAGAAGAGATAAAAGGAATCAACCAGCAGGTTTTAGGGCTACAAAGTGAAGCCAGTGCCTTACAGGTACTGGGATACTGAGGGCAATCATACCTCAATGATTGCATTTATGATTGCAGGGAAAACTTATCAAACATCGGGAAAACAGTGCAGCACAGCGTCACTATGTGGGGTTGGGTTTCTTTTGATTACTCCCTTGTGGGCTCTAAGCCAAACCCTCCCCCCACCCTCTCTCCCTCCATCTTCTGCTTCTCCTTGCTTCTCCTGCACTCCTGTGAGTCACAGAGCATGAGAAAACCCTGCCCCCTTCTCTCTCTACTCGTCTCAAGCTCAGCTCTCTCCTCAGTCACTGACCCATGAGAGTAGAGACCGGGACAGATTACCACTATTATCATCACAGATCACAGATGCTAAGAGCGGCAATCTGTCCCAGTCTCCTCTTCTGCTTGTGATTGCGGTCTGTGACTGTAAGAACAGGAGACCGGAGACATGCAGACCGTAGGGGACAGCCAATCACAGGCAGGAGAAGAAGCATTGTGAAGCCAGGGACAAAGATAGGAGTGGGGGAGTGCTGAGCTCAGCCACACAGGACGCCTGACATTGTGCTATCACGCTATAACCATGCACGATGTCAGACGTATTGTGCCTGGTATATAGTGACAAGGAGGGAGGGGGTAGGGTTTGCATTTGCGCCCACAAGGGAGTGATACAAATAAACCCAACCCCACATAGTGACACTGTGCTGCACTTATGCAAATGTGCTGCACTATTTTCCGGTGTTTGATAACAGTTTTCTCTGCAATCATACATGTAAAGGTATGATTGCACTTAGTATCCCAGTGCCTGTAAGACACTGGCTTCACTTTATGGCCCTAAATCCTGCTTGTTGGTTCCCTTTAAGATTGCAGCCTCTTTATCAATCTATACTCAGTCTAAATACTTTGATTAAATTGTGTATATTAAAATTGTATCCCTTGATCATATTAGTGTGGACAAAGGTATACTCATTGTGCCGTCTCACCTTAGAAACCTATTATGGTTCTTTAGGTGTATAAATGCAACATATTTTTACAACATACTTTGCATTTCTTATCTTGTACAAGCTACAACATATATTATTGCACCTGAATACACCAGTCTCAATGTAATATCAACTGTAGGCTGGTCTCCTGTCTATTTGCAGCCTCAGAAACAAAGCAGGTAATGGAATATCCATCTCCAGAAGTTAAATAATAGGATAAAATTGCACTTTATCTCATGTTCAATAAAATGTGGTATATCAAAAAATTATTGAAAAACAGTTAAAGGGATCCTGTTACCTCCAAAAAGCCACCTAAGCTAAAAAAAAACAGTCCCTGCAGCATGCTATCACTATTCTCCTGTCAAAGTAGATAAAAACGATTTTATAGTCACTCATTTGGTATTATAATTAGTAGGGGCTATATTCTTTAGCCCTTAGGGCATGTTTGTTTTTTGCATTGCCGTCATAATGGGCGTGATCTTTTATTCATGTTCTATTCAGGCGCCCTCACGGCTCTCCACGGTGCTGGCTGGGCATGAATGACACGAATCGCGTCATTTCCGGTCGGGTGACGTCTGTACACCTACGTCGCTGACATTCGTGTCATTCATGCCCAGCCAGCGCCGTGGAAAGCAGGGAGGCCCTGCATAGACCATGAATAAAAGATCATGCCCATCAGGGCGTGATCTTATGACGACAATGCAAAGAACAAGAATATAGCCCCTACTAATTATCATGGCTAATGAGGGACTATAAAATAGTTTTTATCTACTTTGACAGAATGCTTTTAGGACACAAAAGGAGTGTGAGAATAGTGATAGGACACAGCAAGGATACTGCAAGGACGTGTTTTTTTAACTTAGGTGGTTTTTTGGAGGTGACAGGATCCCTTTAAGCACATGGACTAAGTGCTTCAAACCCCAATGGTTCTTTATCATTTGGCTGTGACTATGAACCCATTGGAGTTTGAAACGTGTAGATGGTGTGTTTCTCTGTTCTTTCAATAATTTTTTGATTCACCAGATAATTTTATTCAAGATCAAATAAAGTGCAAAAATATGCTATTACTTAACTTCTAGACCTGAATCTTCCATTGTCTGTTTTGCTTCTATTTCCTCTTGAGGGACTGGTCCACGGATCCATGCACCATATTCAATGAATAATGCATGACCACCAAAATTCATAAAACGGTGATATGATCCTTTTTACCCTTTTTATATATTCTTCTAGCAGCTCACGTACTTGTCAGCCAGTCCTCTTGATTTTATTTAGAACTTCTTACAGATTAAGGAGGAATTTTCAAAGTCTTAAATAGCAGTGTGTTCAAGCAAGAAGTGCCAAAATGGTTAAGGCTGGTTTCACATTGCGCTTTTTTCCTGTCCATGGGGATCCTATTTTTTGCAGGACCCCACGGACAGGAAAGGACCGGATCGGATGTGACCTCTGGATGCCATTTCTGTGTTCGGGTCTGTGATTTTCACAGATCCGGACACAGAAAGCCCAAGCCTGCAAAGTGCAGGCAAGCGGGGCACTTTCACTCCCGCAATGTATATACATACATTGCGGGAATAAAGCTGGGTTTAGAAAAAAAAAAAGATCCTCACCTCTCCAGCGTGTGTCCCGCGATGCATGCCATCTATGGCGAGCTTAAGGACCTGGCAGGGCTTCTCGATCAGCTGATCGGTCACATGACCACATCAGTTGAGTGGTATAAAATCTCCTGCCCGCTGATTGGTTTGGGAAGGCAGGAGATTTAAACCGCTCAGCTTATGTGGTCATGTGGTCACATTAGCCCCGCCCTGCCAGGTCTTTAACTCAGGATAAATGGCGTGCATTGCGGGACACATGCCAGAGAGGTGAGGATTTGTTTTTTTTTACTTTTAACACTTGCTTTAGTTAATTTTACTTCCGCAATATATGTATGTACATTGCTTAAGTGAAATTAAACAGGAACAGAGCAGTTTTAGTGTACTGATCCTGTGTTTTCTCGGACCCATGCTCCATAGGCCCCATGTTAATGGCCGTAGATCTTGTCGGATTCAAATGTGTACGATTTGGTCCGCTGTGCCGAAAATCGGAGCAGTCTTCGATTTTGGTTACAGCATAAAATCGGACAGAAACGGATCTTTCACAAACCGGATGCCATTAAGGACAAATCCGTGCAGATCCGTTGCCGATAGGGATACATGGGGGCTAAATCAAATCCATGGCTGTCTGTTTTACAATGTGCAGCCACGGACCTCCCAAAACTTGCAATGTGAAACCAGCTTAAGAGCCGAATGCTTTTTAGTAAACTTGGGTTCAATTTTTTTATCATTGCAACAAAAATTACATTATTTTCTGCTGTGAGCCCGCATAGATTTACATAACAATTTTCACACATTTCTAGCTTAATTTATAATAGTTTTGACATCCTCCACTAAACTCAATCCATATTTCCAGCCAATTTTTCAAAGTCAAAAGAAAAGCGCTAATTAGAGATGAGTGCATCTTTGAGAATCAAATTCAACAACTTTGCCAAATTTTCCCCAAAAATATAGTTTGAGTTGAATAAATTTGCATGAATCTTATATTTCCTGGAAAGCTGGAATGCTTATAATTACATCTAAAATATACCGAACATTGGTGAAAGAAGAGAAAAAGAACCCTACTGGCCACAAGAGTGACCATAAGTGACTCACTTTACAGGTGAAAAAGAGAGAGAACCCTGCTGACCAAAAGAGATTACATTTTACAGGGGAGAGAGGACCCTGCTGACCAAAAGAGTTTACACCCTAAAGGAGGGAGAAGACCCCACTTACCATAATGGTACCTTTACACGCCGCCACAGAGGGCAACAGGCAGAGGCACCGCACGTGCACGCGCGCGTTTTCAACGGTGCCTGATGCCGCATATACACGCCACCACAAGGTGCTCCACAGAAGGTATTTGCGTTCCCCGGAAGTGCCGTCGGGTGCCGCAGGTTACCTTCTGTGGAGCACCCTCCCTGATTTACACGCTGCTACCACAAGGCAATATGGGCGTACATATCGTGCGGCGAAAGTACATAGGCGTGCCAGAGTTGTGTATTACGTGACACTCGTATGGTGATTGGAAAATGCAATAGCATCATGATTGGGCAGCCAGCGCAGGAAGGCTGGCTAATACATGACGCTATTGCAAATGTGTAGTGTGACTGGTCAGCTCGTTAGATATGGCGCCCTGTGCAGGGACAACCAATCATAACGCAGGAGCTTCCACCAATGATCGCTGATGGGGCGTGATATCCATGACGCCGTGGCACGCCCCAGGAATTACGCTAGGCCACGCAAATACCTTCCTGTGCCCCGATTACATGCTGCCACCATAGGAATTGTTCCTTCTTGTTTTTGAGCACAGCTCTGACACAGGTGTCCGAAGACACAGGAAGGAAACTCCTGAATTACACGCCGCTACTTCGCGGTTTTTTCAAGGCAAAAGGAACAATTGTGTCCGATGCCTGCGATTTCTACCTTTCGGTGGCGGCGTGTAAAGGTACCATTAGAGTTTATGTCGTTATATAGGAGAGAAGAGAGAACCACATTGATCTTGAGAGCTTACACCCTATACTATAAAGAAAGGACTCTACTGACCATAAAAGCTTACACTCTACAGAAGAGAGACTTACCTAGTGACTGTGGAGATGTAAAATGACTCTGCCATACAAACTGTTCTGGGAACAGTTGACCTGTGATGGCCCAGGTACTGACCAGCACTGTATATGGTATGATTATCCGTAAGGTGTCACAGCTGCAGAGAATTATGGGGAGATTTGTGTGGCAACACAAAATGGTGTTAGCCCACTGTCTGATGCTTTAGCATTGTGGGGAATAGTTAATGGCAGGTTCTTTTTGCGAACTACAAATGTTTGGATTTACTTGCGACCTTGAATTTCATGAAATTGGACTTGAACTCGATGCTCCGCGGATTGATCCGCTCCTCTCTAGGGGCAATTGGAAATAAGTAGATTAAATATACGGTAACTTGTGACATAATTCACAACATTTTTACAAGACTTTTTTACTATTCAGCTTTATTGAACATACATTAAACTGTAAAATGTTTTTCAACTATCCCCTTTAAATGCCAGCTTGATCAGGTGTATAGGGTTTACATTTCTTCCGGCTGCCTTCTTTCCCTCCATCAGCAGATTATATAGGTGGCATTCTCTGCAGTGGGAGCAGAGATAACAGATGCCTGTAATAGGCAGTGGGGAGTATTTATTACAAAATTGCTACAAATGCTGGTTTTGGTTTACTTTAAAGCTGTTTTTACTGTAGAGTGAACTTTGAAGTTATACATCTATGAAATGAAAATAGAGAATTTTTTTTGTAATGTAACAGTTTTTCCACTACACTAATAAAAGGTTGTATCTGTAGCTATAGGCTTAACCACAAAGAAGAATCTTGTTTACCTCATTTGGTGCTATTACTTACCAGATCCTCACCACTGACCTAATGATAATATGTTCACCTCTAAATGGCTCCACAAAAAATTCTAATTGGGAAGCTGAAGCGGTGCAATTTGTATGCTAATTGCTAAACTGCACAGGTTCATCTTCTTCCACTGGAAACAATTGGGATTAGATATCTGAAAGTTACTAGATTTACATAATCTGTCCTGTGACATATTCCTTCAAAAAAAAATATACACGAAAACAGTACGTTAAGACTTTGGGCAAATTGCATAACTTGTGTTGCAACAAACAGCTTGTATAATATCTGTCATGATATTTCAGAATGTATTTTCAGTAATGAAGGTTGATTGTAAAATGTATGCCAAAGGTTCAATAACAACTTCAATATATTTAGGCTGTAAAATGTACTACAGTGTGTTCATTTTATTTTTATGTTTTCTCAGCCTACATGTCATTTAAGAGAGCTTATCATTATATATAGCCCCTAAACAGCAGCCATAACATTATATAGAATCACAATAGGTTTGTAATTATGCTTATTTCTAAAATGTCACTATAAATGGAAAAATGAAGTAGTTCACGATACCTGTAAAAAGTCATGTGGGTAGTGCCATTTCAGGAATTGTCATGCAATCCAGACTTGCAAACCACTCTAAGGCTGGCTTCACACCACGATTTTTGGGATCCTGTTCTGTCTATTTTGAAAAGGACAGAACAGGGTCTGCTTTTGCCCCCCATGTAAACCTTTGGTGCCGGATTGGTCTGATTCTGCCTGTTCAGTCCCGAATTCATTTCTGTCCCAAAATTGGAGACTGCTCTGATATTGGGCTCCAGTGAAAAAAATGGACCAAACTGGACAGATCCAGGGTGATCCGACGCCCATAACATGGGAGTCTATGGGCGCTGGATCTAGAAAAAAATCGGATGGTTTTCCGGATCTGGTTTCAGTGTACTGAGCATGTTGAGCATACACTGCTAAAGTGAAATTAAATAAAGGAATATTTTAAAATTAAAAAATAAATGCTCACCTGTCTGCCGAGTGTCCAGCGATGCATCCACCTCCGATGGCTGCAGGACCTTAATCAGCTGACCGGGAAGGGGCAGGGCAACCCGATCAACTGATGGGTCACATGACTGCATCAGCGCTGTTTAAATCGCCTGCCCGCTGAAACTTTATTTAATTTCACTTTAGCAGTGTATGTAGATACACTGCTAAAGTGAAAGTGAACAGCACCGAGACCACTTTCCTGCGCTTTGCAGGCTCGGCTCGTGTCCGGATTCGTCAAAATCCCAGATCGGGACAAAGAAATGGCATCCGGAGTTTACAATCTGGGCCTGTCTGTTCCTGTCTGTGGCGTCCTACAAAAAACAGCATCCCACGGACAGGAACAAAACCTAGTATGAAGCCAGCCTCATAACATCAGCGTTGTGTAGTGAGGTGCCCTGGCTTATTTTTTAGCTGTGCAATCCTAATTCACCAGATGCTGTGAAACTGGTTTTTAAACTGGAAATGCATTACTACCCCAGGGATAGGGACCGCCCACATGACTATAAACAGCTTAGGGTAGAGTCAGACTTGCGTCTGCCCCTGAGCCTGGCCAATCCATCAGAAACTTAGTATGGTAACTGATCCATTTTCCATAGACTCCCATGACATAAAACAGATCCTGCATAAATAAATTCTTTCAAAATGGACACAAAACTTGTGATTGCTGCTGGATCCCTTCTAATGGATGATTACAAGGACATGTAAACACAGTGTAAGCTGCAAGTGACATTTTAGAGACACAAATCTTCACAAACCAACCTTTTATTATCCTATATAATGCTATGACAGTGGTTTTAGGGCTTCAGATATGACAACAGGTTTACTATATGTTGCAGTAGGGGCTACTGGTTCTCAATCCATATTTAAGGATAGTAATTCTCTCAGGGGTCAGAGCATGGGATTGACATTCTTAGCTCTGGTTTATAAATGTAGTATCAGTCTGTCAGTGTGAATAGAAAGAAGAATTTATTGGATATTAGAAAGTATGAAATTCACATTCCCACTGCCCTAACAGATGCTATCATTAATATATAGCCATAAGGTATATCCCCAGTATTATGAGAATTGCATAGTCCAACTTGATCTCTTTTTAAGTGGTGATAAATTTTGCTGCTTTCAATCATGTGAAAATGAAATGATCATGATCGAATATTTGTAGCTCTATCTCTCTAAATAGTGTGTGTCCACCTGTGGCTGAAAAGAACACTTCCCCATTTTGTTTTTGTTTTGTTTTTTTTTCCTTTCTTCTATGGTCGGATTAGCAAGTCAGCACTGTAAGTACCAAACCACTAAAAAAATTCCAGGAGTTGTTTCTTTTATGTACTACTGAGAACAGTGTCGTCTTGTGGCCGTTCTCGTAGATTGTGTTGGTTTAACAAGCGTCCAACCCTTTTGTCTTGTTGTTTTTTTTTGTCTTTCCTGCCCCCTGTCCCCTTGTCCCCACAGGCTGTGCGTTTGTTACATTTTCTACAAGGGCAATGGCACAGAATGCAATCAAAGCCATGCACCAGTCTCAGACCATGGAGGTACTGTATCATCTGCCCTTTCTTTGTTTTCTTTGTGCAAATAATTGGGTAAAAACGAAAGTCATTTTCTCTTGTTCAGACTGTTAACATGACAATCACAGATGTAAAGACCCCAGCCTTCTCTCTGACACTCATTACACCATTCATTGAAGCTTTTTCATTGCAAGTGATTGGGCTGCCAGGTCACATAGAACAGCATACTCTACATTAATTCAGGTAAAACACATCCCGTCTGCACATTCATTTCAAATACAAAGTGGTTGGATTTTATGGGCACATTTATCCCTCTCGAAATAGAATTATTGTTGTCTAAAGTAGATGTAACAGTTCTTATAGTTGGTTTTCATGCCCCATTTATGTAGGTAATGACAGTATATGTTAGAACCTCCGGGATTGTCTAGATAGGGATCTGGAGTCAAAGTATAGAATATACTTACCGTAATAATTAAAGATACAAAAGGCTAAGTTTGCACTATGTCTGTGCACTGAGCCTACAATATACATTGAGTGCTTTCCACAATGCACAGTGTAACATACCCAAGGGCCCAAATTCACCAGACATAGACTAAATGTATGTATTTTCTTCCTCAACTTGGCAGGTGTAGTCTACATACCATTTGTTATACTGTGTAGGAGAGCGCAGCCAACTGCTTTCCTATTTGGAGGGACAATGTAATATATATTCCCTTATAATGGCCCCTATAATACAGAGTAGGCCATTTATATGGATACACCTAAATTCAGTTGGATCCAAAATGGCCGACTTCAAAATGGCCACCATGATTACCACCCATCTGGAAACGTTTACTCCCTCCCATATACTAATGTGCCGCAAACAGGAAGTTGATATCATCAATCGTTCCCATTTTATTTAGGTGTATCCTAGGGATGAGTGAGTACTGCAAGAATCGGACTCGCTATACTCACAACAAGTAGGTCCCTGTACTCGTTACTCTTTGCGAGTATAGTGAGTCCAATGGCAGTGAATTAGCGGGGAAGTACTTTCGTAGTGAATCTATATATACACTGCGAAAGTGCACTAAAAGTGAATAAAAGTTGTTAAAAAATAAAAAAAATCATACTCACCTATACTCGCCTGCACTGGGACTAGCAAAGAAGACATCCAATCAACAACAAGAACCTGTGAGTCTGACAGCCAATCAGATGGCTGGTAGCAATCTGGCCAATCAGATGGCCAGACGTCACAAACCACCTGATCGCTACCAGCCACCCGATTGGCCAGATTGCAGGTCTTGAACGTGCATCAATGAACTGGCAATATAGCCAATCAGGTGGCTGGCAGTGATCACCTGGTTTGTGACATCTGGCCATCTGATTGGCCTGATCGCTACCAGCCATCTGATTGGCTGCCAGACTCACAGGTCCTTGTCGTTGATCGGATGTCTTCTTTGCCGGTCCCGGTGCAGGCGTCGGATAGGTGAGTATGATATTTTTTAACAAATTTTATTCACTTTCAGTGCACTTTCGCAGTGTATATATGGATACACTGTGAAAGTTAAAGGACTACTCGCTACTCCCGAGTAATCACAAGAAACGTGGGGCGTAGCGAGTAGCCCGAATATTGTTACTATTCGGTGCGTACCGAAAAGTAGCTATTCTACTCGCTCATCCCTAGTGTATCCATATAAATAGCCCACCTTATAAATGACCTACCCTGTAGAAGGATGTCTTGTGACCTCCATCCTAACTGTGACTACTTCTGGGTGCACAGCTTCTGAGTGTATGTGTTCGACAGTAGGCACAATCACACTATGTACCTAGTCTCACTCTTAATGCTAATCAGGCTTTTGGGGATTGAACAAATGGAGTTATTTCCATGCTGGGTCCTTAGTTTTCCCAGTAATAAGCAGTACTAAAAGCATTTGCTACTGCTTAGCTTATTTACTTTTTACTTAAAGGAGTTGTCCTACTTTGTGCCATTTTCTACCTAGTCAATCAAAACTGATCCTACATTGTAATAAATCTGAAATAGAAGGATCAACTAAATGACGTTCAAAAGTGTTTATTGATATGTAGAAGATTCAATGTCTTGCAGGACAGTTTCTAAGGAATCTGCAGGGCAGTTTGCCTTGTTCCAGCGAGAATGGCGCCCTTCCAATTGTCATTTTAGGACGTCCTTAGTATATGGATCTGATTAATCTAGTATGACATTGTTATGGCATTAAAAATGCTCAGAAGATAGTTATATTCATCTTACATCCCAGGGCCTCAATCTTCTTTCACTGTAATATAGTCTCAGAGCACAAAGGGGCATACCAATGTAAAGGCCGTACTTTTGATAAAGTCCTTTACTAAAAGGAGCTATATCATCAGTTTAAAAAGCTGCATCAGCTGACATAAAGCCATTCAGAAAGCCAGATAATGTGTGACATACTACACAGCATCATATATTGCCCTTAATCTCCATGGCTAAACCACCAGTAGCATAGTGATCTCTTTTACTTCTCATAAATGTGTCTTGAAAAGACAATATGGCTGATTAATATCACTGCTCTATGTCAAATAACCCTGCAATTACCAGTCTTAAGGTCTCCATGGTTCAACAGACCTAAATCAACAGCCAGCAGGCAGCTTCTCAAGAGAGCTTCCGATCTTAAATCACCAGTGACACCTAGTCTTTCACTTGTGGTCACAGGACACGAAGCCTCTATATTTTAGGCTATAGGCTTTTATTTCCAGCCAGAATAGCTGTTGTTTTAGCATTAACGCTATATATATTTAAATGCTGAAAAAAGAACCTGTGTGAATAGCAATGTAATGAAATGAGCCTCCGAAAGAAAGATAAAACGAGAAGTAGAAATCACAAGGCAATAATATACTAGAGCAGAAGTTGAGTGCTACACAATTTATTTGCCTGAAAAAGTAAAATAAAACTACAAGGCCCCGGGATAAATCCGATTCATGTTTGTCATTTATCTAAATGTCCTTTGTTTCTGGAGCATGTCATATTGGCCTCGAGAAATCTGAAATATTGTGTTCATTTAAATCCCAATGAAGAAATGTCTACAAATGCAGCGCCGCATTGCTACAATGCCACCTGTGCTTGTGGTGCAATTATCCCAAACATTAAAAAGAAAGGTTCGTTGTGAAACAGAGCACTGACTTCTAAAATTACAGCTTGGCCCGCTGCGGCCGTGCAATTATATCTTTGAAATCCTACACAGAAAATTGGTTCCCACTTTATCAAAGTGATATTTAAGTTGTCTAAGCTAAGGCATCTTTTTAACTACTTCAGCAGAGAAAAAATCTTAGATGTAAGAGCTAAAAATATAGCAACTCCAAGCTTGTGAACCGCTAGACAGATTACGCCTCGACACACAGTGCAGATTCTGGTATAGATGCATTTTCAATTCCAGCTTGTATGTTGTGGAAGAGCAAAATACACACAGGTAGAGAATAAATCCTTACTACAGTGATGTATCTATGAAACCTACACATGCCATATCTAGTAATACAACCACCTGTGATCAATCACACTTTCTAGGAATTCAGTTATGCTCCGACAGATCCACGGCTATGCTCAGATTTGGAGAAGTGCGCTTCAATGATCACAAAGAAAATTATAAGATAAAAAAATCTTCTTTATGACAATATAAGATGCTTGTTACTATGTAAAAATATGAAACATTATGGAAATATATAGGTGATTCATAATGAAAAATTGCCAGTGAAATCCTTGAAGGTTTATAGCGTCAAACTTTTTAATATGGCTGATCATTCTCCAAAAACATTCAAGAACATACTCTTCACAATTCCCCTATGTCTAAAGACATATTCCCACAACTGTTTGTCACAATCCAAGCATAGACTCTGACTGTCCATGAGTCACTTCACTAGCCACACATATGAGGCTGTCATGTGGGGTCAGTAGACCCGCAGCTGGTTTGTAAATAACAAGTGATACTCTAACTATAATAAAGGTATTGGCCTAAAAGTGTGTTAACACTTGCAGATTTTTAGCTATAATGAGTGCTGATTGACAGAGACTAATTAAGGACTGAACCATTGTTAATACAGTCCTTCAGTCTCCATACCATTTGGATCTAGTCGGCAGCACATCACCTGTTTGCATAAGAACATGTGTTCTTTACAACAGAAACTTTAGGGCCCACATATAAGATTTAATTAGCTGTTGAGCAAGCATATTGCTTGTTAGCCAACTGGTGCTATATTTGCACTAGCCAGGACCTCTTATACCAATCTGGACGTGTATCTGGTTACATGTAAAGTTGATATTTTCTTTTCCTTGGTCCAAAAGAGCATCCTTGGATCCTTCCATACAGCTACATCATTGGATGGAGGCTACTCGATGTGGGATGTGAGGAGTTATTATGGCTTGTTGTACTGCCAGTTATCTCCCTCCGGCCATACAGCAGACAAATCAAAATGCTTCAGGTTTAAAGTGAATACATGTATAAATTAATTATCATTAATCATAAATAAATACTGTAACCCAATGACAACCCTCATAATAACCACACTTACATTCACCAGCATATAGTGGCAAAAGGGAACATAGTCATATTGGGTTCAGATCAGAGTAACACATACATTTAGGACAGCGCCTACACCACTAAGGGAAGACATACACATAAAACACAATTTAGTCTGTGATTTTGTCATGGTTTTTCAGAATTTTGCACAAAAAACAGTAATATTGCAGCTTATGTTACTGGTTGATTTCTGCATGCATGTATACTGTGTTCTGTATATTGTAATTTGTGTACAATAATTTTCTTGGTTATGACATTGTGATGTTATGTGCAATGTTTTGAAAATCTAAACCTATCAAAATACTTGCATTTCTTATCTTGCTTTCTTCTTTTTTTATGTATGTTTGTTTGCAATGCTACTCTCTCCCAGAGCATGTTGGGTACTAGATCATCATTATGGCATCATGTTGTGACCCATTAATCTGTGGCTTTGTTAAATGAGAGATGAAAAGCATAATGCATGAAAAATGTCATAATTTAATTGTTTTCCGTTTTTCAGATGTAATGAGATTGGCACCGTAAATTTATCTTCTTTTTTGCGAGAAGCATTTTTGAACTTTGCTTGAAAATCAACTTGTGTTGACGATTTTTTCTTCCAGCGTTCTGCCTTCATGGCTGTAGAATACAAAGTGACCTTAGCAAGAAATGTCCAATTTGTATGTTTGAGTAACAAAGAGAGCATCATATTCAACAAAGCTTTAGCCAATAATGTAAAGGACATGTTCACTTGACATATACATTATTATATGTATTTCTATATGCCGCGGGTGTTCTTTCACTCTGGAGCCTGTGCTAAACAGGATAGCCTTGTCCATTGCGATTTCAGCAATAGCAAACAATGAGCACAATGCATTCCCATTAAGTGTTCAGATTATTCAGCAGGGACACAGAGAAACATAAACATAGCTGATTATTCCAGTAAATAGTTGATTATGGGGCTTTGCTTGTAAGCAGAGCGCTCTGCAGTCATACAATGGTGATTCTTATCCATAGCAAGAATATGAAAAGTCAAAGTAAAAAGCAACAGACTCAATCTAGTCTACCTGATCTTCCTGGACATTTAAGGAAGTAGCCTCACCAAAGTTTTTATTCCTTAATTTCTCCTATTTACATATGTAATGGGGTGTAAGTGTATTAAAATCCTTACCAATCACTTTCTTTCCTGGCTTCCAGTGTTTCACGTGGTCCTTTTCTTGACCTCAAATCCAACTAGCTGCATCACGCAGAGTTTTGTGTGGACCAGAAGTCGCTTTCTCAGTATAAATCTATGGATTATTGTCTAGAGCAGAGGTCCCCAATGTCAGTCCTCGAGGGCCGAACCAGTGCAGGTTTTCAGGATCTCCTTAGTATTGCACAGCAGGCAATGATTCCAATCCCTGTGCAATAGTAAGGAAATCCTGAAAACCTGCACTGGTTCGGCCCTCGAGGACTGACATTGGGGACCTCTGGTCTAGAGTCTCGTACACTTATTCTGAAAAAGGAGCTAATGCTCCACATACCATGTGAGCCATCAGAGCTGCAAAGGAGTCAAGTGGTCCAGAACAGGATCGGAGCGGTGATGGAAATTGAAGAAGATGGGGATCAGTCAGTATTTTCATATACTTACACACCATTAAATACACTATTCAAAGTGGCATGTGAGGTGTTAAACTACCAGGATTATCTTTTACTAGCAGTCACAGCTAAAACAAATCAGTTGTGCTTCTGCAGCTGGTCATACCAGAACATAGATCACAAAGTGACCTGGTCATGACGGATATGTACATCATAACGTATCGTGAGGTCCTGTCACTTGCCTTAAATATGTCATTTTTGTTCATCTGAACCTGTTGTTGGTTTTCTTCTGTTCCTTTGTCCGTTTTTTCAGATGCGCTCTTCTCTGCATATAAATCTGGGCATGGTCCTCACTCTTCACTAATGGAGTTTTTGAGGATCCTAGTTAGCTAATAAGACTAGATTTAGAGGCATTGAAGAGGAAATCATTTTTCATCAACTGAGAGGCATATGAACAAAGAATAAAACATTTACACCATGCAAAAAATATACATATGTGTTTAGATTTCTAACTCTAACTTTGTAGGTTAGAAACTGATTCTTTAGTGCATTCAAAGGTAGGTCATAAAGTATATATTGGTCCATATCATATCTATTAGAAAGCTTAAATATTCTATCATTTATTAATAGTAAATTAGATCTACTCTAAAACAATAGATTGTGATACTGTGAAATTCATAACAATTCCATCGTCACAAAATACACAAATTTAGAGAACATTATTTTTTAAACATGTTAAGGACACTACTTTCTGGTTTCAGGTATGAGCTAATTTAAGTCACAGATGTTGGAAAATGAACTGTGCAATTGACATTCTGCCAAGCGATATACTCATGCCATTCTTCAATGCTAATCACTTGAAGACATTTTCATTGCTTTCACTTCACCCTCCTTCTCTTTGGAGAATGTATATTGTGTGGTTGGATGCACGCTCTCATAGCCCTTATGCTTAGCTAGAAAAATCGTGATTTCAGCCTGTATTTCCAGTTTAGAAGACACTGAGCTTGTCTTCCAGGCATAAAATGTCTCCAAGCAACTGACATAAAAAGAGAAAAATACACTAATAAAATAAAAAGGGAACTATCTAGACCTTGTATTACTTAAGACACAAATGCATGTTATTAGAAAAATGCAAGAAGCCATACTCAACTTCTCCATTTACTGTTTTATTTAGTTTTTTTAGTCAGCATCTATACATGTTAAATAGCAAATACCTTTTACATACAATTATACTTTACCCTTGAAATGTAAATTTAATTTATACATATAATACACATATTCTATAATTTATTTTATGGATCACATATTCTGAAATATCTAGCTTGGCCGAAAGAGCAAATCAACATTCACCATTTAAAAGAAGAATTAGGTTAGAAAATGAATCGAATCTGCTTGAAATAAATAAAAAATAAAATAATAAACTCATAATTATTTCTCCTTAGCATATTTGTCCTGCTGCTGGTCTTCCATCTTCTCCAATCTGGTCTCCCCTCTGGCCTTCAAATAGGCCCTACTAGTAATTAGGGCCACTTGGTTACTTGGGGAAACATGTGCTGTGCCTCAATTGCTTTTGTGGTATACAACACACATTATTGAAATGCCCCTCATTACCATATGAGACCTAGTTAGTGATGGCATCTGTCAGAATCCAGACCCAAGAATAAGGTAGAGGAAATAATTGAAAGAAGGAAGATGAGCAGCATCAGCTGGACATGTAAGGGAAGGGCCAAGGAGAGATGAGTATATCAATTTACTGGAGTTATTTTTTACTCCTTTCCAGTCCTTTGAATCCTACTAAATAGAATCATTTGTGCAAATCAAACCCCAAGTATTTAGCCTCACTAATAACTGACATTTGGAGATGTTGAATCTAATACAATTTGTTTAGCATCACTTTAATCATCTATAATAATAACTTCTGGATTAGTGGGGCCTGACCTCTGAGATGTCCAGTGTGATGGTAGGTTGCATTCTCAACTATCACTCAATTCAAGGTCTTTGGAACTGCTGGACATAGCCAAGTGATATTCTCAGCTATCTCCAATAGTGCGAAACAGAATTTATCAAGTGATAAACTTGTACGCTGGGGTCTCAGCAATCTTGAAGTCATTTTCTATCCATAACATAGAGGTTAGCTTCTTATTTTAGGAATATCATGTCATGTGGCCAATAGCAAAAAAAATACTTACACCTGCAGCCATTTCAAATAATGCCTCTTATGTGCCATGCTGCTGAATCATGTGAACACACTCAATGAAATATCAATTTTCAAGTCAGTATACCTATTACAAAGTACAAATGACATGAGTACACCTCTCACATTTTTGTAAATATTTTATTACATCTTTTCAAAGGTCAACACTGAAGATATGACACTTTGATATAATGTAAAGTAGTCAGTGTACAGCTTGTAGAGCAGTGTAAATTTGGTACGCCCTCTAAATAAGTCAACATACAGCGATTAATGTCTAAACCACTGGCCACAAAAGTGAGTACTCCTCCTAAGAAAAGATAGCCAAATTGAGCCAATTTGCCACGTTCTCTACCCAGTGTCATGTGACTCATTAGTTTTACAAGGTCTTAGGTGTGAATGGTGAGCAGGTTTATGAAATTTGGTGCTTTCAAATGCGGCTGACAGCATTTTTTTTCGCGGCCGCACCTGCCACAAGTGCCAAAACCGCACTTGCCGCACCTGCCGCAAGTCCGCCTATACCTTGTATGGCGTTTATCGCAACCGTGCCGCAAGTGCAGCTGGTATGCGGTAATCGCGGCAGATTCGTTTTTTTCACCGCATCTGCCGCGATTTGAAAAAAACGCTGATGTCCCCATATAAGGCTGGCACACAGTCCCCATATAAGGCTGGCACACAGTCCCCATATAAGGCTGGCACACAGTCCCCATATAAGGCTGGCACACAGTCCCCATATAATGCTGGCACACAGTCCCCATATAATGCTGGCACACAGTCCCCATATAAGGCTGGCACACAGTCCCCATATAATGCTGGCACACAATCCCCATATAAGGCTGGCACACAGTCCCCATATAAGGCTGGCACACAGTCCCCATATAATGCTGGCACACAGTCCCCAAATAAGGCTGGCACACAGTCCCCATATAATGCTGGCACAGAGTCCCCATATAATGCTGGCACACAGTCCCCATATAAGGCTGGCACACAGTCCCCATATAATGCTGGCACACAGTGCCCATAAAGATGGCACACTCCCCATAAGGCTGGCACACTCCCCATAGTGCTGGCACACTCCCCATAAGGCTGGCACACTCCCCATAAGGCTGCCGCACATTTAAAATAATAAACAATGTCATACTCACCCCTCTCCTCGCTTCCTCGCCGTCCGCGCTATCACTGCTCTCTGTGCCCTCTGCCCTGTGGCGGCATCCGGGTACTGTGAGCAGCGCGCAGGTGATGACGTCACTCTGCAGCGATGCTCACAGGACCCGGATGTCGGCAAGATAGTGGGGATGGCGGTAACAGCAGGGAGCGAGGAGAGCGGTGAGTATGATTGTGCTCCCTGTGATAGTCAGTGCTTTCTACGCTTTCATTGCGTGGAAAGCACTGACTATCCACATGGGACCGCAGCCGCTGTGCTGCGGTCCCGCTCCTGTAGTATGGGCTGCTCCCGCTGGTGATTGACAGCGGGAAGCAGTGCATATTACAGGAGATAATGAGCGGCCCCATGTGACCACGGGGCCGCTGCTGCAGCCACCTACAGCCTCCTGAGAGCGCCCGGACACCGCTCCACAGCCCCCCCACCACACAAGTATTGTTTCACATTATAAGAAGCACCACCGACTTTCCCCCAAAATTTTGGGAACAAAAGTGTGTCTTATAATGCGAAAAATACGCTAAATGTATGTGCTGCCAGCATTACTGCAGAGGTTTAAGGAGTGAGGATCAGTCTATCAGTGCTGAGACCATACACTGTGTCAAATTCGTTCTCATGGCTGGCAACCCAGAAGGAGGCCTCTTCTAAAGATGATGCACAAGAAAGCTCATAAACAGTTTGCTGAAGACAAGCAGACTAAAGACATGGATTACTGGAACCATGTCCTGTAGTCAGATGAGACCAAGGTGAATCTTTTTAGTTCAGATAGTGTCAAGTGTGCATGGCAGCAACCAGGTGGGGAGTACGAAGATGTGTGTCTTGCCTACAGTCAAGCATGGTGATATGAGCGTCATGGTTTTGGCCTGCATGAGTGCTGCTGGCTGTGGGGAGCTACAGTTCATGGAGTAAACCATGACTGCTAACATATAATTTACTTGTTTGAATGAGAAATAAAAGGGCAAATGCTGTGTGAGATCAAAGTGTAGTATTAAAACACATACAAACAAACGAGCATTATAATGCACTCACTTTAAGAATTAGGGTTATGAGCTTCTCGATACAAATAGATCACTTTCCTATATATCCTTTTACTCGGTCTGCAGCTCACCATGAGTTGGTCCTCTGAGTTCTCGTTGGAAACAAAATTATAATAGAAAAAATTATAGTTTGTTGAGATGAAAAACTAAGTTTTTAATTATACCATGAAGGCTTGTGTCAAAGAAAGCCAAAACATGTTGTATTAATCTTTTTATCTACTCAATATATCATCTTCTGAATCTAGATGTTTTCCTATATCCTTTGGAATTTTTACTATTATATGATAGCCAACATGTACTGTGACATACTGCAGCAGAGCATAATCCTCCCCTCAGAGGCTGGGCTGTAGGTTAGTATTCCAACATGATAATGACTGTAAACACACCGCCAAAATGTCCTCTACCTTGCCAAAGAAACTGAGGATAAAGGTGCTGGACTGGCCAAGCAAGACTCCAGACTTAACCCTATTGAGCATCTGTGGAGCATCCTCAAATGGAAGGTGGAGGAGCTCAAGGTCCCTAACATCTACCAGCTCTGTGATATCATCATGGAGAATTGGAAGAGGATTCCAGTGGCACCTTGTGAAGCTCTAGTGAACTCCATGACCAAGAGAGTTAACGCAGGGCTTGAAAATAATGGTGGCCACACAAAATGTTGGCACTTTGAGATCAATATGACCATTTTTATTTAAGGATGTGCTCACTTTTGTTGCCAGCGGTTTAGACAATAATAACTGTGTGTTGACTTATTTAAAGGGCACTCCAAATTTACACTGTTTTATAAGCTGTACACTGACTACTTTACATTGTATCAAATCGTCAGATCTTCAGTGTTGTTCCATGGAAAGATGTGATAAAATATTTACACAAATGTGAGGGGTGTACTCACTTATGTGAGATACTAGATATGTTAATTTGATAATTATTGTCACGTTCGACTAGTCAAGCTGTTAGTCTAAAGTAGGAGCAGATAATATGCAATATATCACACAGTTGGCTACTGAGGAAAGATTTGGAAGTTTCCAAGAACATTTCTTGGAAAATCTTATGCAACTTTGGAATTGTTTGTGAAAATCTAGTGCTAAAATGCAGTTAAAAGGAGAAGCCTAGAATTTGGGGGACACAATTTGTTACAAATACTTCCCCTTAGCGTGGGGAATTTAGTCTATGCACGAATACAGAATGCTGCTTTATTTTCTCCAGAACTTTCTGCCTTGTATCCTGGAGATCAGGAAGTACACAGTCTGGCTAACAGGGAATTAATTAAAAGTGTTTACTTGTGGCATTTTTGTAATGTGAGGCACTAATTAGTATTGATAATTGCAGTGACTAATACAGAACTTGTAACCCCTTGGAGCCTAGCCATATCCCATTAAAAGTGCTTTGTGTCCAAAGCGTGCCTGAGAAGTAC
Source organism: Allobates femoralis (assembly GCA_033576535.1). Classification (NCBI taxonomy): domain Eukaryota; kingdom Metazoa; phylum Chordata; class Amphibia; order Anura; family Aromobatidae; genus Allobates; species Allobates femoralis. Next base: position 261,051,476 of record JARQOC010000004.1, read on the forward strand.
TTAGTCTGTCATTTATCCTGATGGCAGGTTTGTTTCCTGAGATAACAGTGTACATGTCCCTATGTGGTTTTAACCCTGCTGGTATTTTCTGTGTTTAATGCTTTTGTAAACTATGGAGCCTCTGCTCTTTCGATATGGAGTACATAACAAATGAATAAGTGCATGAAATGAAATAAATTCCATACACCATTAAAGAAGTGAAGCCTTCAGGTAGACGAGGCATCTAGTACAGTTTGCATAGTTAATAGGTGGAATATAAGTCTTCTTGATAGATCTCACAATCCACCCATTTGAGAATTTAGGTCAGATTAGATATGTTTGGCCACTGCATAGATTTGTATCTGGTATAAAAGCGTAAGTGTTATGTGAGAAAATACGTTTTGGCAGGCAAAGTGATTTTTGTGAGCTATCACATTTCTTCACATTGAGCATGCCGCAATATAGACTACTATATTGATACTGAAATGTGCCAACACGGGTGGCATAGCACATAGAATAGTAATTACTGACTTGTAAGGGATGGGGCTCATCGAAACACATGATGGCGCACGATAAAGCAATTTTTAGTGAGAAGAAATGAGGGAGACAGTATTTTGATTTCCACAGTAAACCACACATGTTAAAAGGATTTCTGACATTTTTGAAGTTTCAAACTTGAATAAGAAACAGTATAAAATCTAAAATTAAGCAATGTTTATCTGTTGAATTCTTGGCAGCTCCAATACTGGGATTGGTGTCGATGCAGTCACTAGTCACATAAACACTATTGCTAACCACTGCTTTTGGCTGTGATATTTGGATGTACAGCACATTTTAATAATTAACTAAAACCCTTATAATGCATCATGTCAAAAATCATTTTTTGCCTCCAAGGGATTTTCCAAGAAATTACATTAATTAGAAGTTTACTAGGACCCACACTTTTTGCTAGGACCCACACTTTTTGGCCACCTCACAATCTGTACCAGGGTCCTGAATGTAATAATAATAATAATAATCATTATTTATATAGCACAAACATATTCCGCAGCGCTTTAAAAATCAAATTCATATACAAACAGTCATAAGAAACAGTTATGGAAAATACAATAATTAAAAAGCCAAACATACTGACCCTGCTTGCAAGAGTTTACAATCTACAATAAGGTGGGGGTGGCACCAAGTACAGGGGCTTATTTACAATCGTGGTCCAGCCATTTTGAGTAAGGGTGGAATAGATGAGAGCGGAGTAAGTGGCCACCAGCCAGTCTGTGTAGAGCTTTTGGGTCTGATGGAGTTAAAGTGTTATGTTCCAGGAAGTACTGGATAACCTCCAGTATGTCTGAATGACTCTGATTAGAGAGTATGATAGGCCGCCCTAAAAAGATGTGTTTTTAGTGAGTGCCTGAAGCTAAGTAAGTTGTTGGTAGCCCTAATTTCTTGGGGTAGAGCATTCCAGAGAGTTAGTGCAGCCCGGAAAAAGTCTTGGAGCCGGGAATTTGAGGTTCAGATTAGTGCAGATATTAGTTTAAAGTAATTCCCAGAGCGAAGAGAATGGGGGGTGTGATAGACAGAGATGCGGGAGGAGATGTAGGGAGGTGCTCCACCGTGAAGAGCTTTGTGGGTGTATGTACTCTTTGTTTTCACTGCATAACCACAACTAGGGGTATAAATGGACAGGCAATGGAATAGACCTTTGGCCAATTTACTCAATATGGCATTCGTGGAAACAGCAAAGAGCCACAGACAATCATTTTTAATTTTTCTAACCTGTCAAACAGTTCATACAACTTAGCTACAATTCCAAACACTTACTCTTCATGTTGTCTTGGAGAAAGCGCTATGGCTGCCTTCACACTTGCACTCCCCGCTGCTGTGTATTGCGGCGGGGAAGCGCAAGCCGTGCGCAGACACCACGCGTCCTTATATTTAACATGGGGACACACGGTGATGCGCTCGGCTGCGGATGGGCGTGCACACCCATTGACATCCGTGTGTGATTTGTACGCATGCGGATGCTTGCGTACAAGTCACACATTCTCGTCCGCACCCTGAATGCAACATGTCACGTTCAGGGTGCGGACGAGAATGTATGATTTGTACGCAAGCATCCGCATGCGTACAAATTACACAAGGAAGTAAATGGGTGCGCACGGCAATCCGTAGCCGAGTGTATCACCGTGCATCCCCATGATAAACATAGGGATGGACGGTGCTTGTGCTCGGCTTGCGTTCGCCGTCCGCAAGACGCTGCAGAGGCATCCGCAAGTCTGAAGCCAGCCTAAACCCTTCAAAAGGGCTTGTCTCATCTTCATAAATGGATAAAATTCCAAGGTGACTTTGCTGTTATTTTAACTCTCTGTATTAAGAATGGAGGGATTTTTAACTCTATAATTACATCATTGTACTCAAGTTAGCAGTGTCCAACCTCCTAGACCAGGGGTGGGGAACTCCAGACCTCAAGGGCCGCCGACAGGTCATGTTTTCAAGATTTCCTTAGTATTGCACAGGGGTTGGAATAATGCACTACTAAAGAGATCCTGAAAACATGACCTGTTGGCGGCCCTTGAGGTCTGGAGTTCCCAAACCCTGTCCTAGACAATGAGTTCATGCTTGCAAGCTCTTTGCTTTGAAGCGTACAAGCTCTGCTCTGAAGCTGACCAGATCAATGGAGAGGAGCAGCTTTATTACCCACACATTCCCCTGATGCTGCAGAGGCAAAGCTGTCTCTGTCTGCAACATGGGAGATAACACACTTTGAGCCAGTGGTGCAGCCATGCCACAGGTCTGAACTGCCAGTCATCAAGAGTGCACTGCCCCATGGCAAACAGGAGGCCAGTAAGCAAAGATATGGTCTTTTCCTGAAGAATGAAGATGTGACAACCCCTTTAAGTTAGCTCATTATATTTCATCATCATTGCTTTTTAACCACAAGCTAAATAAAATACAGCATAATATCCCCATTTATAAGCTATAAAGCATATGCTGGGCATGGTTCCTGTACATTTCATCTCTCTGAACATATTTCATTCAACAACAAAACACTTTCTCATGTCATTACAATTCTGATAATGGCATCTGCTTTTGAAACTCACAAACTTGTGAAATATGGAGCAGACAGTGAAGAATGAATACGCTAGGTATACAATGAAGAAATTGTTTTTTATGTATTGAATTGAGAGGTAGCTCCGAGAAATGGGATGTCAGGTTACAGTCAAGATATCAAGGCAAACTGCTTTGTATTTTAGTTTCATGTATTTATGATCATTTCTTTTGCTCGTTCTAAAACAGCCCCATCTGTCTGTTATCACACCATAAGATAAACCTCTTTTATACCTGATTGTGCTCCATAATTACTGCAGTTTGTCAGACAGCACACAGAATAGATAATTCATTGGAGATCATTCCCTGGTTCAAACCCATTGATTCTTTAGCACAAATTATTTTACAAGTGGCAGGTCTCTAATCGGAAATATTTACTTGAATATATTTTGCGAACCTGCAAACGGTGTTTATATTGAACAACCTCATAATAGTAGAGTGTAAAATGCGGAAAGTGACTTTCAGCAGAATATATATTTATATAGATACAATCATTATCCATATAGCAGTGGAGCATTGTCATCAAGGACCAGCAGCTCAGAACCCTAATGGATCTATAAAGGTACTGCTATGGCAGACCACCCAATCTAGAACTACTATTGCTCACTTTTTAAGGGTCTAACCACCACAATAAAACTTAACTAGTTAGGATGAGCTGCATGTACTTAATGCTTTGTGGTAGAATTATTTTAAGGTACTTTAAGGAAACCCATCATAGCCTGTACAATGATAAACATCATTATCATAATCTTTATAATTAATCTAGTAATTGTTGATATAATGGGGAACCACTATCATACATTTTATTATTATCCACTGCTATAAAGTATAGACATTTGCATAAACATTTTATAGAAATTGGCAACCAGTTAGATAGTCTAGGTAAGAGACCTAGCTTGCAATAGTAATCAGATTCTTCAAGAGGTGAAGATAGGTCTCTGAGGTTCTGTAGTAGCACAAATGATGTCATATTGATGCTAAACCAATTGTAGTTACCATTCAAGCAGTGTAAACCTAGAAATTAGGGTACAACCTAAATTACTCTGTTTTATACTTTATGAACAAAGTCTAGACACATACTAAGGCACTTCTGCAAGATGCCCATCACTAAGAAGTGTTGGGTGTCATCATGTGGATTCCAGTAAGTACCTTAACCATATGCAGAATAGTGGCAATCATGAAGTCATTACTGTATTATTTGTTATATACATTTTGTTGTGGTCTGTCCCATTTTAGGGGTGTTCTTCACCAATAGTGGTGAAATTTGCTGATACACAGAAAGACAAGGAACAGAGACGTCTACAGCAACAGCTAGCACAACAAATGCAACAGCTTAATACTGCCACATGGGGGAACCTTACTGGACTTGGAGGACTTACACCACAGTATTTAGCAGTAAGTAAAATGAAGATATTCTATGTATGTATACTGGGTTTTTTTGTAGACCAAAATCTTAGCGAAAACTAATATTAATCTGGTACTTTATTAGGACAAATTCAATGGTAAACCAGCAAAGACACACGTCCCATGCACACGTACAATTTTTTTTATTATAGCTATGTTAAAGGACTGTGTTCCGGGGGAGAATTTACTACCTCCATAAGAGAGCAAAAAACTGTGAAGGTGGTGTATTAGCCAATAGAATTGTATGGATGTTATTTTAGTGATTTGTAGGATACAAATACAGTTTATGTGGCCATATCCTCAGGGTGAGGACAATGAACGTAACGCTCGCCCAGAAAAAATGAAAAGCCTAGCCATGGCTCTAGTGGTGACTCTGTGACTTAAAGGGAATCTGTCACTAGGATCGTCCTTCCTTAACCGTCTATATTTTCATTTAGGTCATAGAAAGCTGAATAAAATGATACCTTGTTATATGCGATCTGATGCTTTATTCCAGAGAAATCCATATTTTTCTTATATGTAAATGAGCTGTTCGAAGCTATGGACCGGACACTGATCTACATAATAATCTGCTTCTAGAGCTTATTATATATATAAAAGAGGGGGCATTACCAGTGTGTGACATGTAACTAACACAGAACTGGAGAACTGAACGTCTTACAAACACATGCTTCTTTATGGCAACCCTATCTGCCTGTTAGATGGGGGCTGAGAGGAAGCTGTAGATGTGTCAGTTATAATCACACACAGCTCTGCAGTGAGATCAGGAAGGCAGAGAGCAGCCATGACCTCACACTGGTAATGCTGCCTCCTTCTATTTATAATAAGCTCTGGAGGCAGATTCTCATACAGATCAGTGTCCGGTCCATAGCCTGGAACAGATTATTTACATGTAAGAAAAATGGGGATTGCTCTGGAATAAGACATCAGATTGCACATGTGAAAGTATTTTATTCAGATTCCTATGACCTACATGCTCATATAGATGGGTTAGGAGTGATTATCCTACTGACAGATTCCCTTTTAGGCACCAATTAATAGTTTGTTACTCTGAATTCTTACAGTAAATTCAAAAACTACATGAAGATTTATACCAATTGTTGCTAGGAAAGTAGATATATTGTTGCAAGTTGCGACCATACTTTTCTTAATTTTAGCTGAACTGTGTTATACAGTGTGGTTGAAGGGATTTTTTGGTTAATGAAAGAACTTTTGAATAATATGCATTAAAACTTTTTTCAACCTTCTGGGGTCTACAGACTTGAATGTCACTGCATTTAAACATTGCATCAGCACTCACAGGTTGTGTTGGTGTTTTTTTAGCCAATATGTGACAGAGCAACATACATTGTACGGCCTGTGGGTAGCAGTAGACCATATGCCAAGGAGTATTGTAGTAATGTTATTTCCAGAGGCACTCTGGATGTGGTAGGTATAGAGTTTTTATTTATGTTTCCTAATAAGAAAATATGAAATGCATAAAAAAAATCCATATGTAAAGTACCTCTTCAAAGAGGACTTTGACTCCACTGCCACCTGTTAGAAGTAGCAATGCTAAAAGTCAATATTGACAGTTTAACCAGCCTTACCTTATGACCAATGATATCAGCCAAATCATATTCTTAAAGGGATCCTGTCACCTCCAAAAAGCATATCAAAAGCATGTCCCTGCAGCATCCTATCACTAATCTCACATTCCTTTTGTCTTTTAAAAGCATCCTGTGAAAGTGCATAAAAACGTTTTATAACTTACTCATTAGCGATGTTAATTAGCTGGGGCTATATTCTTTAGTCCCTAATAGGTGTGATCTTCTATTCATATTGTATTCAGCGCCTCCCTGCTCTCCTCGGCGCTGCCTAGGTTGTAATGGGACTGTAATGACGCGAATCGCTTCATTTCCAGGATCAGGTGACGTCAGTACACCCACGCCGCTCTGTAGGCTTTGAGCACCGCATGCGACGTGGGTGTACTGACGTCACCCGATGCCGGAAATGACGCAAATTGCGTCATTACAGCCCCATTACAGCCGAGGAGAGCAGGGAGGCGCTGAATACAATATGAATAGAAGATCATGTCTATTAGGAACTAAAGAATATAGCCCCAGCTAATTAACATCGCTAATGAGTAAGTTATAGAACGTTTTTCTCCACTTTCACAGGATGCTTTTCTGAGCCAAAAAGAATGTGGGATTAGTGATGAGATGCTGCAGTGACATGTTTTGACAGCTTAGGAGGCGTTTTGGAGGTGACAGGATCCCTTTAATTAGCAAACACTGTGTTTTGGAATGATTGCTTCTTGTTTAAGGTCAATATTGACTTTTAGGATTGCTACTTCCAATAGGTGGTGCTAAGTTAAAGTCCTCTTTGAAGAAGTAATTTGCATCTAAAGTTTCCCAGAGGAGCATGCAAGCACATTTAAGCCTTTTCATATACTGACATGTCACTCTTCATAAGTAGAAACGTTATAGCTTAAATCCTTTAAAAAATGCAATAATCCCTTTTATAGTCATATTATACACACATGATCAAAATTGTTGGTACCCTCTTTTAATGAAAGAAAAATCCAAATGAAAGTAAGACATTTCTTTTTAACCCTACTTCCACAGAATTTAAAAAAAAAATTAAACTCATTAAATAGCCTGGACAGAAATGATGGTCCCTTAACTTACGGTAATATTTTGTTGCACAACCTTTTGAGGCAATCACTGCAATCAAACGATTCCTGTAACTGTCAATGAGACTTCTAAACCTCTTGACAGGTATTTTGTCCCACTCTCAAGAGCAAACTGCTCTAGTTTTGAAGGTTGCCTTTTCCAGGGGCATATTTCAGCTCTTTCCAAAGATGCTCAATAGGATTTAGGTCAGGGTTCATAGAAGGCCACTTCAGAATAGTCCGGTGTTTTCCTCTTAGCCATTCTCGGGTGCTTTTAGCTGTGTGTTTTGTGTCATCATCCTTTTACAAGACCCATGACCTGTGACTGAGTCCAAGCTTTCTGATACTGGGCAGCACATTTCTCTCTATAATCCCTTGATAGTCTTGAGATTTCATTGTACCTAGCACAGATTCAAGACACCCCGTGCCAGATGCAGCAAAGCAGCCCCAGAACATAACAGAGCCTCCTCCATGTTTCATAGTAGGGACAGTATTCTTTTCTTGATATACTTCATTTTTCCATCTGTGAATATAGAGCTGATGTTCCTTGCCAAAAAGTTCAATTTTTGTCTCATCTGTCCATAGAACATTCTCCCAGAGGCTTTGTGGCTTGTTGACATGCAGTTTGGCAAATTCCAGTCTGTTTTGTTATGATTTTTTCAACAATGGTGTCCTCCTTGGTCGTCTCCCATGAAGTCCACCTTGGCACAAACATGGAATGGTGCAATCTGACATTGATGTTCCTTGAGCTTGAATTTCACCTTTAATCTCTTTAGAAGTTTTTGTGGGCTCTGTTGTTACCATTTGTATTACCTGTCTCTTTGATTTGTCACCAATTTTCCTCCAGCGGCCACGTCCAGGGAGGTTGGCTACAGTCAAATGGATCTTAAATTTCTGAATAGTATATGCAACTGTAGTCACAAGAACATCAAGCTGCTTGGAGATGGTCTTATAACCTTTACCTGCTTGTCTATACTTTTCTTAATAATCTCCTGAGACAATTCTTTCTGTCGCTTCCTCTGGTCCATGTTGAGCGTGTACACACATGTCACCAACAGCACAATAGTATCTGTGCCCTATATATATGCCTACTAAACTGATTACAAGATTGTAGACACCTGTGATGCTACTTAGTGGCACACCTTGATTTAATGTCCCTTTTGTCACATATTTTCGGTACCATCATTTCTGTCCTGACCTGTTCATGATTTAATTCTTTAAAGAAATCTGTGAAACAGGTTGAAAAGCAATGTCTGACTTTCATTTGTTCTTTTGATACATTTTTTATCTATATACTTTTGTCTGATTGAAGTTTTTCTGTAACCATTGTGGGTTTTCTTTCATTATATGAGGGGTACCAACAATTTTGATCACACATGTAAATTGTATTTTCTACATTGTCCTGAATACCAACTATTACAGGCTATTATTTTCTTTGAAAGAACCAAGTTTTGTTCTTTTTATCGACTTGGTTTGATCTGTGATACACATACCGTAGCTATATTATTATAAGTTATAATATTAATAGGTATTAAAGGAACAGTTGTCTAAGCTCATGTTTATAACCCACTGTGAAAAAAAGTGGCAAGTCTATTGTTTAAAACTACAGACGTCCGTAGGATTTGTGGCTACTTACCGTACTTCTAATAACAAAGAAACACATCCCAACCTTTCTACCTGTTCATAATTAATGTAAAGTACTCCACATAAGAAGACATGGAATATTATTACAGCCGAATAACATGTATGCCGAACAACTAGTTTTCTGCAACACTGACATTTAATGAGTAATTAATGTTTAACTCAAGAGGCCTTCAGGATTATTAGTGCAAATCATAGTTAATGCTTCTTTGGTATTCACGTAAGAGCTTGTTACGGCTCAAACTTTAAAACATGTAATGATAGAAGTGTATCCTGTATGTACCTATGCCGTGAAGCAGAAGCTCAGATTTTAGCCTCTTACTGAAAAGGAAGATATTTCAGAAAGAGGGGAAAAAAGGAGAATAATCTTTAAAGATGAGTTATGGTAACTACAATACTACAGAGGGCTTTAATTAGTCGCGCTGTGTCGGTTTAAATGTATTTAACACCTGGCTGTTAAAAAGACTAAATTGATTAATTGTTTTTAAAGCAGTCATTTCATTGAGTCTCTCCAGTGTGTGTGCCTTTCTGTGCGGAGATTAGACATTGATATAGATTTACAGCTCCGACCCAGGGGACAACCTGTCCATCCGTGAGCAAAAAGTCTTTAAGAAATAGAATATATAAAAAGGGAGAAAAAACCCTGTGTGCAACAACGCATATCAAGCAGCCAATTTGTCTCATTGTAGATGCCTTATTGCCTGATTTCTTCTTCTTTTATGTACAGCTCCTGCAGCAAGCCACCTCCTCCAGTAACCTGGGTGCATTTAGCGGTATTCAGCAAATGGCTGGTAAGTGGAGAAAAAAGCATTTAATTTTAGCCAATTATGCCCTATTTTCTCCAGCTCTTAAGTTCTTTTGCTCTAATGATGTTCTGTTAAAAAGGGACACCCCTCTGTTAAATTCTCAATTGAAACACTTGCTTCCTTAGAAATGGAAAATTGAACCAACTGCTCCGAGGTTGAACAAGTAGTTTATCCTACATTAGTCACCCGCCATTTGTCCTAAGCAACCAATTGTAAAAGGCAGGAGAGCTTTTAGTCCCTGCAGCTGCATCATATTCTAATAATGGTGACGACAAAACAACCACAGGACCTCGGTTTAACTTTTATAGAGATTGCAATGTCCTGGCAACCCATTTAGTGACAACGCCGGCATTTTACGGAAAGCAGTGAACGCTGGGAAGAAAAATGTTCTGACCTTCTTTGGCAGAAACCGAAATTACAGGCATCGAGTTGATATGGGATTAAAATCTATTTTCAACCTTGCAGAGTGGACTTGTTGTAGAGGAAGCCCAGACAACAAAATTACACAATAAGCGTCCATTTTTCTTTCCTAATTTCCCCCCGAAATATAAAATTATCTTTTCGTTTCCAAAAATCAAAGCTCGCCTCTATTTGAAAGGCTGCGAGTTGAAGAATTTCTCTGTAATGAGCTGCGCCTGTAGTAGCTGATGTGTAGTGATTAGTGAAAGGTCATTCCCACTGTGTGACCTTCCATGCTGATATTCTAACTTAACATGGAACTGTAGAAGGCAGGACGTGCGGTAAATCAGAGCTTGGTGCCCATTATGCCTGCCGTGAAAAACTGCCAGAAAGCTTCTCTTTGTTTGATGCAAAAGCAAAACAATTTGGAGCATTAATGTGGCTGTATTTTATTTTAATCATGACCCCCACCGCATCGATGAATATGTAATCTGCACAAACAAGGACAAAACGTCGCTGTTTTTTCCACCCTGGACTGTGTCATTCTCTATTTTCTACAGTGCCCTGCCTACTTAATATTACAGGCTGGGTCTAGCCTTTGTGTGTTGCAGGTTCTTTTGTCCTTGCTGTGCAGTATTTTTTACATGGTTCTCTATTATGCTTCACATTTCACCAAAGAATAATTGCACCAAAACAGAAAAATCTTTCACGTGAGTTAAAACTGACAAGTGACTAACAGAGCTCTGAGGTGGCAAAGAAGTCAAGTTGTTCACATTAATAAGTAAATACAGACCACATCCATGGAGAAGGTTTACAGTACAGATCAAGGCATTGGTTGAAATACTAAACATATCACATTTGTGGAATAAGGGAGGGCATATATTAGGTTTATTGCTGTTAATCACTGATTTCTGCATCTGCATAACGTAAGATGGTCAAAGAAATTGGACAGTATACAGATTCATCATGGTGATGTCCATATTTAGGGTCAAATGAAGTATCTGCTGCTGTGTGGGCATATTTTGTTTAGGAAAAGGCGTAAGGAAGTCAGAGCGTAATCTAAGTTGGTATCATGCTTACTAATCTTCTAGTTATTGGCACATAATGAATTATGAAAATGATGATTTGTAGGGATGCAAAACTGCCTTTCATTAGTGGCTATGTTCTCCTATTATTATCTTCCACAACTATCTAGTAGACATTTCTCAGTATTTGATGTGAAAATTCAGTGCCTCGAAAAAGTGTTGACAGTATACCCCGTGAACATTACCACATTTTTTCACATTACATCCACAAACTTGAATCTATTTTATTGGGACTTTATCTGATATATTAACACAAATTAGGAAGTTCAGCCCCCAGTAGTCAAATACCCCTAAATAAAATCCTGAGTGACCAAAAGTCACATAATTAGTAAATTGAGTCCACCTGTGTATAATTTATTCTCATGATAACTACAGCTCTTTTCTGAAGGAATTGGAAGGTGTTTAAGAACATTAGGGATCAAATATCATCATCAAAACCAAGGAACATATCAGACAGGTCAAGGATAAATTTGCCAAAAAGTATAAATCAGGACTTAGGTTATAAAAAAAAATAGCCTACACTCCCTAACAGAAGTTATGTCGCTTATCCATGTTATGTAAATAAAAGCTTATAACCTGACATTAAATTCATCCATTGGTTGCATAAATTACTCGTTTGAAAGCTGAAACCCTCTGAAGTGTGGTTTAGGTTAAGAAAATAAATAGGCATCAGTGCTGAAATATTGATTATTTAATGAACACAGAATACTCAGATTTTGGCAAGACAAAAGTTTTGTCGCCCACAGAAAGTAATGTGATTTTCAAACAAATAATTACCGTATATACTCGTGTATAAGCCGAGTTTTTCAGCCCACAAATTGGGCTGAAAAGTTACCCCCTCGGCTTATACGCGAGTCACTATACGGGCGCCCCCCCCCCAGAGGTATACAGGCCCCCCCATCAGTATACAGGCCCCCCCAGGCTCGGGAAACCTGTAAAGGAAGATGATTATACTTATCGCTGTCCGGCTGCCGTCCCCGCTCTGCATCGCGATCCTCCATCTGCATCGCGATCCTCCATCTTCCGGGTTCCTGTCGGCGCCGAGAATGACGTCATTGTCGGTGCAGAACACAGGAAGTCGGAAGCCGGAAGATGGAGGAGCGCGATGCAGATGGAGGATCGCGATGCAGAGCGGGGACGGCAGCCGGACAGCGATAAGTATAATCATCTTCCTTTACAGGTTTCCCGAGCCTGGGGGGGGGGCCTGTATACCTCGGGCTGCTGCTGTATATAGCCTGGGGGGGCCTGTATACCTCGGGCTGCTGCTGTATATAGCCTGGGGGGGCCTGTATACCTCGGGCTGCTGCTGTATATAGCCTGGGGGGGCCTGTATTCCTCGGGCTGCTGCTGTATATTGCCTGGGGGGGCCTGTATACCTCGGGCTGCTGCTGTATATACCATGGGGCTGCTGCTGTATATACCATGGGGCTGCTGTTGTATATACCATGGGGCTGCTGCTGTATATACCATGGGGCTGTTGCTGTATATACCATGGGGCTGCTGCTGTATATACCATGGGGCTGTTGCTGTATATACCATTGGGCTGCTGCTGTATATACCATGGGGCTGTTGCTGTATATACCATGGGGCTGCTGCTGTATATACCCTGGGGCTGCTGCTGTATATACCCTGGGGCAGCTGCTGCTGTATATACCCCTGGGGCTGCTGCTGCTGTATATAACCCTGGGAAGGCTGCTGTAACACTGCTGGGGCCTGTATATGCCACTGGGGAGGCTGCTGTATACCACACTGTTGGGGGCTGTATACTACCACTGGGGAGGCCTGTATACCATTGGGGGGGCCTGTATACCACACTGCTGGGGGCTGTATACCTGTGCTGGGGTCCACCCTCGGCTTATACACGAGTCAATAGTTTTTCCCAGATTTTGGGGGCAAAAGTAGGGGGGTCGGCTTATACACGGGTCGGCTTATACACGAGTATATACGGTAACTTAAAATACAAATATATGTTCGATAACATTGGTGAATGAAGTTGTGGTGCTATTTAGAGTCATATTTAATATTTTGTGTGACTTCCATGAGCTTGAAGGACTGCATCCATGCGTTTCTACAATGATTCATACAATTTATTAATGAAGTCCTCAGGAATAGCAAAGAATGCAGTCTTACATGCTTCCCAGAGTTCATTTACATTCTTTGTTTTTGTCTTCCAAGCTTCCTCTTTCATCCTACCCCAAACATGCTCTATGATGTTCATGTCTGGCAACTGGGCTGGCCAGTCCTTGAGCACCTTGATTTTTTTTGCTTGGAGGAACTTTGTTGTAGAAATGGATGTATGAGATGGAGCACTATCCCGCTGCAGAATTTGACCCCTTTTATAATTTGGAATATAAGAGGTAGCTAATACTTCTTGATATTTTAGGCTATTGATATTGCCTTCCACCTTGCAAATGTTTCGCACACCCCCATACTGAATGTAACTTCAGACCATGATCTTTCCACCACCAAATTTAACTGTTTTCTGGCTGCATTTTGGATTCATACGGGTAGGTCTCTTGAAGTATTTGCAGCGACTGTGGTGTAATTCTACTGAAGATTCATCAGAGAAATCCCTTTTCTGCCACTTTTCCAGCGTCCATCTGTTTACCAGGCTGTGGGACTTTGCAAATGCCGCACGTTTTTTTATTTGAATTGTTAAGGGCTGGCTTCTGGGCACTGATTTCACCATGGAGGCAATTTCAAGACAGAATCCTACAAACTGTTCTAGTTGACACAGGGACTTGAGGTGACCAAGCCTGTTGGAGCTCTGCTGCAGTAGAAGAGGGGTTTGCTTTGGATTTTCTAACCAACAAACGTTCCTCCTGAGCAGTTGTCTTGCCAGGTCTTCCGGATCTGGGCATGTCAAACACATCTCCAGTCTCTTCACATCTCTTTTTAATTCTTTTTACTTGATGCTGAAACACATTAAAGGTGCCAGCCACCTCTGTAGTGGATCTGGTCTTCAGCCTCTTGATAATCAAGGCTTTGGTCACAGGGTGGATTTTTGGCATGTTGTCAGAGCTCAAGTTGCAGTTCAAGTGAAAATCTGGCATGCTGGGTTTCTTTTTATACACACCCACCAATTAACTGATCATTCAGTGAGCACAGGTGAGGATGTTAACTAGGATTGGGTGCATTATATGATTAGGCGACAAAACTTTTGTCTTGCCAAAATTGGACCATTCTGTGTTCATTAAATGATCAATATTTCAGCATTGATGCCAATTTATTTTCTTAATCTAAACCACATTTGGGACGGTTTCAGCTTTCAAAAGAGTCATTTATAAAATCAATGGATGAATTTAACATCAGGTTATAAGCTTTTATTTACATAACGTGGATAAGTGACATAACTTCTGCCTGGGAGTGTAAGCTCTGAACATCTTATGGAGGTCTGTTCAATCCATCAGCCAAAAATAGAAGGACTATGGCCCAACTGCAAACTTACAAGACTTGGACGGCCTCCTTAACTGATATCCCAACGAAGGGAATAATAAATTAGAGAATCAGCCAAGAGACCCATGGTCACTCAGGAGAAGCGGCAGAGCTCTACAGCTCAGATGGGAGAATCTGTCCACAGAACAATTATTCATCATCTACTCCACAAATCTGGCCTTTATGGAAGAGTGGCAATGAGAAAAGCATTTGTGAATGCAAGCCATCAGAAATCTTATTTACAGTTTGTAAAAAGCCATGTAGTGTACACAGCTAGCATGTGGCAGAAGGTGCTCTGTGCAGATGATACCAAAGTAGAACTTTTTGGGGCAAAATGCTGTATGGTGGAAAGCTAACACTATACATCACCCTAAAAATATCACACCCACTGTCAAACATAGTGGTAGAAGCATCATTATGTGGGGAGGCCTTTCTTAAGCAGAGACTGAGAATATGGTCAGAGTTGATGGGAAGTTCGATGGAGCTAAATACCAGTAATTCTGGAAGAAAACCTGTTAGAGTCTGCAAAAGACTTGACACTGGAACAAAGGTTCACCTTCCAGCCAGACAACCACCCTAAACACACTGCTAGTCCTACAATAGAATAGTTTGGATCAAAGCATATTAGTGTGTTTGAGTGGCCCAGTCAAAATCAGAAATTGCACATTTTGCAAAAAATGTACCGTATATACTCGTGTATAAGCCGACCCGTGTATAAGCCGACCACCCTACTTTTGCCCCAAAACCTGGGAAAACCTATTGACTCGTGTATAAGCCGAGGGTGGACCCCAGCACAGGTATACAGCCCCCAGCAGTGTGGTATACAGCAGCCTCCCCAGTGGTAGTGTAAAGCAGCCTCCCCAGTGGTAGTATACAGGCAGCCTCCCCAGTGGTAGTATACAGGCAGCCTCCCCAGTGGTAGTATACAGGCAGCCTCCCCAGTGGTGTATACAGGCAACCTCCCCAGTGGTAGTATACAGGCAGCCTCCCCAGTGGTAGTACACAGGCAGCCTCCCCAGTGGTAGTATACGGGCAGCCTCCCCAGTGGTAGTATACAGGCAGCCTCCCCAGTGGTGTATACAGGCAGCCTCCCCAGTGGTAGTATACAGGCAGCCTCCCCAGTGGTGTATACAGGCAGCCTCCCCAGTGGTAGTATACAGGCAGCCTCCCCAGTGGTGTATACAGGCAGCCTCCCCAGTGGTAGTATACAGGCAGCCTCCCAGTGGTGTATACAGGCAGCTTCCCCAGTGGTAGTATACAGGCAGCCTCCCCAGTGGTGTATACAGGCAGCCTCCCCAGTGTAGTATACAGGCAGCCTCCCAGTGGTAGTATACAGGCAGCCTCCCCAGTGGTAGTATACAGGCAGCCTCCCCAGTGGTGTATACAGGCAGCCTCCCCAGTGGTAGTGGCTGCGGCACCTGTCAAAATAACAAACACTTTATACATCACCTCTCCGGCGCAGCTCCTCGCTCCTCGGTCCCGGCTTCTTCCTTCTTGTGCCGGCTTCTAGTGCTGTGACGCGCGCAGGAAATGACGTCATCTCCTGCGCCGGTCACATGACACCGGCGCAAGAAGGAAGAAGCCGGGACCGGAGGAGCGGAGGAGCTGCGCCGGAGAGGTGATGTATAAAGTGTCTGTTATTTTGACAGGTGCCGCAGTCTGGGGGGCACATAATAAGGAGGGGGGGCTGTGTGTTACTGCTGGGGGCCAGTGTAGTGCAATATGCACGGCATCCCCCCGCCGCTGATGGACGGGGGGATGCCGTGCATATTCATTACATCAATAAGGCGGCCCCACGTATAAGCCGAGGGGGGCACTTTTCAGCCCAATTTTTGGGCTGAAAAACTCGGCTTATACGCGAGTATATACGGTACATTAAAACAATCCAGTTGGGAAGTAGAGTACTTTTTTTTCAAAATTTTGCAATGTTTTAAAAAGTTGCATTTGAATAATTAAGCAAAAACATCTGGAAAAACAAAATTGATGAAAAAAATCAGAAAGCTAATTAAATAAGAAAATACAATTTAAAAAATAGGCACAAAAATTATTTCATGAATTTGTTGCAAATCCTAAAGTAACTAATTTAGAAGCATTTACACGAAAAAATGTTGGAAATGCACTGATGAATCATTACCATAATTATGTTTCCTCTCACAAGATTCTGGACTATCAGTCTATTCCAGGTTATAATGGTCTGAAATATGGAATTATTATTTTGGACTATTTTTAGATTCAAAATTAATTATTGGTATTATATTGTTGACATGTGAAATTAAGATCTTTTACATCGGCATCACCTGCTCTGGTAGGAGTCTCAGTTGCAGACTCCATTTTTTATTGGAAGATTAGTGCAGTGTGTAAGGCTAGGGTCACATTAACGTTTGTGCCACCTTCAGGGGGTAGCATTTAAAACATAGGTTTTGACAGCATAAACGTGGTGCTACCTCCATGGTAGCACCGCGTTAACCCTGCCAATGCTTACCTATGGGACGCTGCCTGTAGCGCGGCTCAAACGCTGGCATCTTACTTTAATCTCACATTATTTCCTAACGCGAGAAAAGACGCTTTCAACAATGTCTTTTCTTGCATTAGGAAATAGCGCGAGATTTCAGTCAGATGCCGGCGTTTGAGCCGCACTACGGGCCACGTCTCCACAGGTAAGCATTGGCAGCATTAGCGCGGCGCTACCATGGCGGTAGCACCACGTTTATGCTGTCAAAATCAGTTTTAAATGCTACCCCCCTGAGCATGACACAAACATTAATGTGACCCTAGCCTAAGGATTAATTTACAATAGTAGAGAATCATTGAAGCCATTAATGATTTGATAATAACAACTAGCAAACAATGTCACACAGGATGAGAATTGTGACTCAGATAATTGAGTTCCGATTGTTACATTGTAACTAGGGATGAGTGAGTAGTGAAATATTTGTAATCGCTATACTCGTAACGAGTAGTTTGTAATACTCGTATATTCGTTTCAAATACCGATTGCAACACAAGTCAATGGGAAATGCGAGTAATTTTCTGCTGGACCCGACAAAGAGGTCTGGGAGGGCTGTAAAAAGGCAGAGATGGATGATAACATGCTTAAACTGCATGGGGACATGATGTATGAATAATGTAGACTATGTCTCCATGCTGTTCTGCCATACAGCTGTCTGCTCTGAGTGACAGGGCCTAGTGAAGACAGAAGAAGATAGATAGATAGATAGATAGATAGATAGATAGATAGATAGATAGATATAAGATAGATGAATAGGTAGATCGTGCTTACCAGTGTTCTGCTGATGCTTCCAGGCCAAACATTAAGCTTCATGCATATTCACTGCATTGACTGGCAACAGCCAATCACAGAAGATCACACTCTGAGAGCCTCTGTGATTGGCTGTTGCAATCAGGCTGCATTTCCTCAATCTGGATATTGATTGTGCTTGGTTGCCATACACATTAGTGTATGGAAACCAACCTGCCACCATAGTGTGTTAAATAAATAAATAATAATAAAATGTGTGGACATTGCAATATTTTTCAGTCTAGCCAAGTGAAACCAGACAGCTGTGAGATGACATCTTGGCTGACACAAAAAATGCATGGGCTCGGCGCTATTTTTAATTGCCAGCCAAAGTAAAACTAGGCAGCTGAGGGCTGGTATTCTCAGCAGGGTGAGGGCCCATTATTTTAGGGCCTCCCATGCTAAAGTATAGCAGCCTGCAGCCACCCTTGAACATAATACAATCTTTGGAGCGCCATTTTCAGGTGCTTTACCAGGCTCTTCCAGCATCCCTGGTGGGGGGTGACACACAGGGTAATAAGGGGTTAATACGAGCTTTGTATTTTGAGCTGGTATTAAGCCCTGAGATTCTTAATATCAGGCCAAGTTAGACCCGGCTATTAAGAATCTCAACTAAATGGTTAAAGAGACACCACATGGAGAAAAATCATTTTATTATGATTGAAAACACAGAGACACATAGTAACTCCATCTTTATTACCCCCTTCCCACCCTCGTACCCCTCCATGATCCTGGTCTTCTGTCTTCCTGGACACACCAGCTTTGCTACATCACGGGGAGGAAGAACACGTCTGTCCGCTCCCTGTAGTCTCTGATCACTGATCACTGAAACACAGCACTGAGACCTGCAGTATAGTGAGTGGTGAGGTCACCATTGCCATAGTAACTGCTTTTAGCGGCTATTAGCTGTTACTATGGCAATGGTGACCTCACTATTTACTATACCACAGGTCTCAGCACTGTCATTCAGCTGTCATACTATATAACAGCACTGAGACCTGCAGTATAGTAAGTGGTGAGGTCACCTTTACCATAGAAACCGCCATCAGTGGTTACTAAGGCAACGATGACCTCACCATCTGTTATACCCACGGTATACCTGCGGTATAGTAAGCAGTGTGATCACGTTGCCATAGTAACCGCTAATAGCAGTTACTTTGGCAATGGTGACCTCACCACTTACTATACCGCATGACAGCGGAATGACAGCGCTGAGACCTTTGGTATACAAAACGGTGAGGTCATCGTTGCCATAGTAACCACTAATTGCAGTGAGGACATTGTTACCACAGCAACCGCCGATTTTCTTTGTTCATTATATCAATGAAATGAATGTACAATAATTTAAGAATTCATTTATATTGAAAGTAATTGGTAGTAATTAGTGAATCTTTTGCCTGCCATCTGAAGTGATGCAGATGAAGGCGAAACCACTATCCAGATAGTTATTAAAAGCTGTAACTTCATCTACGCGTTTCAAAGCCTTCACCAGCTTGTTCTTTAGGAAAAGCCCACATACATGTTTGTAGTTATTTTTGCTGATCAAGAAGCTGGTGAAGGCTTTGAAATGCATAGAATAAACTACAGCTTTTAATAACTCTCTTGATCGTGGTCTCCCCTTCATCTGTGTTGCTTCAGATAGTCAGCGCAAAATTCATTAATTACTAGGGATGAGAGAGTTATGCTCGGCGCTACTCGTTACTCGCGCGAGTATTCCTGTACTCGGGATGCTTGGCGAGCACCGAGTACCGGCCGAGATCCTCGCGACTCCTCGCTAAATAATTATCGATCGACACAAATACAACACTCCCTTCAGTGCACACAGTGAGCTGGCACCTCACAGAGAGCAGATTGATTGTTAGGATCCCTCATGTGGGACACAGCAAGGTGTTGTATGCTGCGGCGATTTGAAAAAGCCACCTTCCGCGCCTTTTCCCAGAAACACTCGTTTTATAACCGGAAGTCTGTGGGCGGAGCCTGTCACTCATTGACTAACATTGGGCTCGGTGCTTTGGCCGAGTCAGCGAGTATCTTGGATGCTCGGCCAAGCATCGAGCACCCGAGTATTTTAGTACTCGCTCATCTCTATTAATTACTACTAAATACTTTCAATAAAGATAATGCTTAATTATTGTACAATCATTTCCATTGATAATGAACAAAGAAAACTTAGCCAAATTTGTGATAAAATGTTGTATAATTAATTTGACTTTTTTAAAGTAGTGCTAATAATGAACAATAAGACAGGATTATGTTCTCGTGTCTATGCTCCACCTGCTACTTTTCAATTAACTCAGAGCCGGTCAACCAATCGCAGAAAGACTATTTAGAATTAGAATTTCCCCGCCTCTTTTTGCCCATCTGATCATTGAACAAGAGGACATCTTTATTTATTTAACACAATTTGAGAATTTAAACGAGATATTTTCCCTCACGTATACAATTTCATACATGATGGACGAGAGTTTTTAGACACATCATTAAGTTGTTCAACCCATCCAATTACAACCATCATACGTTAACGATGGTCATTAATGTTAGAAAAATGAAAGATTATTGGCCAATGTAAATGTACCTTTGCTTTTAGTTTTAGCTCCTTATTTTCATTATGTATTTAGATGAGAATGAGAACTTAATTTTTGCAGTTCCTGATATTTTACCATAGAAGTCTATCAGCATATGATGATATACACCGGCAACATGGCCATTTAGTATAAGATGCTGCTTCTTTAAATGTGCATGACTGTTTTCTAATGGGAGTTTCCTGTTTGAAGCGAGAGTTTATCACTTGAGGGTTTCTCATCTGTGCGTTTTATTGTTTTCGAGAATCTAACTTCAGTTCCAATAAGACTTTCAATATTTTTACTGGTACAAGTCTCTCCCCACAGATATTCTGTGATCAGTTGGTACAGCAACTCATTATTGCACTGGCATCTTTGAGTAATCTAAACCTGCTGTCTGACAATATAAATTGGCCTGGAGATGTAAAGATCACTGAATTATTTTCTCATCTTAACACCTGCTGGCTGTTGATTTTTTTTCTCCCTTTCTTATTTTTTCATATTTACTTTTCATCTACTATATGAGTAAAGACAGGCCATAAGACCCAAGAATACAGAAATCGGTTGTACATTATATCCTGTAGCCATTTATAAGTAGCTTAGAAAAAAGTTTATTTTTTTAGCTTTATTTGAAAGTAGCAGAGGTGACTTTAAACAAATGAATAATCGAATTGTCACATACAGTAAAACAAGTATTGTAATAATCAGTGGCTTAACTTGAAATCCTTCGACCTGAATGCAAACTCTCCAAGAGGGCCCTCCAACTGTAGTCTTTTGGGTCCCCTGGGTTCCAAGGCCAGAGAGTAATTGCAACATCTGCACTTATTATTCTTACAAGACAAAAATCAACATATTTTTTATTTATCTCAATTACACATGTACCAAGACTGGAATAGAAGGTCCAAGGATTCAGGAAGTCTATCAACCTTATATTTTTTGGGAGAAAAAAAAATAACAATAAAAATAGATTACTTCATTTTTATTATTATCAAAATAATAATAATATACATGATTGAAGGTACTCTGTTAGCACAGAATGACTGTTCAAACTGAGGTGCTTGGTGCATCATGACCGGACCAAACATTTAAGGGCACCTTCCCACCTGCATGTTCTTCCCACTATCTCTGCCCTTCATTGACTCTATGAAATCAGAGTTGTCAAAGAGGGGCTAAAGATAGATGAAATACAAGCAGGCGGGAAGGTGCACTTAAATATTTGCCCACGCCATGATGCACCAAGCACCTGTACTTGGTTTGAACAGATATTCTGTGCTGACAGAGGTCCTTTAAGACTGGAGTCACACTAGCGTGTGAGTCGCACGAGTGTAATGTGAGAAAATCTTGCATTGCACTTGGATTAATGTTAAGCAATGAGGAAGCTCAGGTCTGCAAGTTTTTCCTCAGCTCTAAAGGCCCAGTTACACACACAGATAATTGTGCAGAGATTGTTTGCAGATCTCTGGTTGCAGTGAAATCATGGACACATTGTTACATTTTGTGGCCGTGTACAAATTGAGCAATGTGTCCATGATTTCACTGCAACCAGAGATCTGCGAACAATCTCTGCACAATTATCTGTGTGTGTAAGTAGGCCTTAATCAAACAGAAGAAAAATTTGCAGCATGCTGCGATGTCAGCAAGTCTCAGCTCAGTCTATGCAGTGCGATATACACCAAGACTGGCAATGGAGAGATTAATCTCACTTTTCTCTGCACCTGTGATCCTATTGCAGGATCAGATCACAGTATAATGACACTTTGCTCACACTCACAGCAGAGCCTGAGCCAAGTATCACTAGCATATCGCATCTGATGCTAACCCCACATGACTGTAGAGCCAGCAGATTTTAAGGTCAGGATGAGAAGACTCGGGGATTGTTCTGGGATCATCTTTGATCTCAAGTTGAATTAGAGACTATAATGTAATATTTCGGAAGTAATAGGTTTTTAGAAGCTCAGCATGTTTTAAAGGGAACCTGTCACCTAGATCTAAGCCCCTACACTATCACTACCTATCCCTACACCTTCCTAGCTGCTCCCTATGTATCCCTATCTAAGGGGCCCTATAAAATATCGGAAAGATAACTTATAACTTACAGATGTCCCTGAGGCTGGGGACTAAAAAGGCAGCGCCAGGCTCAATGCATCACTGCTCAATGCAGCAGCGCACGCCCTGCTGGGCGGCATTATTCTTTCTTCATCGCCGCCCCTCTATTTGGAATCTCCTTCCCCCTGTACACCTATCATGCACCGGCCGCTACGTCACATCCGGTGCGGTGCATTATAGGGCCGATCACGTGATCAGCCCTAGTGCATTATGGGCCTTATCACGTGATTGACCTGGCTGCAATAAGCACATTGCGCATGCGCGGAGCCAGGCCGATCACGTGATCAAGCCCATAATGCACCACGCCGGATGTGACGTAGCGGCCGGTGCATGATAGGTGTGCAGAGGGTGGGAGATTCCAAATAGAGGGGCGGCGATGAAGAAAGAATAATGCCGCCCAGCAGGTCGTGTGCTGCTGCATGGAGGAGGGGCAGAATGGAGCCTTGGGACCGCCTTTCCAGTCCCCAGCCTCAGGGACTTCTGTAAGTTATAAGTTATCTTTCTGATGTTTTATAGGGCCCCTATAGCTCAGACAGGGATACATAGGGAGCAGCTAGGAAGGTGTAGGAACAGGTAGTGATAGTGTAGGGGTTTAAATCTAGGTGACAGGTTCCCTTTAACAGTGTATGTTATGTGAAGTAGTAATCATTTTAGTAGCCTGACTTTACTTTTTGTACAGCTATAAACTGCATTGTCACAGAATATGATTTAGTTGACTTTAGTTGATTTATTGTTATTATATTTGTCATATGTATCCATGTCTATGAAGGAGTTCCACACTAGTGTAAGAGTTAGGATCTTATAGTCCTCTGTGCATCTAAATATGGTTCTCTGTACATCTAAATATTGGGTTCTATCTGTCATAGAAATCTTCCTTAGGCGGCCGTCACACGCTACGATATCTTGAAAGATATTCCTTGAACGCGCCTGATTAAACATCGCGTGAACGATGTCTCTGCGTGTGACGGCAAGATACGACGAGCGAGAAGTGTTCAAATCGCAAGATCGAGATCTGAGCTCCGGACCTCACATCTTGCGATGAACGATTTGACAAACAGCTTCATCGTGGTGTATAACACCACGATGAACGATCTCCCAGCGGCAGAGCCTATGCTGGGAGATGGTAACTATGGTACACGTCGGGTTACTAAGCGATGCGCGGCGCCTAGTAACCCGATGTGTACCATAGTTACCAGCGATCTCGCTGGCCCACATCGCTGGTGAGTCTGTCTGTGTGACATCTCACCAGCGATGTGAGCAATATTGTAAGCGATCGCGCGTGCATGTGATCGCTTACAATATCGCTAGCGAGATCGTAGCGTGTGACTGCCGCCTTAGAAGAAATGTTTCCAGGAGAGAATACATGTCTTTTTCCCCTTTTTTCCTTCATCTCATATGAATATCTGCACAATGTGCCATATAAAATTAGAGCCATACAGATGTACAGTAAATGCTGAGATCTTTATATGACTTTATGCATGAGGCCTAAGGCTCTATTTACACTGATATTTTTTTCTAATCTGTCACCATTCTATAAAATATAAAGAAATGTTTCATTTAATATTCCATTGTTTTCAATATTATTTTTGCATCTGCAGTTAGATTCAGTTAAGGCCCCCATTCACATTTGACTAATATCGACCAAAGCCATTGTTATGAAGGGGTTTGTCCAATAATCTACTGTGTATGAGAGCTTGGAGATTTTACTGTCAGGACACAAACACACCAGGTACACCTGATTTTGGACTGCCGATTATATTGACTTTTAGAGATAGGGCAACAGACAGGTCTGACAACAGAACCCAGGAGGGTCTGGCTGAACGAGAGCCTAGAGAGATGAGCCAGCCAAACGATCAGCCAAATTATCATTTGTCCGACAGCCATCTAATGTGTGTGGTAAACCTTAGCCTCCGATTCATCAGTTACATTTAACTGACAAAATATTGTAGCATGCTACCCTGTGTGAATGAGTAAAAAGCATGACAGAGAAGTAGAAGTGATGTGTCAGGCACCAATTTTAATGTATTAAAAAAATGTGATGTGTACAGTGCTAAATTTGTTAGCCAAGAGCAGGAGGAAGGTGGAAGTAAGGTACAGCCTATAGCCTAACCTATGCTGCTGCCTGCAAATATGAGCTTGCCCATGTTGATATCTATCTATGCAAGTTCATCATACCATTATAGAGAATCTAGCATCAGGTTTTTGCTTCGTGATCTGAGAGCAGCATAATGTAGGAAAAGATGCCCTGATTCCAGTGATGTATCACTTACTTGGCTGCTTGCTGTAGTTTTGATAAAATCCTTAATTTATCAGCAGGAAATTATCACTAGAGGACCAGTAAATCTGCTGTTATCTCGTTCTCCGTGTTCATTAGCTCTGTATAACTCCATCCATGAATTGATTGGTGGCTTTTTGCCTTTACCCAAAGTACACTTGAAGCTGACAATCAGTGGTGCTGGGTTATACAGAGCTCGCTCATGGATATGGAGGACTACATTGCAGTAGGTTTACTAGTCCTCTAAAGGTATCGTCACACGCGGCAATTTTGCTAGCAATTTCACAGGCAATTTGCTGGTTGCAGTGAAATCATGGAGACATTGTTACATTTGTACACGGCAACAAAATAGAACAATTTGTCCATGATTTCACTGCAACCAGCAAATTGCCTGTGAAATTGGTAGCAAAATTGCCGCATGTGACAGTACCTTTAGGGTACCTTTACACGCCGCAACCATAGGAGATAATTTTGGCGACGATATTTCTCGCTGGAAGTATCGCCGCCAAATTGTCTCCTTATTGCGGCGGGTAAATCAGGAATTTGGCGGCGATAACACCAGTGCCGCAATAAGGAGGCAATTGGGTGGAAATGTGGCAGTGATATTTCTGAGAGTCCTCAGTGGCTGACGCCTTTTAATGGCTAACTGAAAAGATGGTAAGAAAAAGCAAGCTTTCGAGACTACTCAGGTCTCTTCTTCAGGCTGGTATAACATAAAATGGGATGTGCCACATACATATATGTGTGTTGCACATCAGGTATATATGTGTATCATGTTGTGTATATATGCATGTAGCACATCAGATTTTGTCTTACATTAGCCTGAGGAACAGACCTGAGTAGTCTCAAAAGCTTGCTATTTGTTACCACCTTTTTAGTTAGCCATTAAAAGGCATCAGCCACTGAGGACTCTCAGATTGTAATATCTATCATGATAATGTATGTATCAGACACTGAGACGTCCGTACTCTTACCATGCAGCCATTATTGTGGTTCCCATTTTAGTGTACCCAAAATCTAAATCCATTAATATCATTTACTATCATTATCTTCTGTTAACAAATACAATCAAACACAAGAGAAAATGTATCAGGCATTATGAAAACTATTTGAATGGATTGCAATAAGAGATCATATACCGGTCGCTCTCGCCCGTCGATCCGACCACAATTCCCACTGCTGTCAACAATTGTTAACATCAGAAAAAAAACAACATCTGCTTTACTGCCAATATAGAGCCGGCTCTGCCGTGATCGCCTGATGTTTTATTTAACACCTGTTGTGCGGTTTGCTTCAGGTTTGCAGCTGGGAGACTTGGATAATAAAAAGCAAGTAGTTTATATAAAGTCTGACTTGCAGGTGAACATAGGTTAACAAGGGCAATACATAACTCCTGTCACTACCGCATCCTCTGCACGTTACTCTCCCAGCTGTTAACATTTCTATCACTTCATGTCAAATCATTGAGGACTGTAAATAAACAACATCATATGAAATCATTTATCATGACAATTTTACGCAATTTAAACATTGACATTTTTTAATGAGACTATTTATAACTCCAAACTCTGTGTTTAAGATAAGATCGCGTGAGCTGCATACAAAAACAGCGAGCCCCAAGAGCATAAAAATTAGGAGTATTATCGGACCCACAGTATATAGTGTTTAACCCCTTAGTGACAAAGTCAATTTTAACTCATTAGCTAATTCATGCTGCCTAAACCGCAGGCATAACCGGAGACCAATTCTTGCATTACAATCATGTTTATTTCATGCTGCTGCGTTTCAGAGAAGCAATCAATTGGCATGCACATTAAAAAAGATTGGGAGTCTAGTAGTCAAGGTGCTAGTGAATGGATTTGGATTAATCCAGAAGTAGATTCCAAAAATAAAGATCACTGCACATTCTAACTAATGCGTTTAGGAAAATAAAGTATATTGGAGGTCAGAAATTGTGATTAGGGAATTACATTTCAACCACAAAACTGGCCTAGTTTACATAAATCACTGTGGATCTTGTGCTTCAAGTTAAGCATAGTATGGGATATGGGGTGCCCTGCTAGCATATGTATGTAGGGTCAGCAATAAGCTATGTTGGGTATACGTATGACCTGACTATTTGGTCCTATCTCGCACGAGCGTGAATGGGTCTTATACAATGTTATTAATCTCTTAAGGCCCAGAGGGAGGTATGGTAAAGGGTTTGCATGAATTCCATCCATGAATTAATTGCTTCCAGTATGAGTGATACTCTCATTCTGCAGCCACAGCTCACGAGGGCTGGTTCCTCTATACACAGAAGTCCAGGGGGTTCCCTGTTCATCATACTAGTGCACTGCAACTGATCATCTTTCCAACTGCATGCCCTTTGAGACCACAATAGACTTCACCAACTGGATCTCCCTTATTTTGGACCATAACAATATTCTAGTACTATCAAGACCCTATTGGACATTTTGGCCTGCAACCTGTGTGATCACAATTCTACCATCCCGTGAGATTACCTCATACTGGGAGCCAATAATTCAAAGCTGGAATTCATGTAAACGATTTATCATACTTCCCTCTGTGCCTCAAGAGATCAATAACATTGTATAACACCTATCCACAATCATGTGAGATAGGCCCAAATAGTCCAGTCAAACTTATACTGAACACAGCATGTTGCAGAACCTACATACATATGTTACCTAGTCATCCCATAACCTATATTGTGCCAACTTGAAACACAGGATCCACACAACGTATGTGAACAAGGCCAGTGATGTGGTCAAAACATTATTCCCTAGTTGCAATTTCTGTACCTCAATAAACTTTATTTCTTAAAGGCAATAGAGTGTGCTGTGATCTCTATTGTTGCATTCCAGAGAAGAGCATAGTTGATTGTATGGCTGGGGATGAAGTGACAAGTCCAAGAGGCAGGTCCCCTCTGGCTTGTCCTTGTATGATCAGGTAAACTGACAGGACCCTACCTATGAGTGTGTATGGAATGATAACCATCAGTGTAGCTGAAGAGGCATGGTGAACGCTTTATTCTTATGTTGGGCTGTCCTCAGTATTCACTTTATTGCTATTTAGCAAAGTGTTTTAATACTGGTAGTGCTGTTAAAGTATTGATGGTTGTAGAGCTACAGGTGGTAGTAGGGTCAGAAAAGATCACGGGCCCATGCTCTAAGACATATTTTGCATCCATTACAAAAAAATGTAATGCCACAAACAACACAGTGGTACTTCTCTGATTACACTGGGGAACAATTTGAAAAAGATTTTCTGTTGAGTTAGGTTTTTAAGCTGATTTATACTAAAATTGGCATGCTGATTCCAAAAATGTAGTCAGTTTTTTTCTAGCACGTCAAGTTTTTCCTCCACAACTTACCTGCCAGAGAAGCACAATTGCACTGATATCTGTAATAAGACTTGTTATCTGATTATAATTCGACTCATATAGAGCTAAATGGCAACTTGTAAGAGTAGTCACAACTGAGACAGTGTGGTGAGAGGTGTGTGCAGCTCTCAATACGTCATAATTATCAATATCTTGAAAAAAAACACTTTTGAGGTACAGTAGTTTACATATTTTTGAGAAGACAAAAATCCCATAGTTCAAAAACTTGACGTGATAGAGAAAAACTGAGATCATTTCTGGATTCAGCATCCAAAAATTAATTAAGAACAGTTGTCAGACCTAACTCCTAAAAAATTGTGTTCCCCAGTGTATAGATACCCATGTAACAACACATATAACACATTAATAACTATCAGAGTACAGATATTGTTGTAGATGTCACCTGCAGTCCTTTGCAACACCACAGATAATACTGCAAAAACTATCTGAGTACAGAAAATATATTATGTTACCTGCAGTCCTATGTAACATCATAGATAACACAGCAATACCTCTCTGAGTACAGATAATATAATAGATGTCACCTGCAGTCCTATGTAACACCACAGATAATACAACAATAACTCTCTGAGAATAGATAATGTAGTAAATGTCACTGAGATGTAGTGGATGTCCTATGTGACAAAACAGATAACATAGCACTACCTCTCTGAGTATAGATAATATAGTAGATGTCACCGGTAGTCCTATGTACTGTAACACCACAGATAACACAGCAAAAACTCTCTGAGAATAGATAATGTAGTAGATATCACTGAGATGTAGAAGATGTCCTATGTGACAAAACAGATAACATAGCACTACCTCTCTGAGTACAGATAATATAATACATGTCACCTGCAGTCCTATGTAACACCACAGATAATACAGCAATAACTCTCTGAGAATAGATAATGTAGTAGATGTCACTGAGATGTAGTAGATGTCCTATGTGACAAAACAGATAACACAGCACTATCTCTATGAGTACAGATAATATAGTAGATGTCACCGGCAGTCCTATGTAACACCACAGATAACACAGCAATACCTCTCCAAGTATAGACAATATAGTAGATGTCACCTCCTTTTCTTTATAACAACACAGATAATACAGTAATAACTCCCTGAGAATAGATACTGTAGTAGATGTCACATGGAGTCCTAGGATTACACCACAGATAACACAGCAATAACTCTTTGAGTACAGATAATGTAGTAGATGTCGTCTGCAGTCCTATGTAACATTACAGATAAAAAAGCAATAACGCTCAGACTACAGATACTGTAGAATATGTTTCCTGCAGTCCTATGTTCCCCCTAAGAAAACTCTGCAATAACTCTCTGGGCACAGATAATGATATAGATGTGACTTGCAGTGACACCCCTACAAGTATAGGTAAGGACCTAGATGTCACATGAAGTCCATGTAACACCATAGATAACACAGTAATAACTCTCTGAGTATAGCTAATGTAATATTGTAGTAAATGTTACCTGCAGTCCTATGTAACACCACAGATTTTTCGAACACAGTGAAACCACATACGTGATTATTTTTTTACTACCTTTATTTTTAATGGGGCAAAAGGGGGATGA
The DNA here is from genome assembly GCA_033576535.1 of Allobates femoralis. Lineage (NCBI taxonomy): Eukaryota > Metazoa > Chordata > Amphibia > Anura > Aromobatidae > Allobates > Allobates femoralis. Next base: position 261,081,204 of record JARQOC010000004.1, read on the forward strand.
TTTGAACTTTTTATTTTTTTCGTGTTTTCGAAATTTCCTTTTTACCCTTCTTAATAGGCCTCTTAGGGAATTTGAGTCTGTGGCCGTCTGTTTGCTTTTGCCATATACTGCAATGCCGTAGCTTTGATGCTTATACTAAATATCACAGCTCCTATGAATCCCAGCCAAAGACAGGGTTTCAAATGAGCTCTCCCATGTCAAGCATAGAGGTCTTCTACAGACACCGTGTTGTCATAGTTAGTTACCCATCGACGATCATACTAGTGCATCTCGATGAATTAGAACAGGGGTCTCAAACTTGGCTGGGTTGGTGAGCCGCACGTAGAAAAAAATTGATATCGGGGGGGGTCGCATTGCTCGGTCTAGTTTTTTGCTCAGTCTAGTAAAGTGTGGCGCCCCTGTGACTAGGCGCAACAGGGTATTATTACACTTTAATATAAAAATGTGTTTTTCCCTGTAAGTCATCAGCTCAAGGTTCACTCTATGGAGTCTGTTTTTACACCCACCTAGGACCACACCACTCAGAATAGGGGAAGCCGATAATTTAGTAGGTCCCATAGGGGTGGGTGTGGAGCCTAGGATAGAGTAGTGGAAGGGAAAGTGACAGTTAGTCAGACGGTGCTGGGAAGGCAGGCAGGAAGGTCAGGCCTGAAAGCCCAGCTGACAGGAGGGAGCCCCATCTCTAAGTGGGGGCCCAGGGCAGAAGGCAACGGACCAGGACTGGTTGGAGCCGGCTGGTCACGTTGGGGAAGCATCGGCAGTGTGGTGGACCCACATAACCAGGTTGTCGTACGCACCACAAGGTACCTCGCCCCTCAGGACCACAATAGATCCAGGACCGCAGGAGTAACGGCCCGATTACCGATGTCAGGGGAGAGAACGACTCCTCTTAAATCCGGAAAAGGATAACCGTGCCTCAGCGAGGAAGATCAGGGGACTGGCGGGAGAGCTTTGCGAGGGTGGAGAGTAAGAAGGACAAGTTATCCCAGAAAGCCATAGAAGGAAGGACATCTAGAGACTTCATAACCGGAACTTGGAGCTCGTGACCGACCCCCAGTAAACCGGACTGTACCGTATACCATCATCATCTGCCAGTACTCATTAAAGTGAAGTAAAGCTGACTTGGGACTCTGTTATTTTTATTGTGGTGCCAGGAGGGCTCTGCATCATCAGCAGCTAAGCATAGGGGTAAGAACTGCAGCACCAACATCTACTATTACTCCCCTCATCCCCCTCATCATCCACCATCTTCCTTCATTTCTGCCCTGAGATAAAGCTCCACCTGTGGGGAGCTGTTCCACACTCTGCTGCACCCACAATCACCTCAGCGGCCGGCTTGCAGCGCCGGTACCAATTTACCGGGAACTACAGGTGGTGTCACGATCCCCTGTAAATAACCCCTTTTCCCATCATCAACCTTCCCTTCAAATGATCACCAGGGCACGGCATCGGGATCCCGTCCACCCGTGACTCCCTATTCAGCAGACTCAGTGGCCGAGTACCCCCTTTGCCCTGGCCGCGTCAAAAGTACAAATCCTGATCTTCTCCTTGCAGGAATGTCCTGGTCACCTTCTTCTTGTAATGTCCCCATCCTGATTCCCTTCTACTAGTAATGTCCCCATCCTGATCCCCTTCTTCTAGTAATGTCCCCATACTGATCCCCATTGTATATTAAAGTCCTCCAAACTGGTCCCCGTCTTGTAGTAATGTCCCCATCCTGATCCCCTTCTTCTATTAATGTCCCCATACTGATCCCCATTGTATATTAAAGTCCTCCAAACTGGTCACCGCCTTGTAGTAATGCCCCATCCTGGTTCCTATCCTATATTAATGACCCCTATCCTGGTCCTCATCATGTAGTAATGTCCCATCCTGATCCTCTTCTTGTAGAAATGTCCCCATCCTAATCCTCTTCTTGTGGTAATGTCCCTATCCTGGTCGCCTTCTTCTAGTAATGTGCCCATCCTGATCCCCTTCTTTTAGTAATGTCCCCATACTAGTCCCCATTATATATTAATGTCCCCCATACTGGACCCCGTTTGGTACTAATGTCACCTTCCTGGTCCCCCTCTTGCAGTAATTTTCCTCCCTGATCTGTATCTGTAGTAATGGCCCATCCTGGTCCCCATCCTATAATAATGACTCCCATCCTGGTCCTCATCATGTTGTAATGTCCTCATCCTGATCCCCTCCTTGTAGTAATATCCCCATCTTGTAGTAATTTCCCCATCCTGGTCCTCCTCTTGTAGTAATGTCCCCATTCTGGTCCTCATCTTGTAGTAATGCCCCCGCCCTGGTCTCCATCTTGTAGTAATGTTCCTCCCTGGTCCATACGTGTAGTAATGCCCCATCCTTGTCCCCATCCTATATTAATAAGTAGAAATGCCCCCGCCCTGGTCTCCATCTTGTAGTAATGTTCATCCCTGGCCCATATGTGTAGTAATGTCCCCCATCCTGGTCCTCATCTTGTAGTAATGTCCCCATCTTTTAGTAATGTTCCCTCCCTTGTCAACTTGTAGTAATGTCCCCTATCCCAACGCCATTTTGTAGAGATGTTCCCACAACCTGATCTCTGTTCTTTTTGTTCTCTGGCTCACACACACACTCACACATATACACGCTCACGCACTCACACATATACACACGCACACACACACACACTCACTTATACACTCACACATACATCCTCAGACATATTCACACAAACACATACACACACATTGACACACATTCACACACTTACACATAGGGCCATAGTTGGAGTTCCTTCTGCCCTAGGCACTTTCAGCGGTCGTGCCCCCCCCCAGGCTGCTATCTTCGGCTGTAATAGCGCCTTACCTGACTCCACGCTTCTGATCCCGGCAGCTTCTTCCTCTGTGGCTTCCAGTCTCCCGCTTGCCGGCACCCGGCACCAGCCAGCACCCGGCACCAGCCTGCACCCTGCAGCAGCCTGCAACCTGCAGCCGGCACCAGGCCTCATCCGTCGGCACCAGGCGGCAGCCGCCAGCACCCGGCAGCTGTCAGCATCCAGCGGCAGCCGCCAGCACCCAGGAGGTGGCACCAGGTGGCAACCCGGCGGCAGCCGCCAGCACCCGGGAGGCTGCACCAGGTGGCACCCGGCAGCTACTAGTACCCGGTATTAGGCAGCACCCCACAGCCGCGAGCACCCAGGAGGGGCACCAGGTGTCACCCGGCAGCTTCCAGCACCCGGCAGTAGCTGCCAGCACTCGGCATTAGGCGGCACCTGGCAGCACCTGGGAGGCGGCACCAGGTGGCATCTGGCAGCTGCCAGCATCCGGCATTAGGCGGCACCAGGAGGTCGCCTAGGTGGCGCGGGAATACACTCACACATACATATTCACACACACACCCATACTCACATATACACACTCACATACATATACACACACTCACACATATCACACATATGCACACTCACACATACTCACACATACACACACATACACATATACACACTCACTCAGAAATATTCACACACACACATACTCACACATACACTCTCACATATACACATACACACTCACATATACACACAAATACACTCACACATACACACTCTCTCTCTAACTCTCACTCATACACACCTTAATGATGCCCCAGGCCATTGTACATGGAGCTGCCACGGTACCCACTTTATTGTGACTTCCAGGTACCGCTCAAACAAGCGCCTTCGCTCCTGTACATTCATGCAAGTGGACCAATCAGAAGACTCCTGTGATGTCATACGCCGACGTCAGCTGCAGACGTCTGATTGGTCCGCCGGCCGCCTGCCTGCATGAATGTACAGGAGCAAAGGCGCTTGCTTGTGCGGTACCCGGAAGTCACAATAAAGCGGGTACCACAACGGTTCCATGTACAATGGCCCGGGGCATGCTTATCTTTTCATGGTGCCCTGGGCCGCAGTGGGAAGCTTTGCGGGCCACATGCGGCCCGGGGGCTGCGTGTTTAAAATCCCTGAATTAGAATATCATCTAAATCATTGTAATATTGCCATGTTTCAAGTCATTTCTGGGAGCCTTGAAACACATTGACTAATAAATCAATATTATATTCACCCTTTGATGTATTGTGGATTACGGCAGCACAGTTTTTAACCCTTCATCCTCCCTACTTTAATTTTCTGACATATTGACCTTTGGGTTTTCATTGGCTATAAGCCATAATCATCAAAATTGACAGAAATAAACACTTGACATAGATCACTCTTAAGGTACCTTTACACGCCACAATCTCGCATGGAGATCTTAAAGGCGATATGTCGCCCCAAAACAATCGCCGTGAAATCGCCTCACAGTTGCGGCGTATGATTGGGGAATTTTGTGGCGATAAATCGCCTCTCGCCTGTCGCCTGATTACTGAGCACTGCTCTGAAATCAGCCTCAATCATGAAGGCGATATTTCAGTGTTGTGGCGTGTGATAGGGCGATAGTGATAGAACCTGCGTCGCCTATTGATTTCCCCTAGGCGTGCCACAGCGTGCTTTAGTCCGCGCCCGTCTACGATGATTGGTGGTGCGGGTACCACAACGGTTCCATGTACAATGGCCCGGGGCATGCTTATCTTTTCATGGTGCCCTGGGCCGCAGTGGATTTCAGTTGACAGGACGCCATATTTGAAGAGCTGTCCGTTCTGCCACACACACATCTACAATGGCGTCATGTATTAGCCAGCCTTCCAGAGCAGGCCGCCCAATCGTAACGCTGTTGCGTTGTCCAATGAGCGCGTATGTGGTGTAAACCACTGTGGCACGCCTATGTCCTCGCCGTGCTGAACATGTACGCCCACATTGCCTTTGGGATTGCGGCGTGTGAAGCGGCGAGGGAAGTCGACTGTATTGGTTCCGCTGTGGGTGAGGCAATTTCCAGTGTGAAACATCGCCTTTCTTTCAGGGCGAGTTTGTGGCGTGTAATCCCGCCATCGGCGATCTGAGGCGACCATGAAAAACATGCACGCGCATGTTAGATCGCCTCATATCGCCAATAGAGATTGCGTCATGTAAAGGTACCTTTAGAGGTTAAAGGGGATATGTCACCAGATATTTGCTATGTAATCTGACAGCACCATGTTGTAGGGAAAGAGATCCTGATTACAGGGATATGTCACTTAATAGACTGTGTTTTTATTGTTTCATTGCAATCAGTGTTTTATTTTCAGGAGATTACAAGAGGACAAACTGCCTTGTGCTTCCTAGTCAAAATATAAGATCAGCACTGATTAGCTGCTGTCAATATACAATGTGTGCAGAAAGCTGCTAATCAGTAGTCTTGGCGTGGGATGTACTGAGCTCTGTATTATGAGCACTGCTAGATCTGAAGCAGAGAAATCTGTGATTCTAAGTGACACATGCGCTGAAATGCTATGTCTGTCCATACCTTATGCTTCTGTCAGATTACATAGCAAAAATGTGTGTCATATGTACACATTGTAATAATTATAAAATATAAAAAAGTGACTGTGTAAATAGTTAATATGATATACATATATACGATTGATGCCAGAAGTATACGTACACTATATAAAAAGACATATATGCATGTTTTTCTCATTATCTGACATGAAATCAGAAGAAACCTTTCCTGTTTTAGGTCAATTAAGATTATCATAATTATTAATATTTGCCAAATGCCAGAATAACGAAAGAGATAGAATGTTTTAAGACATTTTTATTACTTCCTGGAAAATCACAAGTTTACATACACTAAGATTACTATGCCTTTAAACAAATTGGGAAAACCCATATGATGATGTAACGTGTTTGGAAGATTCTGATAGGTCTATTGCCAACATCTGAGTTAATTAGAGACACACCTGTTTATGTATTTTAATGCACACCTGAAACACAGTGCATATTTGTGTAGCATCATGGGAAAGTCTAAACAAATCAGCCAAGATATCAGGAAGAGAATTGTGGACTAGCACAAGTCTGTTTCATCCTTGGGTGCAATTTCCAAATACCTCAAGGTGTCATGTTCATTTGTACAAACAATTATTCGCAAGTACAAACAAAATGGGAATGTCCAGCCATCACACCGCTCAGGAAGGAGATGAGTTCTGTGTCCTAGAGATGAACATGCTTCGGTTCAACATGTGCATACCAATCCAAGAACAAAAGCAAAAGACCTTGTGAAGATGATGGCGGAAGCTGGTAAGATTGTGTCATTATCCACAGTGAACCGAGTACTGTATCAACAAGGGCTGAAAGGCCACTCTGCCATGAAGAAGTCATTGCTCCAAAAGAAACATAAAGAGCCAGATTAATTTTTGCAAATGCACACAGAAAGAAAGTCCTAAAATCTTGGAGACATGTCCTGTGGTCTGATGAAAGTAAAATTGAACTGTTGGGCCATAATGACCATCGTTAGGTTTGGAGGAAAAAGGGAAACGTTTGGGAACACCAGCCTAACTATGAAATGGGGCATCATGCTGTGAGCTTTTTTGCTGTAGGATGGACTGGTGCATTTTACAAAATAGATGATCAAGAGGAAAGATGATTGTGGCAACACTGAAGCAGCATCTAAAGACATCAGCCAGGATTTTAAAGCTTAGTGCAGAAATGGGGCTTCCAAATGGACAAAGACCCAAAGCATACTGAAAAACTGGTTACAAAGTGGCTTAAGGATAAGAAAGTCAATGTTTTGGCCATCACAAAGTCTTGATCTCAATTCTATTAAAAAATTCATGGGCAAAGCTGAAAAGGCAGGTACAAGCGACCTTCAAACATGGCTCAGTTACACCAGTTCTGTCAGGAGCAGTAGGCCCAAATTCCTACCAACTATTGTTAGAAGGTTGTGGAAGGTTATCCAAAGCATTTGACCCAAGTCATACTGTTTAAGGGCAATGTTACCAAATACTAATAATATGTACAGTATGTAAACTTGTGACTTTGCAGAAAGCAATAAAATGCCTTAATATATTCTCACTATTCTGACATTTAGCAAATAATTAATAATTATGGTAATCCTAGTGGGAGGTTTTTGCAGATTTCATGTCATCAGATAGTGAGAAGTCTATTTCTATAGTGTATGTAAACTTCTGTTTTCAACTACATATATACTGTATGTATACAGTGTATACAGTGTATTAATATACACCACTGAACACTGACATTGTTATAACTCCTACCACTAAGGATGCAGTCAATGCTCCAAATTTTTCAGATGTAAGTATGTAAGTTGTATTTTATGACAGTTTATGACAATTATGACTGCATGTAGCACATGTTTTCACATATAATATACATACAGTGAACAGTTTGCATCAGTTACCGGCTGTTTAATTTCAGCCAAGTATATTTTACTCTTAAACACTGCAGCATTTCATGAAAAACATATTTTAAAAGCCAACTGGGGACCTGGATGCATGCATGACCGCCACAGTCCCCTTAACAGGCTTATCTACACACACATATAAGCTGAAACCTGCCATTTATGGTCATTGGGGTGAGGAAAATCCAATGGGGACCAGCGTTTTAGACTTGGAATCCAATCGGCATGGTTCCCGGTAGCTTTCAAAATGTATGTTTTCTCTGAAACGCTGCAGTTTTTCTTTGGAGTAAAACATGCTGAAGACAGTATCTAATACTTGCAGCACATAGTTTAGGCAATGTGGTCCAGCTGTCAGATTTGCTTTAATATAAATGCTTCTCTACAGGGAAAGGAATAGGGTCAAGAGTATCTAGACCAGTCTGAGACTTGTTTCAATGGAGCAGTAATGACTCGAGGCAACACTGCTAAGGGTTAGAAGAAGAGACTTAAAGACTCTGTGCTTGGAACTCTTTTCTCGCTGGTAAGACCTGTGTGTAGATGAGAAACCTAAACTTTCACTGACAAGCGAGCTTGGCGCTCCGGGGTCTGACTCACAAATCTCTGCTACTAATCACTGACAGTGCTGCCCCCTATCATTACTGCTCCAGTGCATTTATTAATCTGCAGAGGGAATTCCTGGTTGTTCCTCACCTGCTCTAGCAGAAGAGTCAGTGAGATCCTGTAGATGTTTGATAACTAGTGGAGCTCTAGACCTGTGTTCTGCAGAGGCTGGAATCAGGAATAGAGAGAAGGAAGCTCTGCTAGTTTGAGGAGGAGCTTAGTAGGACAGAGATGTATTCTGCCACAGTGTGCTGGGCTCTCGGAGGTGAAGCAGTGTGCATACCCATCAAACCCACACATTAGCTTGTAGATTATTAAGTGGCTTTAGAAATTCATGACAAATTTCACTTAATTTCGAGTGCAGCTGTCTAACAACACCCTGTGTACAGTACATATTTGATACAAATCAGGGAATTAAGTGTTCCATGTGTCTATTTATGGCAGTGTCTATTGATGTTTAGAACATAAAAACTATGGACCCTAATGCATCATGTATGTAGAAGTCCCTAATCCCTATTCACATTCTAATTATGGTATTGACTTTGGTCACTTCCACTGCATGCTATATATAATTGGTTAAGCCTATTGGAATATACCATGTCATATATTCAAACATAAAGGGAGCAATTAATTAATACTAGTGTTTGAAAGTCTGCTGGAGTAACCCTTAAAGGGGTTGCTTAGACTCTTGACAAATGTCTCCAGTCACTCCATTGTGTGACTTTCCAGTGGGAGCGGGTATTCATCTGTCTGCATGTTTGGGCTGTGCATACTTGTGATCATGTACTGAGCTCCTGGTCTTCTCTCGATAGTAGTGAATTGAGAGAAGCAGAAGAAAGTCTGTCCATCACATACCTGCAAGTAAGAAAATCACACACATGCATTCATGTGATCACCCGCTCGTACTGGGAATGCCCGGGAATTGTGACAGCATGCATATCGAAGGGTGTTATGGAATCTTGCACAAACTTTTGTGATTTTTATATGGCAGTTGTCTGACATAAAGCCAATTAGGAATACCCCTTATAGAATAAATGTCATTCAAGTTTTATGAATGAGGCCTCATGTAGTCATCCTCCTTGAAAAATCTATAGTGTATTACATTTTTGTGCAGTTCATTAAAATTGTCCTGCAACTTTCATCAATTAAACATTTCATCCAATAGTATTCACATAGGTTCCATCATGAATAATTACTAATAATGTAATAAGGACATTGTTCACACAGAAGCTGATTCTGCTCTGAAGTAAAACAACTGTGTGTAATTAATCAGTATCTTACGCTCTGTATTGACCATTTTATTATTATATTGTGTCTCTGTATGAAGAATTATTCGTGCTTGTCACATTTACTGCACATCAAGGGAAAGCATGTTAATGTAATAATGTAAAATAATCTATTGCTTGTCAATTGCTCGTGGAGATTGTTCAGCATGCTTTACAGCCAGCAATACATTATTAAGAATGGACTGTTCCTGCATGGTAGATTTTATGAAACACAAAGTATCATAAATACATGAGATTATTCTTGTCTATAAATAATTTTCAAAGCTTTAACATCTTAATGTAATTTTTAGTAAATTGTAAATTAATTTTTGTAGTAATACTAAATAGTAATCATCATTTAAGTAAAATGCTACATTGGGATGTTAAGTCATTTAATAGTTATTAGTAGTTACTGAACATAAACAGACAAACAGACAGATAGATAGATAGATAGATAGATAGATAGATAGATAGATAGATAGATAGATAGATAACAGCTGGCTCCATGTCTGCAATTTGCATTCTCATCACCTACAAGTGGTCTAGGGTTGAGATGGTGTCTGCCCACTTAGTAGTTGGATAGGGAGGACAAGTAGGACAGGGATGTCATTGCTAGGACTCATCAGACCTGGGGTCACTTTGTCGCAGTTGATGAACAAACAGACATTGGCCAATGTATGTGCTAAGAACCCCAGAAATAAAAAAATAAGAATTTTGAGTTTTTTGGAAAAACTTAAGTTTTTACATTTTTTTCTCAAATATTTACAGCTTGTTAGCATATGTGCATCATTGGTAGTAGCTGAGTGCTGCAGAGAATTTTTTCTAGTTGCTTAACTCAGTATCCCTGCTTGGCACCAGTTCACATTATGTCTGTGAGTGCTGTGCAGTTTTTTCTGAGATAGATAGATAGAAATAGATAGATAGATAGATAGATAGATAGATAGATAGATATACTAGAAAGAAACCTTGCAGCACTCAGCTACTACAATGATGTACATATGCTGACAAGCTATATATATAAGAGAAAAAATTTAAAACTTACTTTTTTTTCAAAAAACTCAAAATTCTTATTATTTTTTTAAATCTGAACTTCTTAGTACACACATTGGCAATGTCTGCTTGCTCGTCGACTGCGACAAAGTGACTTCAGTCCGACGAGTCCTATCGCTGACACCAAGTCCACCGTACCCCACTACTAAGTGGGCGGACACCATCTAGACCCTAGATCACCTGTTTGCAACGAGGTGCACATTGCAGTAATGGAGCCAGCCACTCCACACGCTTGTCAGCATATGTACATCATTGGTAGTAGCTGAGTGCTGCAAGGTTTCTTTCTAGTATATTGATCCAGCATCCCTGCTGGCACCAGTTCACATTGTCTGTGAGTGCTGTGCAGTTTTTTTTTCTCTTTTAGATAGATAGATAGATTTCATACATTGGAGATAGCTAATTCCAGTAGAATGCATTATCAGGAAATATAATTGCCTTTTGCATGGGTATGCTGGTAGCGGACAGCCTTTGACATGAGCCTGCACATATCGCACTTGTCCATAGACCCTCATTTTCACACAGCGGCATCTGTGCCTGTCCAGACTCAGTAGCATTTTTCTGTGAATGTGCTAATAGGCCTTGTGAGAATGTTTTTATCACCACCCATCTGTCACTTTCTAACAGGCCTGATTGGCAAGCGCTCATAACAACTGACATCTGTTCATGCTTATTGATATGCAGATTTATGGTAATCATTATGAACAATAAAACAAAAAATACCTAAGGTGAATATTACATTTTTAAATTGCCAACCCTAAAGAAACATTCTTTCCATAGATCAATAAATCTCAATGTCTAAACTGTTGTAAAATAAATGCATTTGTCACAAGATATATGCTGTGTTAAATTCATATGTAACATAAAAAATGCATAGTGTTGGTAAAGAAAGATTCCAGGTATGCAGATATCCAGGTAAAGGCAAAATGTGTATTTAACACTACAGACCATGAATTTGTATGCTGCATGATAAGTGCTGCACAGCTTATGTTATCACTTCATAGTTAGCTCTCCGAACATACTGTACACTCCATACCATGGATATCAGTGGCTGTGCAATATAATTCCATGCTTTCTGCTTTACCTGCCTACTCAAACATCTATTTATCAGACAGTGTCTCCAGGAGGCTTAGGGTACGTGCTCACCGTCAGGATTAGCAGCGTTTTGGATGCATACTGTGTTTGCTGCGTTGTACAGTACAAGCACAGTAAATGAATTTATAGAAATCCCATGCTCACTGTTCTTCTTTTTTCACAACATAAACTGACATGTGGCACTTCTTCCATATCAATTTATTGTTGCTGATACACAAGTAACTTGAGCGTGAGAATAAAGCAAAAAACTGCTGCACCAGAGTCCTGATCACGGGCACTGATGTTTCATTTTCCCGCACAGAACACTAGCATCTCTGCAAGAGATAACATGCTGCATCCAAAACACCGGTGCCCCGGATCGTGGCCACTTACTTACTTGGAAGTTTGTCTTCTGACAACATTTTGCTATATAAAAATTCAGACTTTACCATAGTCACCAGCTAACCATGTAAACGTGCCTGGAATGCTGAAAAATGATGCAGTTTACCAACAGAAAAATCCTAAATAATTTTCATTAAAAACATTGAAATGGAATAATTTACATACGCAGAATACTACAGACCGTGCCTATTTAACTCCTCGATATTTTTACACTGATGAAGGGCATACTTTGTATACTGGAGGGGTTATGCAGGACTGTTTTTATTAACTTCATTGGGACCTGTGCTGCAATACCCGAGGACATCCAAAACATATTGCACACACAGCCTTGGTGTATAGGCTTTCCACTTTGTACTGTGGGTGCCCACACCTGATCAGCCCTGAATGTCAGTCCATCACCAATCTGTTATTGGTTAGCACTGTTGCTTTGCAGCGTTGGGGTCCTGGACTCAATTCTCACCTAGAACAACATCTGTATGGAGTTTGTATGTTCTCATGTTTGCAAGGATTTCTTCTGGGCACTCCAAAGACATACTGATAGGGAACTTAGATTGTGAACAGTGATGATCATGTCTGTAAAGTGCTGTGGTGTTACAGGCAGTATATAAGTGAGTAAAATAAACATGACCAATCTATAAAACGACCCTCCTACATGTTAAACTAATCTCAGCCAAATCCACTGATATTGATAGGTCCTCATGACAGCCAATGTTGCTACCTGTCAACTGATTGGGAAGATGTCCGCATTCCGACTGATAGAGAACACGGGAGCACTACAGCCAAATGAGTCTTCCTATGTACGGCAGAGTCAGTCGAAATGGCTCATATAACTTCTGCTTCTCAAAAGGCAAAGCATAAAAATTAGATGTAATTGATCTCTGTATTTTGAGGATCACAGCTGTACGAGGTGGCAGTCACTTGGGACAAAGAACATTTATTGATCTGTGGTCATGTCATGTTTTTTACATCATCAATATAACTACGCTTTTCTAGGAACTAAGGCAAGAGCTGTTACATAGGGTCTAAGACGTATATGGATATTTAGTCAGAGTCATCATCGGTTTTGTTTTTTTTTTAATACATATATCTTTATAAGTCCTATTAACTTAGACTGGGTTTGTTTTCTTTAATTTATGGATTACTATACTGGCTAAAAAGTAACTAAAACATAAAAGCAATGACCTAATGTAGGAGAGCAGTTTTAGTCCCAAGAAATTTGTGCACAATTATGGATTTTTTCCACACAGTATATTTCAATGGTGGGATAAAATTAACACTTAGTTCTGAAAGTTTGGCTTAGGACAATATTAAGAGCCCATTTAGTATGATTTTTTTCTTGTTAAATGTTGTCACATGTAGTTACATAGGGTGTGAAGGAATGGAGGTGTGTTCTGTGTCATTGCAATGGACTGGTACATAGATTTCCATTAACTCTGTGACATTACCATTTCCATTAGGTCTGACAATTTTCAAATTTCATCACAATCAGCAAAGCTGGAAACCTATTCACAAAGCAGTGAATTCTTTTTTTTACATTGTCCCTGAAGGTTTCTTTTGTTTCCTACACAGGCATGAATGCTTTACAATTACAGAATTTGGCTACTTTAGCAGCTGCAGCAGCCGCAGCCCAAACCTCTGCAACCACCACCAATGCAAATCCTCTCTCCACGACTAGCGCACTGGGAGCGCTAACAAGCCCGGGTGAGACGTGTTTTCTGTCTGTCACATAGAACATTCTTCCAGGATGTTCAGAGAAAACATTTGTGTCGCCAATTCCATCTTTTTATCATTGAACAGTTGTAGGGGAGGGGGCTTCATGGATTCCCTTTTTTCTGATGTACTAATTGTTCTTGTTGATATGTTCATCTTATTTGCCTTCAATTCATTCCCCATTCTTTTAATTAATTTGATGTAGTTCTGACACTTTTATGTGGTGGTCTGGCTGCATATAACATGGGTCCCATTTATTTAAAATGACACAATTCAAAAATGAAGAATCTGCATAAGAACCAATCAGATGAATGTCTGTAAGTGTTGTTAGAAAAAGGACAGATGGGTTCCTTTTGGTTGTGATGGCCCTCTACTTTATATTGGCTTTCTTAGTTTTTCTAATTTGGCAATTTTACAGTTATGAATAATGTCGCCATGGTGTTCTTTATGGTTATGGAATCGATTTGGGAAATCTGCATTTGCAAATTAACATCTAGATTGGTCAGCACTATCTACATTATAAAGACTAGACAAGACAAAAGGAGGGCACCATAGTATTCCGAATCAAAAACGAGGATCACTAATTGTATACACCTTGAACAAGATACAATAAAGAAGAGAAAAGGTGGTGTATCTAATAATTGGGATCACTCCATAAATAGTGCAAAAATGACAGAATGAATACACCACATGTTTCAATACAAATGTCTTTACATCTATGCAACAGTACTATGTAAATATTGAATAGAAGAATTATAATATTGCTACAGACATAGAACTGCAAGGTACTTAGCGATAATTTTGATCGAAATGTGTGAGCCCACCTGTCAGTGACACTGTTGGAATTAACCCAACTCTTCCTGAATGTTTTTAATTAGAATAAGTTATAACTGGATCCCATTCTTCCTAGTTTTAGACATAGGCACAAGCAGAAATGTTATAGGAAAAAGTACAGGATCCCATCTGAAAGAGGTTGCCTTGTCGATGGCAGATAAGCTCACACACAATGATCAACTGTGTACTTATATTTATCAATAAGAAAGGGAGGCTAAGGAGAAATACAAGAGCCTTAGGGTCTTATCTGATATACACGTAGATCATAAGTGGCAATTTTGCTCACCTTGAAGGGATGTAAATCACACAACAATGATACGACATATAAACAAGCCACCGCTGCTGCAGATTCCATAGAACCGAAGGTCAGAAGATTAGTGTTGGGAAAGGAAATTTAGTGGAATCTCCGCGCTGCTGCGTTGATTGTAGAGGCCACTACACATGAACGTTGAAAGGGTTGCTATTTTAACTGACGCATTTCAAAGTGTTCTCACTTATTATTCCTGAGGAAGAAGGGAGAAAAGTTCAAAACGCGTAGATTAAAACTGCCATCTTTTCAACATCCATGTGCGTTGGCCTCCTCTTACAATGAATGCAGCAGGGCATGCAAGCTTCTTTTCCACCATTTAGTATTATATATATATATATATATATATATATATATATATAAAACTGGGAGAGGCTACCAGTCACCTTCCGGAGAGGCTAGAGTTCTTCAGTGCCTACAGTACCATCAAGAATATTCCTCAGTGCACTGTGTTGCACGCCCTCAAATAAGCCATAACCACATTCTATTCAAATAGAAAAAGCAGGGCGGCACTCACCAGGTTGCAAAGATCCTTTATTCGTCACTTGAGGATCATGACATATTCTGCGGGGAGAGGGAGTGGGGAGCAAAGACGACAGCAGCCGTTTTGCAGGGCTGTGCCTGCTTCCACGGGTCCAGTTCCTGATCCGTGGAAGTGGACCTGTGGAAGAAGGCACAGCCCTGCGAAACGGCTGCTGTATATATATATATATATATATATAATGCTTGCATATTGTTGCTGCATGTGCAGATTAACACACGGTAAAGTAGTATAGAACTAGAGGGCGCCTTTCATATAACATACCTGTCTGTGTTGCCGCAATCCTATTTTGTCCTTTGGGCAGTAAAATGAAAGGATCCTTTTAGTTTGTATGAAAGCATTCACTGTTTATGTTAACTTTTTATCCTTGTCTCCTTTGTGACCACCATATATTTTTATTGCCTTCTTTGGAAACAGCACAGCTGTGTTTTCTATAATCCTATTTCTACGCCACAATTTATTGACTAAAGAGAGAAAGCCTGTGAGCGCAGCATTAGTGTCTTTACAAAGTCATTGTCCCTCGGCCTTCAGTATGGACACAGATGTACACAGTCCCTTCAACTTTGCAAGCTTGAGTTTTTGATTTCTGTTGACTAAAATTTACACATTTAAACATTGCGGCTGATATTCTATGACAATTAAGATTGATTATGTAGATATTTATGAAGTATTACTCTTGAGAGAGGTTTATATGGGGCAGCCTCTTTGCCCGTAAGTGTTAAATTAAATATGGTTTACACCCGGAGTCTGAATTTGACCAAGTATAACATATACATGGAGTTTGGATGTTCTCCCTGTGTTTTCGGCTTCCTACGGATATTCCAGTTTCCTCCCACACTCCAAAAAAATACTGAAAGGATAATTGACCCTAATGAAGATGAGCAAATTTATGACCCCTACTCCAGCCCCACTTAGTGTTCCAAGAGTATAGAGATGTACATGTCCACCTGATGAATGCTCACATATTGCTCTCTGACAGTTCTCCGGCTGTGATTTTCTGTTCACTGCTGAGCCCACAATAACATTAGGCCTTGATTGCATGAAAAATATTTCTGCAATAGTAAGGCATACGTTCTAAGGCATAAGTGAATACAGCTGTACCAGTTTCTTCAGCATGCACCTATTTACAGTTGTCTATTTCTTGGATGTGCTGGTCTGTTTCTTTTATATTTGTGAAAGAAAGAATGCGCATATAGGGTCTTATCTCAATTAAAAACTCTCACTTGTCGATGTGGAATTGCTCACCTTAGTCAGTTGTGAAACCCACAACTGGTAGAATAGCGTACAGGCAGCTGCTGCAGGGACCGCACTCTCAACGGTGACCGTGGTCGTAATACAGAATCCTGGACAAAGTGCTTCGGTGTCCGCGCTGCTGCTCCAAAGCCAAAGAAACACAGACACGGGAATGTCTGGTACAGCTACAGCCTTTATTTTCCTCCTACGCGTTTCGGAGCCTCCTCCCGAGCTCCTTCCTCAGGGAACATCCATGAGGCTCCGAAACGCGTAGGAGGAATATAAAGGCTGTAGCTGTACCAGACATTCCCGTGTCTGTGTTTCTTTGGCTTTGGAGCAGCAGCGCGGACACCGAAGCACTTTGTCCAGGATTCTTTTATATTTGTAGCATACTGCAATAGTAAGGCAGGCCCCTTCAACAGGAGGAAGCAAGAAAGAAATTTTATTGTTGGTTAATGGGCATGTATTGGGTCTCCTAATACTTCTTAGATGGTAGATGCTGGGGTAAAGAAGGATCTGGAAAAATTATGTAAAATTACAAACATGCATACCCAAGAAAGGTGGAACATATTTACTTTGAGCTTTGGAAGAATTGCTAGTAACCAGACATTTGTCTACGGCTGTCTCATGTGTAGCCATCTGTAGACGACTCTATGCTGTTTGTCTTATATTATGGTTCTCATTATTTTTTTTATAAATGTGTATTACATATGGATGTAGAGATTTTCTTTACTCATCACTAGGTTTACATATTCAGCACAGGCACACCACCAGGTACTTTCTATCAATGTAGAAATACAATAGATTAAGCATCTAAATGATGTAAAATCTCTGCATTGTAATTCTTAGCTACATTGCCTGCACGATAGATTGTGGTTTTGGTTGACTTTAATGTAGAGTAAAGCTGAAGTTGAGAATTTATCTTTAGCGTTTTCAAACTCACTTTTAGAGTAACAAAGCATTCGTTCTTGAAAACGCGTGCCTTTGTTGGAAAAATGGTGTCACTTTGGCCTCTGCAGAAATGTATTTCTATGAGAGAATATGCCAAACACCACTCTGTAACACTCTTTCTATTAAAAAAAAAAGTTCTAGTTTTACAAAGCGTCTGTCATAATAAAAGCTTAGTGTCAATATCAAAAGCATTCTCTGTGCTGATTCTTGCAGGTTTCGCTATATCTTTGTGCAGCTTCCTTTTGTATTATTTGAGAATCCTCGGTTTTCAGCAATGTCCTTTGAAAACAGCTCGTGTATTAAGTCCATTTTTCTTCACTGTTGTAGCAAACATTTACTTAATAGGTGGTCACACTTCATGAGTGCTTGAAGTGTTCGATAGCTAACGCCATCCAATGGCACTTACCGACTAATTTATTTTATCTTTAATCAAATGACAATTTTATTCTAACAGATTGACCCAGTGGCAGGGCTGTTCTCGTCTGCCAAGTCACCTGACGATTAACAAGACAGCTCTTCTCTTTCCCTCTCTCTCTCTTTCTCTTCTATAGTAGAATTTCAGATAAAGAGATATTGATGGAAAGATAGAGAGTAAGATAGATAGAGGGAAGGAGAGATAGATGGACGGAGAGATATATGGATGGAGAGATAGCTATATTGATAAATTAATTATACAGATTTTGATAAGTACCTAGAGTACAAGATCATTTCCAAGCACTGAACTGAAAAATAGGTTCTTAATTTATACAATGGATGACCAACACCAATGTGACCTTTAACCGAAATCACTTAAAGGGGTGGTGTCATCTTATTAAATTGGTAAAATTTCAAAGTGATTGTAAGAACAGAAAACTTTGCCTTTTATCTCTTCTTAAAAATCCTCTTCATTTAGAATGGAGGAATGAGGAATTATGTTGCTTTCAGTTTGTTACCAACTTTACTAGCCATTTCAGAGGTTGGCCAGTTTCCTAACCAAGGAGTGCAGTTGCAAGCGCTGCTCTGAAGCTGAGCAGATTGCTGGATCTAATGCTGCAGAGGCAATGCTGCCTCCTCTAGCAGTATCGGAGAACACATTTTTTGGTCCATAGACTTAGCCATGTGACTGACCCGAGCTGTCAATGATCAGAAATGCAACCCCTCATAAGCAAGGACCCTGGAGACTGGGGAGTGGTGCATTCCTGAAGATTGCATAGGTAAAAACCTTTTACCTACCCCACGGCTTTATTTTTATGTACAGTGATAACTCGGTTTTCGTCGATTTCAGCTATTATCGTTGGTTTCAGTGTTTGTCGATTTTTTTTCAATTGAAAATGTGTCTTGGATTTTTATCAGTGCCTTGGATTTCGTCGATTTTTGTCCGTACATCGCTGCTACTTTTGCAATAAAAATGTGATTCCCCTTCCAAAAAATAAAATGTGCACCCCTCGCTCCCTTCCTTGGTGTCTTACATACACCAAAAAGAACCTTTATAAAAATAAAATAACATATTAAATGTTTATTTATTCTTTAAATTAGTGTTTCATATTCATTTTACAGTCGTTTCTGAGTGTTTCCAGTATGAATCTTTATTCACTATAAAATGTGTTTTTTTGTAGGTCTTTTTCAGTGTTGCAAACCAATTAATTGATTTAACATTGTTTCCTATGGAAATCGTTGCCTTGCTTTTCGTCGATTTCGGTTTTCAGCAATGGCTTTCGGACGGATTATCGACAAAAATCGAGGTGTCACTGTATTTGCTTTTGATAAAACAAATGCATATGTGGAACTTCAAGAAGGTTCCCAGAAAAAAAGGGAAGTTTCCCAGACCCCAGAACAGTTGACAAATGTCTTGCAGGCAGCTAAAATCTTCTGAAAACTGCAATTTTAGAAGGTTTCTTTAGCATGATGCAGAAATGCTATTTTTTGTTTGTTATACATTCAGGGGACATGGAAAAGGTATGGAGGGGAATAGAAAAATCATACAGGGCATTGACTAAAATGTGAATTTATGTGCCTCTTTCACTGTGAGTTTTGATGACAGTTTAAAGACAGTGTTGAAATCATTCTGGGGGGAACATAGGATAGGAGATTTACATGAAAAGGGCTGTGAGCCACATCATACAGCCACAGTCCCACTTGGAGAGACTCACCGAGTCTCGCATCGCATCACCCATCATGGCTGCCGGCTCTCAAAACAAGAGCGAGTAACTGCATGTATTTCTATGCAGCTGCACGCTCCTGTCCTAAGAGCCGGCGGCCGTGCCTGAGTGATATCATATGAGACTCGGAGAGTCTCTTGCAAGTGGAACCGCGGCGTACATCTAAGCCTTGCTATGGTCACCATAACTATGCAAACTAGAATTTCTCACAATGCTTTGAGTTAACTATCAGAATGCTTTTAAAATAAGTAATTGTTCAGCTTTAGTATACATATGTATATTTATCTTCAGCAAACTTTGAGGCATTCAAATTCAACATTTCTAAATTAGATGGTGACTGAAAGCCTTTTATGAGACTCTCCTTTAACGACAACACATTTTTTTATGTTACCTAGATTTTAACACCATTTTAAGTCAAAAAGTAATCGTATCTAGTCCTTTTCCAGTGCATTATCACTGCATTCAAAGCTATTTACAAGACTTTATCAATGTTACATATCTGCCCTGAATATCACACATATCCATATCCTAATGCGTCTGACTCGGAGAACAGTAAAACCTCAAAAAAATCTGTAAACGTTTTAACTGAACTGATGACAACAGTGCATTGAGTATGTTTTTTTTTAATTCCACGAAGTACCTCCTAGTAGCGTTCCCTTAAGTGATCCTTGGTAACTTTGTGCAGTAACTTAAAAGGTGAGATTCCCTTTGTTGAAAAGAACACCTGGGGCAATAAGCTGTTTCCTTTGTTTCCTGGCCTGAAAAATTAGAGTGGAATATTTTCTAAATTGCCTTTGGATAAGTAAATGTCCCCTTTAATTATAACAGACATGTAAGGACAAGTGCATTTATAGTATTAATGAAATACAAACAATTGGTACAAAAGCAAAGATAAAATAGAGAGAGGCTTTCGTTCTTTTTTACAATTCGTGGATTGCTTCAGAGTATGTGATGTAACATGGCATATATAGCATAGGTAAACCTCCCACTGCCTCGCTGTAACTAAGCGTCAGACACTTATGGGATTCCTACTATTACTGTTACTTTTCTCCAAAATGTCCACATTTACCGTTGCCATATCGTTAGATCTTGTCCAATCCTCATTACATTACCTTAGTGTCACTTGGGGCTATAGCCATGACAATATTAGAAGTATTGGAACAATGCTCTTGTATGTATGAGTATATTTGTATAGATAAACAATATGGGTTAATACTTGTGCATTTCAGTGAATATCATCAAAAAGTTAATTTATTTCAGTAATTCAATACAAAAAGTGGAACACATGTATTATATAGAGTCATTACAGAGTGATCTATTTCAAGTGTTTATTTTTGTTAATGTTGATGATTATGGCTTACAAGCCAATGAAAACCCAAAGGTTATTATCTCAGAAAATGAAAGTAGGGAGGATGAAGGAATAAAAACCGCGATGCTGTATTCCATGAGACATTAAAGGGTGAATATATATTGATTTATTAGTCAGCGTGTTTCAGGGCACCCAGAAACGCCCTGAAACATTGCAATATGATATTGATCTTTGATGATATTCCAATTCGCTGAGATGCACTAGTATGTACGTATAAGATTTTGGTTTTATAATTTTATTCATCAATTTGTATTTGTAAATCCTTATGACAGCTTAATAAGCACAAAGTGCTACATTTATCTGAACTTTGCTAGAATGCAGCTTTTTTTCACACAGCTTCACCTCTAATGACCAAATTAGATCAGTAGAATTTCAGACTTTATGACAACGGCCCAGAAAAATACAGGGTCACTGCCTGGTAAATTGCTTGAGATCTGTGCAATGAGTCACGCAGATGACAGGTTCACTTGGTATTGAACTTGCCTATTGCCAAGTGTCCAGCACAGTGACCTGTGTGTTGCTCCACTGGGATATCTTCAATAAGTTGCTTTGCTGTAGACCTTGTTATTATTGCCATAGAGAATTCTTGACAGACAGAATTGCACCATATGTATCAATTGGTGCTGTGCAATTAGGTTTCAAAGCTTTTTTTTTTATTTTAAAACTTACAAGCCAGCTTCCCTCCAATAATATATCCGTTAAAATGAGTATGTATTTGTTGTCCAGTGTCCAAGCATTAGCTTTTCTGGGCGTAAGGTGTGGTAGTCGTGTCTGCAAATTTTAAAGGTCGTGTTGAATTCCTAGCTGCCTTTGTTTGAATGAAAGACAGTAGCCATTAGATTGCTACAGCCCTGGTGACATTTATTATAGAGATCAAATGTAGTGGTGATTTGGCCCTGGGGTGATATAAAAATAGTGGATTTTTTTCAAGTGAAAATACATGGCTGTCAGTTTTCCTAACAATGAGTAAGTGCAAGGCTACCTCACATTAGTACAATGCAATTTCCCATGAAAAGAAATGTATTTA
Source organism: Allobates femoralis (assembly GCA_033576535.1). Taxonomy (NCBI): domain Eukaryota; kingdom Metazoa; phylum Chordata; class Amphibia; order Anura; family Aromobatidae; genus Allobates; species Allobates femoralis. The sequence goes on from JARQOC010000004.1 coordinate 261,102,988, forward strand.
CTATGTATGTCAGTAAACAACATGTATAAGCATTCTCTGCTAAGCGGTGTCACATGTGAAATGGTTCTGGACAGTTTAATGATATAGAAATGCGAATACGCAAGAGTTTCATGACAGAGAATGGAAAAGAAACATGAGCGATTGCCCAGGCAAAGCCAGGAGAGCATTTACTATTGATGTTATCACTGCCATTTCTAACTCTATTTGTAACATTTATGTAGTTCTCCACAATGCCTTTAGCCTTTATTTTTTAAATTAAAGGTGGAATTGCATTTTGTAAGTATACCCAAAGTACAGTGGTAAACCCATGAGGCCACTTATTTTTTGGTATTTTCAAGTAATACTAATGTTCCTCTGTCCCTCACAGTTGCACCCTAAGTAGTGATGAGCAAGTGTTATCGTTACTATTTGCTACTCACACAGATAGTACTGTATTCATGATACTCATTATTCGGCGAGTACCGCTGGTGCTCGTGAGTGATGTGTCCATTGTGACACAAAGGTGTAGCTGGTACCCCAGTGAGAGCAGATTGAATGGAGCTCCCACTGGGGGTACAGCTAGTGTTTTGTGCATTGGAATGGCAAAAAAATCACCCTCCTGCCCTGTCTTGCAAATGCTCATTTTATGGCCGGATGTGTGTGGGTGGAGCCTATAACTAATTGACTAAACTTGGACTCACTATTCGGACAATATGTGAGTATTAAAAACTAATGTTTACGAGTATAGCGAGTACAAATATCTAATTGCTCACTCATCACTAGTCCTAAGCAGACTTGAGCCAAAATATTTGCAAGATCCTGGTCCAACTTCTACATTGGTAACCCATGGTTTACCGGAGGAAAACCCTGTGAATCTCATACTTCCTAAGGCATTTCTGGTGCCTCTTCTGATTACTAAATCCTTAGGTATCATTATTGACACATGCATGATATTACAAGGGCCTACTAATCAGAAGTGGTGCCAGGGAAGCCGCAAGTAGTAGAAGGTTTTCAGGTTTGACAGCCATGAACTACCAACTGGGCAGCCAGACCATGGTTCTGCAAATTATTTTCTTTTACTTTATTCTTATGCTAAACACAACTCCATCCTGAGATTGTATCTAACATGTTCTATAGCAGTGGCATATTCTTTCCATATGGCACATGCCTCACTGATAATATACTGGAATGCCTCTTTGTCTTTCCCAAAGCCCAACTTAGATATAAGCTAATATTTTAGCATAAAAAGTCTTTATTCTGCTAGATAGAGCCATAGTGATGAATTGAGGTTCAACTATTAATGCCCATTTGAAATGTACATGAAAGCACATTATAAATGTTCTCGTGAGAGATGCCATCCATATAGAACATTTAAATATGGGAGAATGTACTTTACGAGGTATTTAAAATTTTAAAGAAGAGTGATCATTTCATTCAGATGGCTTCATGTTCCTTTCCTTCTGCTTTTCTCCCATTAAGTCCATAAATTATTCAGCTTAATGAACGTATCTACATCTGCAAAATGTTTTGGATCATTGCGGCCCTGTATAATTGGCCTTAAAATCATCATTGCTGTAACTATCCTTATTGTAAGTGTTTGGCATCTTTTCAGCACTTTCCTGTGAATTTAAATGTTATTTAAATCAGGGCTTTGATAAAGGATAAGTTCATGGCACCAGTGACACTGATCAGAATATTCAAGTCAAGCAAAGATGTTTAAGATATGCTGCAATTCCTTTGTGGATAGAAAGACTTAGTATTTTACTTACTAGTTTGCAGAGAGCACATAATTTAAGGATGGGTTGTATGGCTGCTTCAGGATGACCTTACCGAACATGTATAGAAACTAATATGTGGCTAATACTCTGTATTCTAAAAAACAGATAAATTGAAATAACTATTAACTTAAATTAAGCATCTTCATCTAAGGAAATCTACCCATAAGGGTGAATTTCTAACTGGAAAAGCCCATCTCTTTATTTTCAGACCCTAAAGATCCCATCTCCAAATAAAAAAAGCCCCTCTGTTTATCTTGCAACCCTGAAGACCCCATCGCCTTCTAAGAAAGGCCCATCTGTCAATGATCAATCAATGATTGCCAAGCATAACTGCTATCCTGCATAAATTACCAAACACTCAGTTTATTTCACTTTATGTGAACCCACTAGCATTTTAAGGTTAATTGAATAATCAATACAGGATTTATAATGCTGGAGGGTATTTTTTTTACTGTTCTTGATATTCTGGGCCTTGGCCTGAAACAAACTGTTGACTGATTAACCAACTTGTTACTTATACATGATAAGAGACACTGCTCATGAACTCCTTAAAAGGAACCTGTTAGTAGGATTTCTCACCCTTAATGATTTATATGTGTCTGTAGCTCTTTCAAAGACACCCCAGTAATACTTTACAAGGCCATTCCATTCCTTCATTACTGAGAAATCTGTGTTTGAATTGATATGCAAATTAGGCTGTAGATCTGAACCCTCTGTCACTCCAGCTCTATTCACAACTCATCTCCTGCTGCTTCCCTTACAGCATGACTTCAAGCAAGGGAGACATCAGTCATGCAGCTGAAGGCGGTGCTGGGTGAGGATTAGAGCTAGAGTGACAGGCTTCAGAAGTACTGCCTCATTTGCATATAAATTCAAGTGCTGATTTTTCAGAAATGGAGGAACAGATTGGCAATGCAAAGATATTGCTGGACTTGTCATTGACAGAGCTACATACACATATAAATAGTTTGGAGGGTTAAAATTGCTGACAGATTGTCTTCAATTGCTTATATTTAACAAGTTATAGTTTAATTAGCTAACATTTCACTTTCTAGACACTCTTAATAAGTAAAGATAATTTATGATTTCTACTAATTTTACATCACTAAAACCCTTACTTATCATTGAGCACGAAATGCTATTATTCATTGCCAGTTACACCTAAAGGCAACTTGTTACATTAAACATGCCGTCTGGTCGGCTAGCATTATTTTATAGGGTTATTGAACAGATTGATAGTTAGTAGGAAAAGATTCATGCTAACTTGTATTTTATTGATTGAACTACCTACAAATTCTGGGCTTAAAAGTCAAGAAGGCGGTTCTTACCAGTGATTGACATGCACAGCAGGAAATGTTTGGGCCGCCTACTTCTGGCTTAAAGTGTATCCGTCATTTAAATTTTTATTTAATAATAATGTAGAGCAAGTGATTATAATAAACTTTCAAATATACTTTAATATTGAAAACTGGTTGAAAACCATTCATAAACCTTCCACAAGGTGTCCCCACTACACTGTGTGTGTGAAGCAGACATGTTCATTCTCACTCAGATCCATCTTTAAACTGAATACGGCCACATAACCATATAAGGGAGGGGGCCGGACCTACACAGTGTGCGAGCTCCTGGCTGATGGTGAGAAAACAATGTATCAGATTACTTCAGCCTACAGCACAGTTGCTAAACAATGTCAGAATGTCAGGATCAGTGCAAACTCCTTTCTCCTTGCCACACGCTTCTGGTCTGTCATCTGGCTCTACTTAACTCAGTCACAATCTCTGTTTACCCTTTCACTGCTGACTCCCCATACAGCTCAGGATCTCTCTTGCCCTTTTACTGCTATCACATTTCACTGCTCCCCATCACCTGCTGGCCATGCCCACACAGCAATAAAATACATTTTTTTAAAAGAGCACAGAAAAATGTGGGAAAATGAGTAATATGGCACAAAAATAGCATTATCTTAGCTGCTATGTGACCCATCATTAACAATCAGTGCAGTATTGGTTTTTTATTTCAATGAAATGACATTTACACTTTCATAATATTATCACCAAAAAAATTATCTACCACAGAATTGTGCATCACCCAGTGCTGCTAACAGATTTGTATAACTGCTGAAAACAAGTAAAAGTAAAGGTTATAAGTGAAGTGCTGATTAGTGATGAGCGAGCATGCTCGGCGCTACTCGTTACTCGCACGAGTATCCCAGTACTCGGGATGCTCGGCGAGCACCGAGTACCGCCGAGATGCTCGGACTCTTCACTAATAATTATCGCTCTGACACAAATACACAGCTCCCTTCAGTGCACACAGTGAGCTGGCACCTCACAGAGAGCAGATTGATTGTTAGGGTTCCTCTGGGGGGCACAGCAAGGTGTTGTATGCTGTGACGATTTGAAAAAGCCCCCCCTCCTGCCCTTTCCCAGAAACACTTTTTTATAGGCGGAAGTCTGTGGGCGGAGCCTGTCACTAATTGACTTACATTGGGCTCGGTGCTCATTCGAGCACCCGAGCATCTCGAGATGCTCGCCCCGAGCATCGAGCACCCGAGCATTTTAGTGCTCGCTCATCACTCGTGCTGATTATTGCTCATGTGTACGGGCTAATCTCAGAAGAAGTACCGAGTATCTTATGTAACATCTTACACTAAGTGCTGTGTGAGCTGTAAGAGATCTTTATTTTCTACTATATGCTGGTCACATTTCCCTTCTCATCAAAATGTATCCCAGACATTGTAAAATGCTGCTTGTCTGTCTTAAATCATCATCTGCCTTCCTTCTTTTCTCGCCAAAGAAAACAATACAAATTCTTAAAAAGCAGATTCAAATGATGAGGTGTGGTTAATGCAGAATAATAGGTCCTCATGGGACAGGGAGCACTTGGCATTTCTAATGCCCGGGGGTTGTGATTATCTAATGATGATGATACCTCTGTCATCGCTTAATTACTTCTCTCCATTTCCATGTGCATGTATATCATATATTGGTTTAAAATGAATATTGTAGCAATTTCCATACAATAAATCACAGTTGCTTCATTGTCTTCCCTTGTGTCTGGAAATAGGAGAGAAAACAACTAGCAAGTGTGTTGCATATGGTGAAACAGTTATTGTTTTGTTAAATAATATAACACCCTACATGTTCCTCCAAATTAAAGGCTTCCTAGGAGACCTCCTGTTTCACCACAGCAGTTCACATCTAAAAGGATAAATTCTTAAAGGGAGCATTTATTGCTAGGAAAAGTAACTGTAGACATTTCATTTTAGCACATACGTTTAACAGATCGTGTATTTATTTGTATCTTAAAAATGTCTTAATTAGTATTATTAATAATAATTAATAACATCAATTTTTTTAAAAGCACCATTAGTTACAAGGAGCTGTACTTGTGAACAGGGTTTACTATAAACTGTATCTATATCTATCTATCTATCTATCTATCTATCTATCTATCTATCATATCTATAAAATATAGAGGCAAAATTATGTACAGTAACAAACTAACAGTGACAGACTATGGGCAGGGGACCCTTCCCTCAATCTACAAGGTATTGGGGATAGACAAGCTGAATGAAGAAAATATCTAGCTCCAAATTGAAAATTCCAGTGGTTTTTAACACTCAAAGAGATTAAAGAACAACTCCAGAAGGCAAAGTGGTAAATTGCAATATAAAATACTCATGAATCCAATAATGACTAGCAGATCACCAATGACCAGTGGAGTCCACTGCTACACGTCCCAAGCTTGGATAAAGGACCCTCAAGTCTGGAACGTGTAGCAGTGGACTCCACTGGTCATTGGTGATCTGCTAGTCATTATTGGATTCATGAGTATTTTATTTTGCAATTTACCACTTTGCCTTTTGGAGTTTTTTTTCATCTTTTCGAATGATAAAAACCATTGGAATTTTTCATTTGGAACTGGATATTTTCTTCATTCAGTTTGTCCTTATGCCATTACAAGACACTTTTTCTGTGCTCCATGTGTATTGAAAATGAATAAGGTGAGCTGGCTACTCTTTATTCTTATTGGGGAAGGAGACCGTATGTGGGGGGGGGGGTTGCTTATGAGAATACATTAGTTAATAATGTAGAAGATCATTATGGGTAGGTATTCTTCTTAATAAATGTCACCTTCACCATTAACTATTCAAAGAATTGGGTAAATGATAGCTTCTTAGATCAGATCTGTCACCGCATCTAGCAATACACGCTTTATGCATTATATTGATTTTATTGATTATACCATAACAATAGTATATTTGCTTTGAAAATTAAAGCCACTATGGTAGACTATATATACAGCTGTGGAATAAATTAAGTCACAATTCCAAGTATATTCAGTCTCCATCCAGTTGGCCTGACAAATGAAGCTTGTACTGAGCAGTAAGGTCTCAGCAGTAGGAAAGACATAAAGAGCTGTCAGTCAGTCTAGGTGAGCCAAGATCGAATTTCATTTACATAAAGGATTATACAGCGCCGGTCGGGGTACTTCCGCTGCGGTCGGCCGGGAGATGACCGGCTAACTCCGGTCTTCCACCAGCTACTTCGCCGCTGACCTCCGTGACAGGATCAGTGATCTCACAGCGGGGCCTGGTCGCTGCTGTGTGTCACACTGAGTGAGATTGCTAGCGCCGGTCGGGGTACTTCCACTACAAGCAGCCGGGAGATAACTGGCTAATGCTAGTCATCTCTGGGCTGCATCGCCGCCGACCACCATGCGGCAGGAGATGAGCCGTACCGTTGAGATCAGCGGCTAGTGCTGCTGATCTCAAGTAGGCATGGCGTGAGTGATTCAAATCCCGTGCCAATTCGCGGCTGGACTGCGCCTGTCGCTGATTGGTCGCCGCACTCAGCGTGACCAATCAGCGATGCAGGATTTCCGTTACAGAAGACAGACACGATAAGGCGTTATATAGTAGGGTTTGTAAACATAGTGTCAGCAACTAGCATATCAGGAATTACATGGTAAGAGACAAAAAGTAGAAAACATATCCAGACACATTGATAGACAAAGTTAGAGCTTTTTTGTTCTGGATTATAAAAAGTTATATACATAAAAAATAATAGTCTTTAAAAAAATCTTATATTGAAATCACATGCTAGTCTAATTTAGGACTACACTGTACATGCATCTTGATATGGGGTGACCAATTATATATTAGAATATGTTTAAAGCGAAATATATTTGTTATGAAATGAATATTTCCAAACCTTGTACATATTATGTTCTTTTTCTCTAAGCCTAGTTCTTTCATTGTATATGGATCACTATTAAAACAGATTAATTGTATGTACTTTTATAAATTTCCCTTCCCGACCTTACAGCATTTTGCTATATTGCTCCACTTGTGTCTAAAGGAAGAGTGCATTAACCATGTACATATTTATCACCCACTGCTCTAAAAGTACATTAAGCAGAAGGAACGGTTAAAGTATGAAGCACAGCAGACACATTTTATAACATTCACATCCACTATTTCCACTTCACTTTGTTCTTTTCAATTTTTTTTATACTTGAGTTATAAGATAATATTTTCCTCTTGGTATCTGAAAGAAAAGCCCTTGGGCAATGCTTTTAACAGCACTCATTCCCATTAACCTATTTTGTTCTAATGATACCTTTGCTAGCTATCTCTTTCCAATTTCATCGTGTTCTTTCCTTACATCCATGGCTTTCTTTTTTTTAAGTTTTGCCCTTGTTCTTCTCCCCTGCTAGTTCAAACATCTTTTTCCCAATTTTTTTTATTGCTACTGCGTTAATATGTCAGATCTGTTCCAAAGGCTGCAATTATGTCCTATTGATTCTGGGGGTGTTTATTGCTCGGATAGGTAAATAGAGATAACTCCACATACATTTCCTCACATCAACCAACAGTACAAACCTCTTGTTCAGTTTTCAGCTTAGTAAATGTGTGGGCAGAACACAAAAGGTAGATCCTGCTAGTTTGTTCCTTACAAGTTTGTTCCTTAAAATACTGAATGCACCATCTATGTAGCTGCATTGATTATAGAGCATGTTGTTTCCCATTTCCACTATTGTTTATGCACGTAAGGCACGGTTCCTCCCTCTGGTTAGCGGTTTCCCAGAAGGGAGTCTGTGCTAGCGCATTTCAGCTCAAGATCAGTCTTACAGGCAAGAATGTGGAATTTGGAGTATAGTTCATGTTGAGAGCACTGGAAACATGGCAGCATGAAATGATGGAGGAGGTGAAGAACATTGCAGTAAAGGGGTTGAGAGAAATCAGCTATATTCCGTGGTTGGGTAAATGACAGGCACAGGGGGGAAGTATTGGTGTTTGAACCTAATGTTATCCTGGCTGCTGTATGCAGTATAGATTAGAGTGGTCATCAATGAGAATCTATGAGATCAACAATAGTTTTTGTAGTTTCAAGAGCAGTTTTGGGAGTGTTTTTTTTTATAGTGTGAAGGTGCAACATTGTACATAATCTGCTAAGGAGTGAATGGAAAGATCTGATTTAAACATAACCACAGACATGAGGAATATACTACAATATATGCTTTATGTTGACTTGACCTAGTCATTAGATCTGTAGTATACTAGATTCCAGCATAACTGGAAATGCATGATCCATGGTTAAATGCTTAATGTTTACTGCAAATACCTATTCACTTTTTTACTATTGGAAGTGTTTGACATTCTTGAAAAGCTCCCTCCTAATGAAAAATATGCACTATCAACTGGGACTATGTACTGTATCTTTGTTGTCATCCTTTTGACATGTTATCTTCAGTCCTTATTGAGCCTCCTATAGAATGACCCTTGTTTCATGAATGACCAGTATTAGCGGACATGACAATGTTATTTTTTATAGACCTGGAAGAAATTACGTCCTTACCACTATGTGTACCAATCACATTAATCTTTATTTATCAATCGCAAATCAAAAATAAAAACCCCACATACTACTGTACAGCCAAAGAAGAGATAGAATCACAAGTAGTATAAACGGAAGAGTTCTCTAACAAGATGTAGCATTATTGGAAATAGTCTCTTGATTTGTGTCTTACAAAGCAAAATATCTATAAGAATGAGAATGCGCATAGGGTCTTATCCTTAATGGGAATCAAATCCCATACAGTGTGAAAACTTCTCACCTGATTAAGTTGTGAAGCCCACAACTAGCTTGATCGCTCAAACACAGCAGCCGCAGCCGGGACCACACTTCCACAATCGTGGGGGTGAAACTCTATCCCGGACCAAGTGTCTTTCGGTCTGCGCCGCTGCTCCAATAAGTATCAAAAACACAGGAGTGCTTTGAAACAAGGTATCTTCAGTTTTATTTTCCGACGTGTTTCGGAGCTAACACCCAGCTCCTTCCTCAGCGAATAACCTGAGGACCGAAAGACACTTGGTGTGTCTTTCCGGCTTTCCCAATGGCGCATCTGAACCCAAAGGTGGTGGAACCCTTGTAACAGCAATAAAAATACAAAGCAGGCAAAACAGAACTCTTATATTACAAGTCCACATAGTACAGGCATATACCACCCCTCATTTGTCAGACAACTGTTATTGAACCCCGAAGAAATGATGAATTTGCATTGAATTAGAAGCTTCTGCGGCACTCTAAACAATCAATACAAAATGTAATTGGGGCCAATATAAGTGTTTACACCATAAAACTGCCATAGCACACTTTGTAAAGTCACACTTTTGCACAACAAAATTTGGTATCACCGTGTTCAGAAATGTCCAATCTATCAAAATAAAAAATCAATTCATCAAACCTGTAGAGTGCGTAACGTAAAAAAAAGTCCAAACACCAAACTTAAGTCATTTTATTGCAATGTTGTGGCAACCAAAAAAACATAACAGGCAATCAAAACAGCATATCCACCTTAGAATGGTATCATTAGAAATGTCAGCTCAAGCTTCAAAACATAAGCAATCACACAGCCCCAGATCCCAAAATATGAGAACGCTAATGGACGCAGAAAATGGCAATTCTGTTTCTTTAAAAACTTTAGAATTTTTTTTTCACCATTTACATAAAAGTAAAAGTATACATGTTTGGTATCTACAAACTCATACCGACATCAGTTTTACCAAAAAAAACAATTGTGTAAGACATCTTTCACATCAGCGATTTTGCCTGTTTGCAGCAGATCTGGCAGCTTTGCCGCATCTGCCGAATAACAGCTCACTTGTGGCAAGCCCCATTTATTCCCAATGGGACTTGCAGTCAGGTGCTGCAGTTGCAGTTTTGCCAGATCCTGCACTTGCGGCAAGTCAAAAAACATTGCTAGCAAATTTTTTTTTCACTTCGCCGCAAGTGCCGCATTTGTTGGATCTGGCAAGTGCCGCACATGACCACAAGTCCCACAGGGAATGAATGGGGCTTGCCGCAAGTGAGCTGTTACGCGGCAGATGTGGCAAAGCTGCCAGATCTGCTGGAAATGGGCCAAATCGCTGATGTCAAAGTAGCCTAATTGCACTTTTTTTTACAATTTCACCGCACTTGGAATTTTTTCCCCATTTTCCTGTACACTACATTGTAAAATAAATGATTTCATCTGAAAGTACAACTCGCCCAACAAAAACCAAGCCTCATATGTCTTTATTGATGGAAAAATAAAAATGTTATGAATATTCCAAGAAGGGGGGGGGGAATGAAAACTGGAAAATGGAGAAAAACTGAAGGGTGAAGGGGTTAATAAATAGGGGCCTAAGAGCCTTTTCACATCACGTTTTTGCTGCTTTTGACTGCAATGTGTTTTTTCAGCTGCATTAATGCATATAAATGCGACCTTTTGCGCTGGATAAAAAGGCATGCGTTCAAATGCAAACGCGTTTTGTATTGCGTTTGCAAAGTGTTTGCAACGTATTTACCCATACAAGTGTATGGGTGTGTTAACGTATGCATTTTAAAAATGCATTTGATGGCACAGTGGCTCAGTGGTTAGCGGCTCAGTGGTTAGCACTACAGCCTTGCAGCGCCGAGGTCCTGGGTTCAGTTCCCACCAAGAACAACATCTGCAAAGTGTTGTATGTTTGCCCTGTCTTTGTGTGGGTTTCCTCCCACATTTCAAAGACATACTTATAGGATGTTTAGATTGTGAGCCCCAAGAGGGACAGTGATGCTGATGTATGTATAGCACTATATAAATGAATAAATGTTATTATATTATTTGACTGTGTTTATATGCGTTAATGCAGCTTAAAAAATGCATTGCGGATAAGCACAGCAAAAACGTAATGTGAACTTAGCCTAAAGGTACCGTCACACGCCATGATATCGCTGCGATTTGACGTGAGCGCGAACGTTTTTGGCATTCTCCCCAGATTGCTTTGGAGTTGTCACACAGACATGACGCGTGCAACCTTCGGCGATCAGGCATTCCGGAAATCGCCTGACCAAGCCCGGAAGCGATCTTGCCTTTCTACATCGCCGTGTCACAAGCCACAACCACATCAGCGATGTGGGCGTAGTGTTTGACCGCGGCGAGGAGATAGGTGTGCCAGAGTGTGTTTCACCACGCCCCAACCACTCCGATTGGCCTACACAACTGCGTTACCATTGGTCAGCCTTGTCTATAAGTCTGCCCACTACATGACGCATTTGCCCTTTCTACTATCTCGCTAGTCAATGAGCGGAAAACAGAATGTTCAGGCACACCTACGGGATTGATTTCAGGATCTCTGAAATCGCTTTCTACGTCGCTATCGCCGTGTCACACGGCACGATCCACTGAAATCGCGAGGTGGAGATTGTCTGATTTTACAGCAGTGCTGTGCAATCAGGCGACGCCCCACCAGCGATTTCTCACCATAGGATCGCCTTGTCACACGCCACAACGCACTTGCGATGTGGTTTTGACATCGCAAGTGCGTTGTGGCGTGTGACAGGGCGATCCTATGGTGAGAATTTGCGAATTGAAAGCGATATCACGGACGATATCGTGGTGTGTGATGGTACCTTAAGTCGTTTCATAGAATAGTAGCTCTGGCATGGGGGGATAGAATAAGCCATATTAAACATTAATTAGACTGTAATACACCCAATGCAAGTACCCTAATTGTGATTTTGAAACACAAGGTACATTTTTTGTCACTAATTATTCTTACATTAAGATCTTATTATATATTATATTGTATATTTATGTTCTAAAATAAGTCATGCCTTGCTTGAAATGAGATGTGCTTCTGTGACATACGATAAGCCTTTTCGATATGTATAAAAAAAGTCACTGCTGGGTAGGATTAATTTTCTTAGATCATTTCATATGTATTTGCATTCAGACACATTTTCCTGATGATATATAATGCACGATAAATGACAACGATTTAACAACCACATTGTAATGCTCCTCTGCATGACAAAAAGCATTAGAAAAAATAAATATTTTATTACTTGTATTCCACTATCATTATTAGCAGAGACGTTAGAAAGAATTGCCATGAATAAATATTGGGCTGTTTAGTGGTCACACATTATAAGGGCCTTTTGCGACTTGCCTGCAATATGCTAGGATGCCAAGCAATTCGTACCAGGCACATTTCAATACAGTTATTTACGTGTTTGCCAGTGTCTTGGGAACTACTGAAGAAATGCAATTTAAAAGTTCTGCCGTTGTCCAATCGTAGTGTGTCAGTGGGACAAGGAGCACAATAAATATCAAATAAAGACATGCAGAGATAAGCTGCTACAGCATTGTCATTATATCTCACAACCGCACAGCGTTGGAAACTCTTTGACTGCACCGACATATGTAGGTTACTCTGCGGTAGACAACACCACATTGGTGCCAACATAAGGGATAAAGAGGTTTTTTCCTGAATGCCTCACAGCAGATTAGTACTTTATTTTACATACTCTATATTTCATTTCTCTCATTCTTGTGGACTGATAATATTGATGTTCCTGCCATTCCATTCACTGTTACAAGTAACAGGGTTTCTCTTTATAACACAAATGGTAAGCACTCGGAAAGCTGCTTCTTTTTTCTTTTCTGATTACTTTTTTTCTGGCTGGACATTTTTCTTCTCACTTGGCTTAGCATCAATAGGATGAAACTCTGACCATTTTAATATATTTTTATTGATTTTTCAACATTTAACAATAAAACTGGCAGAACAATAGTAGTGCAGTGAAATAAGTATAGGGAGAGAAAATCATCAGAAAAGAAGGGCACTCGCCCTCTTGATGTGCAAAGCCAGTCGTGTTTATTCCAGTATCATGTGAACAGAAGCAAGGAGGGGGTGGAGGACGAAGGACAACGGGCTGTTTCGTGCCTGCTTGGCACTTCTTAAGACCTGTAGAAGTGCCAGCAGGCACGAAACTGCCCATTGTCCTGCATCCTCCACCCCCTCCTTGCTTCTGTTCACATGATACCAGAATAAACACGACTGGTTTTGCACATCAAGCGGGCGAGTGCTCTTCTTTTCTGACAATTTTCCACAGTTTTATGAGCATTCTCGATGTGAGCAGCAGCTGCATGATCTGAGTTGATTCAGCTCAAATATTGAAGTCTGACCTCATAGTCTGTTGTGGTACCCGGTTGTTTTTGATTTGTGGACTAAGGCTGTGGTCACAGTTGCCATGCGTTTTTTTTAGTGATTTAACAAAACTCATGCGTTTTTCATGTCAGCATGAGTTTTTTAAGGTGTGTGATGGCTCCCTGCGTTTTTGGCTGCGTTTTTGAATCTGCACCTAAAAATAGTGCTTGTAGTATTTTTTTGAGCGTTTTGAAAAACGCATGCGTTTTTATAACATGGGTTCCTATAGAAAACGCATGCAAAAACGCATGTACAATTAGTACCTTTTAGTGCCATTCAAAAACGCATGCGTTTCCCATAGGAGCCCATGTTAAAAAAACGCATGCTTTTTCTAAAACGCATGCATTTTTTTAACATGGGCTCCTATGGAAAACGCATGCGTTTTTGAATGGCACTAATTGTACATGCGTTTTTGCATGCGTTTTCCATAAGGCCCCTTATTAAAAAACGCATGCGTTTTTGGATATGCTCCAAAAACGCATGGGACAGTCACACATGCTTTTTGGCTATTAGGGCATGCGTTTTTTAACATGGGGGCCTATGGGTGCGTTTTTTACATGCGGTTTTGAAAACGCAGGTCTCCAAAAACGCATGTGAAAAATGCTACTGTGACCCCAGCCTAAGTATAAGGAGAGGTCAAGTGTACAAATGTAGATAGGGCCCTGTTATACAGTTTACATTGGGGTCCTAAAGCCTTAGGCTATGTGCGTGTGAGTATCTTGTTACAGAAATTTCTGCACCAAATCCGCACTTTGTGGCAGAAAAACGTACCAAATCCACTGCATGGATTTGGCACGTTTTTGATGCAATATTACATAATCAAGTCAATGGCTTTAAGAGTTGAAAAACACTGAAAAATCTACTGCAAGAATTGACATGCTGCAGATATTTCCACAGCAAAATCCACACCTTTTCTGCAGCATGAAAAAAACACAGCATGGGAACAAAACTTCACAATTCCCATAGACTTGCGGATTTTACATAAATTTGCACCTTTCCTGCACTAAACTCTGTGGCAAAACTTCTGTGAAATCTGCAGTGTGGACACAAGCCTTTAAATTTCACATCTGGTAGAAAGATAGAGAATAAGGTCATTAAGGGCTCACTCATATGAATGTATTTAATGAATAAACGCTATCCAATGTTTAATTGGATAGCACACATACCAGTGTTATTCAATGGGGCAGTGCTGATGACCAATTTTTTTTCACTGCCACTGCTACGAGTGCAGTGTGGACTCACAGAATAGAGTAAAGCTGGGGTCACATTTGGAAGGCACAATCCGGTAACCGCATCCATTACCGGATCCGGTATTACCGTGTTCCGTCACATTTGGCATTACATTGCAGATCTGGATTCAGTAATGGATCCAGATCTGCAATGAGAAAACATTGTGGCACCAAAAACCAGATCCGGTACCGCAAGGTACATTCATGTACCTTGCGGTATCGTATCTGGTTGCCATAGGCGGCCATTATAAAAAAAAACGGATCCGGTTTTTCAACCGCTCCGAAAAATGCAGCCTGCATGATTTTTACCGCAGGCTGCAAAACCTGATGCAGTAACCAGATTGCATTAAGTGCAATCTGGTTTTTCTATTGCAGCCCATGGCTGCGGATCCGGATCCGGATATGAAAAAACAACTGCAAGTGTGACCCTAGCCTAAATGGACAAATTTTGCTCTCCATGTTCTCCTCACCTGTGCTATAATTCTCTCATCTGAGAGAATAGGTTCACACTAAGCTAACACATTGATCAAACTCGGATAAGAGTTTGATCAGAGTGTCATTATCATAATCGATTTGATTCTCTTGCATGGGAGAAGCTATGATCATGTGTGTGCAAGCTTTACTGTTCTAATCATTAGACCAATTTCAAACAGCCATATAACATAGGCTAGGGTCACATTTAGAAGGCACAATCCGGTAACCGCATCCATTACCGGATGCGGTTTTGGACTGTGTCTTCATACTTCTTAAAATTTGTCAAAATGCAATCCTCATTCCGGATCTGGATGCATTAATGCATCCGGTATTGGAATGTGGATTTTTGCAATTTTCAGAATCGGATCCGGATTGCAGTACCGGATCCGGTTCCCATAGGCGCCCATGTTAAAAAAAACGAATCCGGTTTTGCAACCGCTGCGATAGACGCAGCCTGCATGATTTTTACCGCAATCCCAATGTTTCAAATCTTGCACTATTTCGGAGCGCACAGGAAAATTCTGCAAACTGCATTTTCCTGTGCGCTACAAAATAACGCGCGATTTGAAACACCGGGACTTAAGTGTCAAGCAGCAGCCTGCACTGCAAGTTCAGCACCCATAGGAATCAATAGTCAGCATTAGCGTATCATTACAGAACCTTAACTTTGCGCTAAGGCTGCAGGGAACCTGCAGAATTCTACGTTTTTTTTATGGATCCATCAGCAAAAAGGCTGACGTTAATGTGACCCTAGCCTAACATATAAGGAAAAATATCTAAGATATAGCTTAAACTCACACAAAGCCTCAAAAACTCAAGAATTAACCTTTACCATAGTGTAATTGGGGTTCCTGTAACCCATTTATATCCCCAGATGTGTCCCTGCATACCTCATAAAACAACTTGTAATGTGTCTCTCGCTGTATGCAAACTACTTGTTAAAGCATAACTGCTGAAGTCTCCTGCCTGCGCAGTGGAATCTCGCGAGACTTTGGGCACTGTGCGGCTTCAATAAGGCCACTGCGCAAGCACACGAATTGTTAATGACGTCGCTATCATTCACTTGCATTCACTCAGAAGAGGCGATGTTTTCCATGGAGCGGGGTGGTGTTAGCATGCAGTGGGGTGGCTCTGACAACAGTGTGTAGCACCCCATCTGACGCATAACAAGTAATTTGCATGCAACGCAGGGAAGAGTAAAAGTTTTTTTTTGAGGTATGCAGGGGCACGTCTAGATATATAAAGGGGTTAAAGAAACCCCAATTAAATCATGTTAAAGGTAGTCACAGTTTATAATCCTCAAAACAGTTGACAGGTTTCCTTTAAGTTCAGTTATGTAGATTTGCTTTTTAGGTCCTCACAGTGAGGAGCTGTGGTCACTGATAGTCAAACAGTCTCCAATGGTTTACTTGGTTTACAAAACTGTTCCAGCAGCATTTTATGTTTGATTTAAGAAACAAGCACAAAATGGAAACTAGACAGATCCGATTATACTTAGTAGGTTCGCTTTGCTTCAATTTGCAGTGAATCCATTTTCCAGAAGAATTCCATTTACCGTATATACTCGCGTATAAGCCGAGTTTTTCAGCCCAAAAAGTGGGCTGAAAAGTACCCCCCTCGGCTTATACGCGAGTCAGTGCGGGGGCTGCTGTATACAGCGGTATACAGCAGCCCCCGCATCCCCAGTAATGCAGGGCCCCCCCCCTCATGCTCGGTCACCTGTAAAGCAAGTTATACTTATCAGTGCCCGCTGCCGTCCGCGCCCGCCGCTGCCGACATGCGATCCTCCATCTTCATTCATCTTCTTCCTGCTTCTGTGCGCGTCGCAGGCAATGACGTCATTACCGGCGACGCGCACAGGAAACAGGTAGAAGATACATGAAGACGGAGGATCGGGATGTCGGCAGATGCGGGCGCGGACGGCAGCGGGCACTGATAAGTATAATTTGCTTTACAGGAGACCGGAGCATGAGGGGGGGCCCTGCATTACTGGGGCTGCCTGTATACTACCACTGGGGCTGCTGTATATATGGGCCCTGCATTAGTGGGGCTGCAATACCACTGGGGCTGCTGTATATAGGGGCTGCAATACCACTGGGGCTGCAATACCACTGGGGCTGCTGTATATAGGGGCCCTGCATTACTGGGGCTGCAATACCACTGGGGCTGCTGTATATAGGGGCCCTGCATTACTGGGGCTGCAATACCACTGGGCTGCTGTATATAGGGGCTGCAATACCACTGGGGCTGCAATACCACTGGGGCTGCTGTATATTGGGGCTGCTGTATACACCTCTGGGGCTGCATATACCTCTGGGGCTGCATATACCTCTGGGTGCTGTATACTACCACTGGGGCTGCTGCTGTATACTACCACTGGGGAGGCTGCTGTATACTACCACTGGGGAGGCTGCTGTATACCTCACTGCTGGGGGTTGTATACCTGTGCTGGAGTCCACCCTCGGCTTATACGCGAGTCAATAGATTTTCCCAGGTTTTGGGGGCAAAAGTAGGGGGGTCGGCTTATACACGGGTCGGCTTATACACGAGTATATACGGTAACTGTTTCTAAAACACAACAGAACTCAAAATGTTGGCATGAACAGAGTCTAGAAACAAAAATATTTATTGAACACTACATCACTATTAGTTTAGATATCATTACTATATGGCAAAGATGATTCTGTTTTCAGTGCAAGAATCTTGCCATTGTCATAGCTTGTTACATTTGATACCGGTATTAGAAATCCATGGAAATAATATTGCGGATTTCACCTTTCAGCAGAATTATTTAGCATACGGATATGGTGGGAGAATGAACTGTTTTACTTGGGACATAGAACAGCCATTATCAATATCACTACACTGTGTGCAGAATTATTAGGCAAATGAGTATTTTGATCACATGATACTTTTTATACATGTTGTCCTACTCCAAGCTGTATAGGCTTGAGAGCCAACCACCAATTAAGTAAATTAGGTGATGTGCATCTTGTAAAGAGGAGGGGTGTGGTCTAATGACTCAACACCCTATATAAGGTGTGCTTAATTATTAGGCAAATGCCTTTCCTTAGGCAAAATGGGTCAGAAGAGAGATTTGACAGGCTCTGAAAAGTCCAAAGTTTTGAGATGTCTTGCAGAGGGATGCAGCAGTCTTGAAACTGCCAAACATTTGAAGCGTGATCACCGAACAATCAAGTGTTTCATGGCAAATAGCGAACAGTATCGCAAGAAGCATGTTGGGCGAAAAAAGGCGCAAAATAACTGCCCATGAATTTAGGAAAATCAAGCGTGAAGCTGCCAAGATGCCATTTGCCACCGGTTTTGCCATATTTCAGAGCTGCAACGTTACTGGAGTATCAAAGAGCACAAGGTTTGCCATACTCAGGGACATGGCCAAGGTAAGAAAGGCTGAAAAATGACCACTTTTGAACAAGAAACATAAGATAAAACATCAAGGCTGGGCCAAAACATATCTTAAGACTGATTTTTCAAAGGTTTTATGGACTGATGAAATGAGAGTGACTCTTGATGGCCAGATGGATGGGCCAGAGGCTGGATCAGTAAAGGGCAGAGAGCTCCACTTCGACTCAGACACCAGCAAGGTGGAGGTGGGGTACTGGTATGGGCTGGTATAATCAAAGATGAACTTGTGGGACCTTTTCAGGTTGAGAATGGAGTGAAGCTCAACTCCCAGACCTAATGCCAGTTTCTGGAAGACAACTTCTTCAATCGTGGATACAGGAAGAAGTTGGTATCGTTCAAGAAAAACATGATTTTGATGCAGGACAATGCTCCATCACATGCATCCAACTACTCCACAGCATGGCTGGCCAGTAAAGGTCTAAAAGAAGAAAAAATAATGACATGACCCCTTTGTTCACCTGATCTGAAACCCATAGAGAACCTGTGGTCCTCCTAAAATGTGAGATCTACAGGGAGGGAAAACAGTACACCTCTCGGAACAGTGTCTGGGAGGCTGTGGTGGCTACTGCACACAATGTTGATCGTAAACAGATCAAGCAACTGACAGAATCTATGGATGGAAGGCTGTTGAGTGTCGTCATAAAGAAAGGTGGCTATATTGGTCACTAATTGTTTTGTGTTTTGATTTTGCATGTCAGAAATGTTTTATTTCTAAATTTTGTGCAGTTATATTAGTTTACCTGGTGAAAATAAACAAGTGAGATGGAAATATATTTGATTTTTATTAAGTTGCCTAATAATTCTGTACATATATACTCCTAAGATAGCCAAATCTAAAAAAAAAAACACGCCAACTTCCAAAAATATTAAGCTTTGATATTTGAGTCTTTTGGGTTGATTGAGAACAGAGTTGTTGATCAATAATAAAAATAATCCTCTACAATACAACTTGCCTAATAATTATGTGCCCAGTGTACAACATTACGGTGTGAAAAACAACACAAAGAAATTAAAAAAAATAGTGCAATACTAAACTCTACGAGTATGTGCACATGGTCTACATTTGAATGCAGAATATTCGTTACCACTTTTGCATCTCTTGGCAGGAAAAACGCAGCAGGAAAAACTTACATTTTTGCTGTATTTTTATGTGTTTTCCATGCGTTTTTATATGCAGGTTTTTCACCTACATTTCTCTAGCATTTTTGGACAGCAATGAATGTTATAGAGATAGACAATAGATAGAGATAATCAATATCATAAATGTAGATAGAGACAGACAGACATGTAGACAGACATATAGACATATAATTGCACAACCCCCTGACATATAAAATTGCACCCTGTGGAGCAATTGGCAGCTGTGGACATATGTTTATGATTAAATAAATAAATGAATAAAGCTATGTGGGGTCCCCCCAGTTCATGTAACCAGCAAAAGTAAAACAGACAGCTGATACCTGATATTATCAGGCTGGGAAGGTCCATAACTATAGGGCCTATTAGGCTAGGGTCACACTTGGACTGGGACCCACATTTCCAGGCAGTGCTAAAATCTTAGCCACTTCTGCCATTGCGAACAGCGTTAATGGCAAGCGCTGCCTGGCAATGGGGCCCCATAGAAACCCGTAGTTTACCTTAGTTGCAGCCGCACACGGAGCTCCAGGACGTGCACTTTAGTTGAGCGCCCAGGACACGCCTGCTGCATTTTCCTGTGCGCTGTTGAAAAGTGCCCGTCCTGGAGCTCTGTGTGCGGCTGCAACTAAGGTAAACTACGGGTTTCTATGAGGCCCCATTGCCAGGCAGTGCTTGCCATTAACGCTGTCCGCAATGGCTAAGATTTTAGCACTGTGTGGAATCGTGGGTCCCAGCCCAAATGTGACCCCAGCCTTAGGTGCACCAATACAGGTGCTTTAACTTTGCTCTTCCCAAATGTCCTGTGTAATAGTGCTTGGTGTAGATGTTAGCTGCAAATTGTCCAAAGACACCTGGCATTTGTTGTTAGTAAGTTAGAGATGTCTATCAGACACCCCTATAACTAACTCAGTAAGGCTGGTTTCACATAGAGTAATGTTTTATTGTTTCCTGTCCGTGGGATACTACATTTTGCTTGACCCCATGGACAGGAATGGACACCACAGGAGGTGACCTATTTCTGTGTCCGGGGTCGTGATTATCACGGATCCAGACACAGAAAGACATGACAGGAGGCAGCGGGGCACTTTCACTTCCGCAATGTATATACATATATTGCAGAAGTGAAATTTAGTAAAAGAAAGGGTTGAAAATAAAAAATATGTATGCTCACCTGTCCAGCGAGTCCCCCAATGCCTCCAGCAAGCTCCGAGTGACTACTGGACCTGCGGTTACATCACTACATCACAACCCCGCAGTATCATCGAGTCAGATGACCGCAGTTACCGCGGTAACCGGTCATGTGACCCGATCAGCTGATCGGGTTGTGACATAACCACATGTCCTGTAAGCATCGCATCCAGAGCTTGCTGGAGGTGTCAGGGGATCGCTGGAAAGGTGAGAATATAAATTTTTTTTATTTTAACCCTTTATTTTACTAAATTTCACTTCCGCAATGTATGTATATTATACAGGGGATCGCTGGAAAGGTGAGAATATAAATTTGGTATTTTTAACCCTTTATTTTACTTAATTTCACTTTTGCAATGTATGTATATACATTGCGGAAGTGAAATTAGATGGTATGGAGCAATTTTAATGTACTGAGAATGCTCAGTACACTAAAATCGGGTCCAAGGAACGATCAGCTGTTTCCTCGGACCCGTGCTCCATAGGCCTCGATGTTAACGGCCGCAGATCGGGTTGGATCCAATTCGGTCCGATTTGGTCCGCTGTGCCCAAAATCGGAGCAGTCTCCGATTTTGGGTACAGCAAAAAATCGAACCAAAACAGATCCAACACAAATCGGATAGCAATTATTCCAAATCCGCTCCGATCCGTGGCCCATAGGGATACATGGGGGCCAAATCAGATCCGTGGCTGTGCGTTTTACAACGGACAGTCACGGATCCAAGAAAAATGCAGTGTGAAAGCAGCCTAAGCAATAAGAAAAAAGCACATACAAAAAAATCTGTGTTTAAATAAACACTCCCCCTCACTTTTCCCATTTTGTTAAAGGAAATTCTCCCAGGCACGTTCGACATATTTCACAAATGGAAACCTGAAAATATTAACATTAAGAAATGAGAACAAAACACTGTCCATCGTTCACCAGTATTAAATTATTCCCATGCAAATTTGCCGTAGTCCACCAAACCTGATATAGTCCAGAGCACAGTGAAACTTGGCGCCTCTGCAGAGTGGTGACACCAGTAACATCACTGCTCATCAGACATTCCTGCTAGTTCTGCTCTCTGTACTATGTCAGATATGGTGAACTATGGCGAACTTGAATGGGAATTTTTTTTATTCTAATAAAGTGGTTGGCAATAAAACTACATTTTGTGGCATACTTATCGATTTACAGTTTTTGCAAACCCATTCATATCAGTTATCCTTTGCGAAAAATTACATTGTACAACTATAGTAGAAATGTAAAAAAATTACATTTGACATTTTATTTAATATTTCTAAATTTCTAAAAGTAGGTATCACTTGCCAAGCTTTTGCTAGGGAGCAAGGGAAAAAAAGACTTCCATAGTAGATAGGGGTAGATCTATTAATGTCTTCCTTTTATGATGCTTGAAGGGCAAGACAATGATAAGAACTGGAAGATGAAACAAGTGCCTGGCTCTAGCTTCATATTCTCTGTGAACAGTACCTCTGGCTTCATGTTGTCAGAAGGGAGCCTTGCTTTATTATGATATAACATTTTTCTGCTGTGCAAGCACCTCTCTTTCACGAATTCTCATTTCAGTTTGTTCAAATGTTTAGCGGTTTGATTTCATGTACAATATGTTTTGTACAATGAATCCTGGCCAGAATTACAGATACTTCTGGCAGCTCCCAGTTTAACACATTCCATTCTAGAATATCCCATACAATACCTTACTAAGTCTTAAACGGCTTCACCTTTAGGCAAAGATGGAATAATAAAGCTGAACACAGTCAGTCTATTACATTTATAATAAGTAGATAAACCTTATACTTTCTTTTCTGTAATATTTTAAAAAATTTTTCTTCTAGTGGCTGGATCAGCTGCGAACTCCTCTGCCTCTGCCATGAATTCTTTAACCTCTCTCGGCACTCTACAGGGGCTGGCTGGGGCCACCGTGGGATTGAATAATATAAATGCACTAGCAGGTACCGTAAACAGTGAGTATTTAGTGCTGTGGTGGATGGCATTTTCCATTGAATTTCATGTGATTTTGATGTTGTATTGTAAAATTAGCAATAAATTATTAACATTACCTTAACAACTTATACATGTTTCTTAGTAACCTTTGTATCAAGTAGGTAGCGATATCAAGGAAGGTTTGTCATGTGATTACAATATCAATATTCAGTCATAGCCAAAAGTGTTGGCACACTTGATATTGTTCCAGAAAATTATTGCAATTACACATTTTGTCATAGACATGTTTATTTCATTTGTGTGTATTGGACACAAAGAAAACCTGATAATAAAAGGCAAATTTTGACCAAAATTGTTGGCACCTTTCCAGAATTGTGGGTAAACACTTTGTTTCAAGCAGGTGATGTTTGCAAAAACTCACCTATGGAAATTAACAAATGTGGGCAAGTTGAAAATCACACCTGAGACCAGTTAAAAAATGGAGAATTGAACTCATTCTTTGCATTTTGTGCCTATGGGTGCCACACTAAGTATGGACAACAGAAAGAAAAGAAGAGAAATGTCTGAGGACTTGAGAACCAAAATTGCTGAAAAATATCAAAAATCTGAAGGTTACAAGTCCATCTCCAGAGATCTTGATGTTCCTTTGTTCATGGTGCACATCATAATAAACAACTTTACAACCCAAGGCACTGTTGTTAATGTTCCTGGACATGGCCAGCAGAGAAGAATTGATAAAACGTTGCTACGCAAGATAGTGCGGATAGTGGATAAGCAGTACCAATCAAGTTCCAAAAAAATCAAGCTGTTTTTAAGGCTCAGGGTGCATAGAGGCAGCACAACTATCCGTTAAAATTTAATGAAATTAAACACTCGGCCAGGGGACCCAGGGGGACCCCACTGCTGACAGAGACATGAAAAAGCTAGATGGCAGTTTGCAAAAATGTAGTAATTCTAAATCCTATTCCTTCTGTGAAAGCATTGTGTGGACAGATGAGACCAAGATAGAGCTTTTTGGTAATACACATCATTCTACTCTTTACTGAAAATCGAACGAGACCTACAAAGAAAAAAACACAATACTTACAATCGAGGGTCAAAGATTTTTTGATGTTTTGGGGTTCTTTTGCTACCTCTGACCCTGTGTGTCTTGACTGTTTGGGCATCATGACAAGATTTTGGGTCGCAATGTAGTGCACAGCTGGGTTTGCATCCTAGGTCATAGGTCTTGCAGTAGTACAATGACCCCAAACATACACCAGAAAGCACCCAGAAATGGATTGAAATAAAGCTCTGGTTCTAGAGAAACCAGCAATAAGTCTGGATCTAAATCCTATTGAACACCTACAAATTGCTGTTGGGAGAAGACACCCTTCAAATATGAGAGACCTGGAGACGTTTGCAAGAGAAGAGTGATCCAAAATTGCAGTTGAGAGCTTGTTGATGGTTAAAGGAAGTGATTGATTGCAGTTATTCATTCCAAATGGTGTGCAAACAATTATTAAGTTGACAGTGCAAACAATTTTGTCATGTGCACTTTTGCAGTTTTGTGTGAAATTATGTTCAATTTGTCTTTTTTTCTCACTTTTGTTTTGTGTCTTCCAAAACAGACAAAGTAAATAAAGATGGGTATAACAAAACGTGTAATTGCAAAAATTTCCTGGGTGAAATACTGCATTTTTTAGATCAATTGTTAGAGATGCCAACATTTTCGTCCATGATTGTATACTGAATCTTTTAAGTTACTACAACCTATGAAGGGTATACTATATCATATTGCTGCGTCAGCAATATACATGCTATTTTATCTCTAAATTACAAGGCTAAATACCTCCATAGAGCTTAAATAGCTGTTGGCCAAACAATGTTTTGGTCTACCGTTCGTCCAACGGTCAGCTTTCCTGTAAAACCCTTACTTGTCTCATACCAGCTCCGACAAAGTAGGAAGAACTTGGGCAGGATAGGAGTGCGGTGATCGCCACTCATCTAATTCATGACATGTTTTAACCATTTAATCCTCTGCTCTTTTGGGGATTTTTGGTCTAGTAGGTGGACATATCAGTGATGACAGCTTTCTTTGTATACTGTAAGTGTACATGCAGATATAGCTGTCAATCACTGATAGGATCACCCACTAGACTTAAAAACCCAGAAACAGCCATGTTTTAAATGGTTAGAAAACAGATTAGTCGGAGTCCTCTCTCACACGTCTGTACATTAATCTACTGAGCTCCCCCTGCTATAACACTGTGCCTGCAGATTGGACTGCTTTTTCATGGTGACATATACCCTTTACTGCAATATACGCTGACAAATAAAGCTACATATAATTATTACAAATGTACCAAATTAATTCATTTAGAAAAATGAATTTAGCATGCTCAGTCATATGTTTCCTTAATAAGCTGCCGTTAAAAGTGACTTGCAATATCATGGCTCTATGTCTTTCTAAGGAAGCCTAATAGAACTGTATCAGAAGTTTATTATATATCATAGATATGATTTATATTAAAAACATGAGCAGTATAGTACTATGGAATTAGCGCATACATGTAGAACATTTTCCTTTTCTCCTTATATAATTAGTGCATGGCATTCGTTCTACAAGGAAATCATATAGTGGAGTAAAGTGACACTGCCTGCTTTCAGCGATGTGCATGTCTTGAGATATTACTCACCATTGTTTTTCAGTGCTGTTTCAGTTTTTACTTGTCGGAGTACTCATATTATTGCATGCAGTGCAGTCATTTTCGGTGTAAAATGATCAATATTTATTAGAAAGCACTAATGAACAAGTGCAATTTTTTTTCTCTATTGTTGGGTTTTTTGTAAAGTTGCTCAAATGCTCTCAGGTATGGCTGCTCTGAATGGAGGACTTGGCGCAACAGGCTTGACGAATGGTACAGCTGGTACAATGGATGCCCTAACCCAGGCCTACTCAGGAATTCAGCAGTATGCCGCCGCGGCACTGCCAACACTTTACAGTCAGAGTTTGCTACAACAGCAGAGTGCTGCGGGCAGTCAGAAAGAAGGTAAGAGTATACTGAATTTAGCTCTCTGAGAGATCTCATCAAAGTGTTGTTTAAGAGAATGCTGCATAGGGAGATATTTGATTGATGGCTTCCAAGTTTACTGAATTTTCATTAAATTTATTTTCAATCCATGTCTCCTGAGAAAAACGATTCTGTCATATTTATGAGCCTGTGGTGTGTAATAAGAAGTTATGGTGCACTTGGAGACACAGCACAATCCATTCTGTGGAATGGTGGGTCCTAGAAAATGACATTACCAATGCCCGATATGCTTTCTCAGGTTTCACTCCTGGCCTGAATACTGCAATTTTTCTAAATCTAATGTGTGAGAACTAAACACATTAAACAAGATCGCATTAAGACTGGGGACCTCATCTTATGCTGTCATCCCTTGTGAGGTCACTCAATGTAATATTTTCCTGTGATATTTGCACCATACCTGTCATTTTTAAATTAGTGATAGGACAACCATTAACACATTAGCGTCTGCAGCATTTGACAAATTCCCCAGCTTCCTTTTTTCAAATCCATTTTTTGCAGGATTGGTTTTACACTGGCACCATACCAGGGCACAGGTTTTCTTACTAAAGTATTATGTATAATATTAATTAGCGCAAAGAGATTTAAGAAGATGTACAGTTTATAATTGATAATTTAGCTATCAGATTCACATTCATTCCCTTGCTTTGCCTTTAAGCTCATTAGATAAGCCTCACATGCTTGCACATCAAGGTTGACTTTCTAGATACACAGCTGAGAACACAATTTAGAATTTGCAGATCCCTATAAATGAACTTTATCTGCATTTAGAAGTAATAAAAAATATAAATGTGATTCAACACATTTAACAATATGGCTGAGACGTACAAATATATGGGAAATACATATATATGGCTGGGAGATATAAAGCTACCTTAAAAAATGAAGCCCACATAGCCTGTGATGCATTGACTTGTGCATTGTAGACACCATCTGTTTTCCTACGAGTGTATGGTCATGTTTGTGTAAGATTACGCAAAGCTCCAAACAGCCCTGGTCTCTGCTGTGTATGCTTCAGTATGGAAATGTATGCTAGAAGCTTTAACCACTTTAACATAGAATTAAATATATAATATGTATTATTCATAAAGAACCAGGGAGTGAAATGTAAATGTCCAGTAAATTGGGTTCTGTAGACATATCAGATATAAAGCATATGTTTTCAAATGAATATTCCAACTAGAAAATGCCCACAATAATGCGTGAATATAATACAACCCATGCTGTCTAATCATTTCTATGATTCAAATTTATAAAGTAAAAGTATATCTTTAGCATGCCAATCATAAAGGCCCTATCACACATAAAGAGATCGCTAACGAGATCGCTATTGGAATCGCTGTTGTGTCACGAAATTCATGACGCAACAGCGATGTAGTTCTGTGTGACACGAACCAACGATCTGGCTCCAGCTGTGAGATCGTTGATTGTTACACACTGCTCTGGGTCATTCCTGCGTCGTTGTGCTCCCGCTGGGAATGCTACATCGTTGTGTTTGAAAAAATAAAACAAGTTGCGCCAAACTGCTGAGCGGTTAATGAGAGCGGTTAATATGGCCAAGTGCTCACCTGTTTAGGTTGTGCCAAGGTCGCACAACTGACTGGCAGGCGGGGAGGCAGCTTGTTGGAACCGCTGGATCAGACGGGCCTAAGATAGGAAGATGGAAGGTGATCCTTATGGTTCCGTGTCCGATGTTGAAGGGCTGGCTGCCGTGTAGTGAGAGGGCTGTTAAGGTCCTAATGATAAGCGGGTCCGCTGCCCAGGTTGTGCTGGGTTCCCCAAGCGTGCGAGCCGGCAGGTTCAGAGCACGAAGATGGAAATGTGGTGTTGAAGCGAGCAGAGTCCGGGAGCCGTGCTGCTCAGAGCCGCGATTCCCCGAGGGGAAGGCGAGGGGCGTGTGCAGTGAAATAAACAGAAGGTTAGCGCTCGGATTACAACCAGGACACTGCTCTCAGTATATTTACCTTTAGGCTTTATTAAAAGAGTGTAGAATTCCAATTCCTCCACAACGCGTTTCTGCGCTTAGTGCGCCTTTCTCAAGTGGTCCACTTGAGAAAGGCGCACTAAGCGCAGAAACGCGTTGTGGAGGAATTGGAATTCTACACTCTTTTAATAAAGCCTAAAGGTAAATATACTGAGAGCAGTGTCCTGGTTGTAATCCGAGCGCTAACCTTCTGTTTATTTCACTGCACATCGTTGTGTTTGACAGAGATAATGAGCAACGATCTCAATGCTACGCTATGGAGAGAAAATTCACAACGACCTCGGTGTAACTCTGGTGCTAGTGCGTCGTTTTTCACATCGCTGGTAAGATACCTGTTTGACAGGTATGTGTAAATGACGCACCAGCGATCTCTGCACATCGTTATCGGGATCGCTGATGCGTCGTTATGTGAGACTGGGCCTTAAGGCTGCTTCCACAGTGTTTTGTCCCCCACTCAGTGGTCCTGCCATGGCTTACGTTTGAATCCCCCAGAACATGGTATTCAGACGCATGCACCAACAGGACCATTGACTATAATGGTACAGAAAGAGTCTTGCTCCTTGTAAGCAAGCTGTACACTGTGTAAGAAAAAAGCAGGAGCTAAAAGCAAAGAAAGAAAGAAAATAAGTCAATTGCAAGTTGTTTATTTTTTTGCTGTCTATTTAAGGCCCCTTTCGCACTGGCGTTTTTGAAAAAATGCAGCAGATGCGGCAGAATTACAGCATCTGCCACATCTTCCGCCTAACAGCAGCACTTGCGGCAAGCCCCATGCATTGTCTATGGGGCTTGCGGCAAGTGCGGTTTTGCCGGTTGGGGCAGATGCGGCAATTGCGGCCGCGAAACGCTGCTGACTGGGGTTTTTTCAAGGCCGCAAGTGCCGCATCTGGCGCAACTGGCAAAGCCACACTTGCCACACTTGACCTTATCCCCATAGACAATACATGGGGGATGCCGGTTCGGCGTCGCAAATGCAGCCGTTAGGCGGAAGATGTGGCAGATACGGTAATTCTAACGCATCTGCAGCATTTTTTTTAAAATGCCAATGTGAAAGGGCCCTAAATAAAGCAATTTAATAACATGAGAATACTTTTTTAAGGTAAACTGGGTAGGATTATCTTCAAGACACCATACAGATACACTTTGTTGACACTTTTCAATTAAACATGTATAGGAAAAGAGTAAAATCTTTAGAGGCATAAAACTATAAAGCAGGGCAGCTCTCAGTGTTAGCAGTGATGCTTTGCACTCCTGGGTTCATGGTTCAAACCACACCACAGGCATTATCCGCATGGAGTATGTTCTCCCCACTTGAGTGGGTTTCTTAAACACCATTTTCCTTCTATACAAAGACATATTGATAGGGAATTTAGATTGTGAGTATCAATGGAGTCAGTGATGATAATGCCTGTAAATCACTGCAGAATACGATGGTACAGTATAAACAAGCCAAATGAAAATAAAATAAGCCATTAACAGATTCCCTTTAGCCATGCAATAAAGTAATTACATTTTCCACTACCTATTTCACCTAAATCATGCCATATTTTCCAGGTAGCAAATTACCTGAAATAATAAAATATTCACATTCCTTTAGATATTAGACTAAAAGCTGTCTATTTCACATTACTTTACTGAAATAGGAGATGACAGTTGCTACAGATAATATTCTATTTAGAGGAAGTGAAACAGAGAATGCGGTAGGAGCTTCTCCCTCCTCCTCCTCCTCTTCCTCCTCCCTGCTCCTCCCACCTACATAGAATCTTATCAGTAACACCTGCCTGACATAATCTGTCTTCAATGAATACAGATTTTACTCAAGAATTGAGAAGATTGTGAATGAAAGATCAATTCAAGAGGAGTATGATTTCTCTGATAAGAGATATTACAAAGTTGCTTATTTTCATGTGTACTATTGATTTATAGAAAAAATACTCAAAATGATAGATACTCTTTGTTTAGGCAGTGATAGTTGTGTGACAGATTTATCTAAATACCAGCCTGTATGGAAGCTTTTTGGAGCTATGAAAGGAGTCGCTAGAACACAGCACCAAAACCAATCAGTTTTGCAAAAGAGATGACATATTAATTTTATCCTGCTCAGAGATGCTAAAAATGGCGGCTGTCAAATAATTCTCAATGGCTCAATACATAGCGGTGGCCAAGAATTATAAAATGCTTTCATTTCCTTTACATCTAGGTGTTTATGGTGGGTAAGGCAAGATTTACATACCAAGGCTCTAATTACACCATCCATGGCCTATTGTTTTTCATTTGGAGTGAGATACTTTGCTAGGATGTTACCAAGTAGATGTTCTTCTTGTAGTATTCATCCAATAATCACTCACTCATTACTGTCATAGTGATCAGATTAATAATATTTGTTATGGCACATGTATAATGAGGAAATCTCCGATAACAGTTGCCACAATGACCGTTTATGTGTAGCTATTACTATATTATATGTCAGTTCATCTGCTCTAATGTGATATCATCTAAACATTTACCACCCTTGTAATGTGTTGAACCACAGTATACTGGGCAACTGATAGCCCTTGTGGCACTGTTTTAGACTATAGTATAGTATTCTAAGAATACTGAGTACCGATATTAGTTGTATCATGAATTTGCATCACACAACTATCCCTTTCTATACTTGAGGCCTATTTTTAAATTGCACTGCACATTAAAACCATATTATCTGAAATTATTGGAAGTCATAGGGAACGTAATAGGGTTGTCTGTTTTGCTTAATTCCATTTGTAAGGGTCTCCCAACAATAATCATAATAACAATCAGCTGCATTCCATGGAAACTATAAGCATCAAGTGATCAATAACCTGTAGTGTCATCCCAGGGAAATAAGGCATAGTGGGAATGTGGTTCAGAGCTCACCTAGAGAATTCCCTCTGAATATCGGACATATTTTAATCTATAAGGACAGCTGGCTCATTGGTTCTGTGCTCTGCTATTCATGCAATATAAAGCAACTCTACAGGTGCTTTTCTAATAATTTGCTGAGGTGCCTGGCCCAATTTCTACAGCAGCAATGTAAATATATGGGGTTAATCTGCAGGTTAATAGCATTCTGACGTAGTGTAGCTGCTGCACTAAGAGCCCCGCTGCCAGGAGGAAATTAAGTTTATTCCAAACTGGCAGCTTCAAGCTTTCAGTCACACAAGTGCATCAGGAACAGCTTTCATCTCTGCTCAGTGCATAGTGATCGGCGAGTGTAATTCCATCCAGCTCTGAATGGCTCTGACTCTGTACTGATGCTATCATGAGCCGTTTGTTAGTCAATACCAGGCATGGTTAAAGCTGTCACTCACTTTGTACTGAGCGGTGATTGGAACTGCAGCTGGCACCTCCCCTGTGACAGAAAGCCCAAGACTGTCAGGAGGAATAACGTAAATCTCATCCCAGCAGTGGGGCTATCAAGTGTAGCTACTGCTTTGCATTAGAACGATAATTTTAATCCCATATCTGCAGGTTAATAACAGTCATCTAATTACAGCACTGAGTTAATGTGTAAAACACATATATAGAAATACTTTTATGGATGCAACATGAGATATAGTTCCATAGAATTAGAAGGCTGCATTAACAAGCACAAGAGCAGAACCCATAAGGCAATCTTCACATGGGCGTATAAAACAGTGTCTGAACAAGAGCCTGTTAAAGATGCTAGGTAGGGTTAGTACTGTAAGAGTGTACCTCCCAGGACATACAAATAGAGTCTGTGGAGCTTCGGTTAGGAGTCTCAAACACAGGACTAGCCAGATATCCCTCCAGGGACGGACCCAGCCAAGGGGTGGCTCCTTGCGGAGAACACCATAACCACCATATTAAGTGGCCCTTTTAGTCAATATCCAGCTCTTTTACAAGCTTAGTTACAGCACTGAGTTAATGTGTAAAACACATGTATAGAAATACTTTTATGGATGCAACGTGAGATATAGTTCCATAGAATTAGAAGGCTGCATTAACAAGCACAAGAGCAGAACCCATAAGGCCATCTTCACATGTGCATATAAAACAGTGTCTGAACAAGAGCCTGTTAATGATGCTAGGTAGGGTTAGTACTGTATGAGTGTGCCTCCCAGGACAGGCTCACCAATGTACCCCCTAAACCCTTGACGCATTGATTGCGAGCTTCCATATTTTGGGCCAAAATATCAAAAAATACCTCACATTATTTGTTACACATTTTACACATTTTCAGGGTGTAGTGGGATCTTCTGAATTTTAGTGGTACATTGACTAACTAACCCACCCTACCTCTACATGGCATCATTAATAGGCTCTTGTTCATCTATGTGACAGGCTACCTATGCAAGCTTTATTAGTGTGCAGCTGCTCCCCTCCATTTTGGAGAGTTGTAAATGACTGTGTCATCAGCATCGTGCACCTAGGTTGCACCCATCTTTATAATGGAGGTCCTCTGCATCCTGTTTGTGCAGTCCGTATCGGATTTAGCTTTTTTGTGTTTTTTTTTCCCTTTTGTTTTCTACTTTCTCTCCCTGCACTTGAGCTGTCATTCAAGAAAAAAGGCAGGATTTATCGAAGAAAGCTAAGGCACTCGTGATCTAAACCAACCACTGATTGTATCTATAGCATATGATAACAATATTTATTCATTTATATAGCACTATTAATTCCATAGTGCTTTAGATACATTTGCAACAGTGTCCCCATTGGGGCTCTTAATGTAAACTTCCTATCAGTATGTCTTTCAAATATGGGAGGAAACTGGAAAACCAGGAGGAAACTCATGCAAACACAAGGAGAACATACAAGCATCTAGCAGATGTTGTCCTTGGTATCTGATTAAACTTTATTTTCTATGAAATTATACCTCATGCCACACTTCATGCCCACCTCATGCTACATGTTTTGATATATGTTATCCACCCCTACCTAGCAGTGTACAGTAATTTAATGTTGAGAAAGACAATAATGGAATTGTTTAATATCTATATCAAAGAGTCTTACATACATTTGATTGGAGCTAAAACTTTCAATGACTTTCTATTTATTACCAATATATGTTTTATATAATCATTTTAAAGTATGCACGGAAAGAGTTTCTAACTATAGTGAAGTCAGGCCTCCTTTTCTCTTCCTCTCAAGGCCCGGAAGGAGCAAATCTCTTCATTTATCATCTACCCCAAGAATTTGGTGACCAGGACATCTTGCAGATGTTTATGCCTTTTGGAAATGTAATCTCTGCTAAAGTCTTCATTGACAAACAGACCAATCTAAGCAAGTGCTTTGGTAAGAAAAATGTTGTCAAAGTGTGAAAGGTTGGATCAAAAGTATGAGCTACCCAGTATATTGAACAAGATCCTGAGTTTCATGAAGAGCTGTCACAAGGTCAAAAGTGGCCAGTTTTTGCTCTTGCTCTATGCCGCTGCTCGCCTATTATCTTTGTAAATACACCTTACGATTCCAGAAATATGAACCTTTTTGGTAAAGTGTAAATGTAATTTCATTGAAAAGAAAAAAATACAATACTGCACTGGTTGTTAATGATGGGTCACATAGCAGCTAAGAGAATGCTTTTTTGTGCCATATGATTTATTTTCTCACATTTTTCAGTGCTCTTTTATAAACTGCATTTTATGGCTGTGTGGGCGTGGCCGGCGTCTGCCAGCACTGTGTGTGTATTTCCACAGCTTCTGAGAGCAGGCTGATAGAAAGCAGTGTGATGTGCCAGCAGAGAAGAGGTTAACAGAGAACCTGACTGAGCTGTGCAGAGTCAGACGACAGATCAGAAGCTTGTGCCAAATAAAGAGTAGTTTGCTGTGATCCTAAAGGAACACACTGTGGAGAATACAAAAGCGCAAAATAGGGACCTATCTTTATGATATACTATGTAAAAAGCAGATGTCTCTGTTCACTTGGGGTGGTTGTGTGACATACAACAAGCTTGCATCACATGGAATGGCTGCTGAAGGATCCACAAATTATCATAATGCGTGGTGACAAACAGATGAAACAATGGAATATGTTAGTAATTCGTACTGTCTAAGATGAACGATGTTCTTTTGGGATTCTTTTGCTTTTTCCAATTCTTTTTGTTTTCTGAACAGTGTTTTTTTTTGTCTAAATCATCATGTTTCATATGACGTAATTGTAACCTTCCAGGATTTCGTCACGATCATGTGCTTCACTTGGTGTTGTCTCTATTTATTCAATCAGTGTCTCTGACAACAGTATGTGATTCAGTTGGTTTCCTAAGGAAGGAGCATGGATATAGCTCTGAAATGCATTGAATAAAGCCACCTTTCCTGATATAACTTTTTGCTCCTCTTATTCTTACGGCAGCATGGATTGCTCACATATATCCATTGGTTTTACCTGTTTACAGTGATCCTAACTATCTGACATTGCTTAGCACTGTGCTGTAGCCTGAAATAATCTGATACATTATTTCCTCACCAGCTGTAGCCAGGAGCTGTCACACAGTGTAGGCACTGCCCTCACTCTTATATGGTTATGTGGCCGTATTCAGTGTGAAGACAGATCTGAATGAGAATGAACATATGTCTGCTTTACACACAGTCTAGTGGGGACACCTTCTGGAAGGTTTATGAATGGTTTTCCACCAGATTTCTCAGATATAGTATATTTGAAAGTTTATTAAAATCATTTGCTCTACATTATTATTAAATAAAAATTTACACAGCGGTTATACTTTAAGTGCTGTTTTTATTGTCTTTATATGGAGACATTACTCACAGATTCTTAGGGTGATGTCTTTAAGTTGCTTTGCATTATTGTCCAATGGCACATATCTCTGAAATCTTATGGCAGGAAAAAAATTGATTACTCAAGGGGCAGATGGAAAAAAAAAGTTGTCCACTTTTGACCTCTTGACAGATCCTTTAGAGGGAATCTATCAGCAGTTTATGTGTCATTTATTAGGCTGTGCATTGAAGTTTCAATACAATTAGTGTTTTATCAGCAGGAGATTATTGCTGCCTGACTAGTGTGAGTATCCACCCAACCCCTAATTAGCATCATCCTGACAATTCACAGTGTACTCAGGAAGCTGTCAGTCAGGAGTGTGGGTGGGGTTAACACAGCCTAGAAGATCTAGCTCTGCTACATTTACATCACGCAAATAAGGTTTGTGTCAAAAACTACACTAAGCAGTCCAGTAAGTGATACATCACTGGAAGCAGGCTTTTTTGACCTACACTATGCCGTTGTCAAATTATATAGCAAAATATTCTGACAGATTTTCTTTAAATGAGATGTTTTTACAGTTTACTCTTCCATTAGATCTGTCACCAACTATACGCTCCTGTTCAAGGGCCACATGGTATGGTTGTGGGACTTTTTTCTATTTTGTAGCCTGAACAACACTAACAATAGAAACTTACAAAGCACATAACAGCTCAGTAGCTTAAATCCAGTATATTCAAGAGGGAATGTTTTTCCGACCATCCAAAATGCTAGAAACTCATCACACACAATCTAGTTTTTGGGGCTTGTCAGGTCACCATGAAATCTGTTTAAAAAATATATAATTGTCATAGGCCCATTGTAAACAGAAGCTGAAAGAGCATAAGACTTTTTTGTATGTATAGCTAAGCTCTATCAAAGACTACCATCATACTGAATATGAAGAGAGTATCAATAAAGTGAGATAAGTGGAATATTGCTAGTGGAATACTTCCTAACTAAACTGATTCCTACTCCTTTGGTAAAGGAATATACTTTATGTTCTTCTGTAATCACCATATGAGATATTTGCTAATTAGATTGTAGTGCCACAGGGGCTGGTCTGTACACTGGGTCTTCATATCCCTGACGGTGATTCGCAGGCCCTTCACCTGCCTCAGGTCAGTGCTGAGATTTCAGAGGAAGCAGATTATATCACAGACTGGAGACAGTTGGAGGGGTCAAGGAATCACAGACAGGGAGGAAAAGTCCCAATGTACAGTCCGGCCCCTGTGCACCGAAATCTAAATTAGCAGAAGACTTCAAATGGTGAATAAAGAACAACAAAATGTATTTCTTCAGCAAAGGTATTACTTTAACCAGTATTACAGCTCAATACAGCCATGTCTTTATTTTTCATTACAAAAAAAGAAAGTAAAAAGTGTGGTCATGAGCACCTCTTCCTGGTATGCATGTTCCCCATCCTGATATTCATGTCCCTCATCTAGGTATATATGTTCCCCATCCTGGTTCCCTTCCTTGTGTATATATATATATATATATATATATATATATATATATGTTATCCCAGTATATATGTTCCCCATCAGGGTCCTTCCTGGTATATATGCCCCCTATCCTGGTATACATGTCTATCATCGTGGTATATATGTTCCTTATCCTGGAATACATGTCCAGCATCATGGGTCCATCCTAATATATATTCCTCCCGGTATGCCGGACACATAAACAAAAAAATTTCACTTACCTTTCCACCACACCCCAGGCATGCAGTATCCTTTTCTGATCCTGGAAACTGACTTTGGTGTGTAAATGATGAGCAACCGTTTGCCCCCCAGTCACAGGTGCGCCAAAGGCAGGAGCAGGATCACTGTTGCAGGAAGCCGGTGGTGACAGAAGCTGTGAATATTCCCATTAATGCAAAATGAATATGCACTGCTCCCCACACCCATAATACAGCCCACCTCTCGGCCCCAGAAATAGTAAAAATCTTCACAGTCATTTACTATCACTGACCTGGATTCCGAGAGGTGGACAGGATTATGGGTGTTAGGGTGCGCCTGCCTTTGCCTGCTTCCTGCAGCAGTGACCTGCTCCTGCCTCTGGTAAGCCCGCTCCACCACCACCATCCTCCCTTACAACAAGCCAGGTACATTCGGACTATGATCCGCACCCCCATTTTCTTCCCAAATTTGGGGGGTGCATCTTATAGTTAGAAAATACTGTAAATGTATTATATAAAGAGAGTATTGCACTGTATTGTGTGCATGTTGCTTGCCTGTCATTAAAGCTGTTAGGACAATATTGTAGTATTATTTTTTTAGACTTTTGTACTGCTTAAAATGAGCAATGCACAGACATAAAAGTTCACAAAGGAAAATGAATACAAGCTGACATGTGGACATTGTGAGTAAATGAAACTAATTACTTTCCGAGCAGGCGAGTGCTGTTCCTATACTATCAGCATGTCACTTCTAGAATACCTAATCTTACTGCTTTGTACTACAGGCAGGAGCACCACTTACTAGGCAGCTTTGTCCATATCATTTCTGCTGTTTTCCTGGTCCTATGTTTCATTATGACACTGTTCTTTTGTCTTGTGCCCTAAGATTCAGGAATCATTACACAAAACCTTAACTCAAGCATTTGTAAGGTTCTACTTAACTCCTCATGCAACATAAAGCCAAGACAAGTGATTTTACTTCTCCCACATATAATCAATTTTGCTATTTGCCACCACTTAATAAAAAAGATCCTTAAGATTTTGGCACAATTCTGGCACATCTTGCTTGACACTTTTCAACTTTTTTGTCCACCGAGACACCGAGACAATTGTCAGAAATTGTGGCACTTGTAAATTTATCACATTTTATAACTCTTTTTGGAAATGACCCCTTTTTCTAAGCATATTTTATACCTCTCTAGCAAAGTATAAACTAAAAAGTATGCCAAATTAATGAGAAATGTAGCTGGTGCCGTTTGAAGTAGAATCCTGGTGCCTGTGTCTTTGTTTCCTTCTTCTTGTTGTTCTTTACTTTTTACTCTTTGTTTTAGCTATGTTATTATTAAATTGGTAATGCCATTTTGTAGTTAAGGGTGATGACATTTATTAAATAAGTAGTTTATCAAAAGTCAATATCCCTTTTGAATATTGCTGACACATTAGGGTGTATTTATTAATACTGTCTAAATGGTCTTCCAGAAGAAATTGACATTGTTAAAACATTATAAACTTAGCAGGGGCGTAACTACAATATGTGCAGGGGTTGCCCCAAAATTCCCTTTGGACTATAGAAAAAGATTTGCACCAATTGTAGGCCCCATTGTTGCTTTTGCATTGGGGCCCATGAGCTTAAAGTTACGCCACTGAAACTTAGACCAGACCATTCCTAAATGCACCATATTTATCATAGGGACATTTTAAGATTGTCTACTCTTAGTAGATAGTGCCAGTTGGGTGACGTACTTTGTGCTAAAAATGTGCTTCAGAATTTTGTGCGTTCTTTTTGCATCCAGACTCCATATATGCACAGAAAGTAACTAATCCCCATAATAAAACTGGTACATGTAATGAAAAACGTTTTTTTTTTGCACAATTACACCAGAAATTTGGCACACTTAACTTAGTAAGTATCCTCCAAAGTTTGGTTTAATTTTAAGTGGAAGAATTTTATATGTATCGAATGCTTTGGTTAACCTACGATTACAAGTTATTGTAGTGATATTGGATTTGTATTGAAATTTAAAAACCTTCACTAAGTTGGTTTTATGAACACCTGTTTAATATTGATGAATGACCCAATTTAATTGTTTATAGTCATAGCATTTACAGACACTGAAAAAACTCTGCTCTGCTCTCTATACTGAGTGTTGAGTGCCGCACGTTTGTCCAGTTTGTCACCATTCCAAAAATTAAAGTGTTTATAAAAGTGAACCTGTCATCAGATTCATCATGTGTGAATCACGGGCGGCATGAATCAAGACACGGATGTGCAATTGCAGCCAAAGTATATGCTACTCCTAAATGGCGCGGTGTTTGAGCTTGTTCATACTTTGAAAAGACAGCTGAGGATTGTGTGTCTAGGCTGACCAGTCCGAGGGTGGCTCCAGCTGACTTCATCCCATCCCAATCTCATTGACTGATAGGTTTCTCCATGTGTATACAGCTGGAGCAGTCCTGCATTGGACTTGTCAGCCAAGACCATAGTCCCTAGCCAAGTTTTACATATGATTATTTTGAAATGAAGCAGCATACCTGACTTCAACCGGTCAGCCAGAGTTTGTTTCATGATGCCCATGATTCAGGTAACATGAATCTGATCACAGGATGTTTTAGAGGGGTTCAACAGTGGAGGTCCCACAGTAATACCCAGATATACAGCAGTGTATGGCAAAGAGTGAAACTCACACCTAACATCTGCAGCATAGATTGATCTACTGTACAGGGGCGTAACTACAATAGGTGTAGGAGTTGCAATTGCATCCGGGCCCTGGAGCCTAGAGGGCCTCAAAAGTCTCTTTGACCTACAGAAAAAGACTAATGCTACTACAGATGTGCAATAATTTAGGGTCTATCAAAGCTTTTGCATCGGGGCCCATGAGCTGTAACTTACACCACTGCTGCTGTGGATTTGAAACCCGCAGGTCCTGTGAGATTACTTTCTGGATACATTACACAGCAAAGGCATGACTTTTTTAAAATCCTAGGCAATTTGCTCACGGTTTTGTAGAAATAAAGCTGTGTTGTATCCTGGCCGGTGAGTGCTACTTCTCTTCAGATCGTACTATGGTAGGCACTTTGCTGGCACCGTGAAATGCAGCGGAAAGTCCATCATGTTTTCACACCATCTGAACCCGATAGTCATCAAAAACATTTGAGTTTTTTATGAATATGTTTTTCTTTTTAAAATGTATGTAAAAAAGAAAAAAAGGTTAAAGGGAACCTGTCACCTGGATCTAGCTCTCTCTGCTAACACTACCTATCCCTGCACCTTCCTAGATGTTCCCTAAACATCCCTCTCTGAGCTAAAGGGGCCATATAATGATTTAGAAAAATGAATTAGTACTTACATATGGTCCCCATGTAGGAGACTGAAAAGGCGGGCTCTGGGCTCCATGAATGCCTCCTTGTGGTGTCCAAGTATGCCCCGTTGGGCGTCATACTTCTTGCTGCTTTGCCGCCTCCATTTGGAATCTCCAGCCCTCTCAACCTGTGTAATGCCCGGGTCTGAACATCATATTCGGCCCGGTGCATTATGGGCCTGATGACCTGATTGCCCGCTGCATTATGGGCGGTAAGCAGCAAGAAGGATGACGCCCAGCGGGGCATGCTTGGACACCACAAAGAGGGATTCATGAAGCCCGGAGTCCGCCTTTCCAGTCTCCTACATGGGGACCATATGTAAGTTCAAATTCATTTTTCTAATTCGTTATAGGGCCCCTTTAGCTCAGAGAGGGATGGTTAGAGAACAGCTACGAAGGTGCAGGGACAGCTAGTGATAGCAGAGAGAGCTAGATCCAGGTGACAGGTTCCCTTAAAGCTTTCTTCAATAAATCTCAATTCATACCATGAGATAATAATTGGGCGATATTGGAAAGTTGTCTCTAACATGGCTGACCCTTCTTGCAAGAGATTATAATGCCCTATTCCATTTACAAGATAATTTTTGGAAATTTCTAAAACAAATAGTTGAAATTAGGGGATTAAAATTCAGGTTCTAAAATAATAGTTAAATCCCCGCAGTGAAGGTTAATAATACATTCATATGTTGATGAACAACTAACACTAGTACCTGCAGCATAATACTTATAACCTACTTTCAGCATATTCTCTTATGCATCGGGCTTTTTCATCCCACTGCCAAGCCAACTTCTTTGCTGAAGGTATTCAGGATTCACAGCATGTCCCAACATTTTCTTTTAGTACTCTGTATGTTCTAAGCAGCAATACTAAAACAGCACAGATGGTTTATTTTATGAAATGCAGAGTTAAAAGTTCTTTAAAGCCAAACACCAATTCTCTGCTTAGTGAACAAGAAAGTGAGCCATTTCACCAACTCATAATGCCACGTACTTATTGCTTTATAACTATTAGAGGGAAATTTTCTGGAGTGTGAAGCTAGAGATTATTGGACTATGGAGTATTTCTAGCCAGTGTTTGTATTTGGTGTACATGTAGCCTACATTTACTGTGAATGTGAATCATCTTTTTTAGTATGATAAACAGTTTCCATCCATGTATATTGAAGTGCTACAACTTTCTAATGTCCTTCCTCTTCTTTGCAGGCTTTGTTAGCTATGACAATCCTGTTTCCGCACAAGCTGCTATTCAGGCTATGAACGGCTTTCAGATCGGCATGAAACGTTTGAAAGTTCAGCTGAAACGCTCCAAAAATGACAGCAAACCGTACTGATCTTAACCCCCGAAGCTTTCTGCTCTTATTTTAGCTTTCTTAGGGTAAGTCCCATGAGCCAGCCTATTCTCCACTGGGGGCTGAGGAGGAAAACATTGCCAACACTCACCAAGAGAGACGATTATTTTTACATTAAACGCTTCCATTCCCTTCTACCCTGAGCCCCTGCTCTTGCCATTTACTCTGGCTATATTTTTCTTACCCAGAATCCAGCAAGTTGTTTAATAATGGTCCTTTTCAGTTTTCATTTCCCTATATTTTTTGTATGACATCTTCAGATTTACAATAGCAGCGAAACAATGTGCAATTAAACTCTGCAACCACTGGTGCCATCAAATGAGAAAACAAAAATACTGAACACATGACAAAGGTTCGAGGACCTGGTTGTATAATAGTGACACCAGCAGTTTAGAGGCTAGGCTCGTGGCTTAATATGAAAATAGTTGCCAATCTACACAGTTTTTTTTTTTATTTCTTATCTGTTTGCTTATTAATTAAGGTACACACTCACATAGGCAAAAAAAAATCCTTCCAATGTGTCAGAATATTTCAGAAAATCTTGTTTACGAAACATTTTAGTTTGATCTTATGGAAAAAAAATGATAAAGGACCAGACATTGCTGCCCTTTATCTTCTCAAAATTCAGTTTGTTCATTCTATTATGTATGTTGTTATTTATTATTATTATTATTATTATTATTATTATTATTATTATTATTAGTATCATCATTTTGGACAGGATGTGTGTTAAAAAAAAAACGTCTTGGAGAACTGTTTCTAAAGCTACAGGGTTACAAAATAACTAAAGTGAGTGAATATACTTGATGTTACTTGAGAGATAAATTTAATAATAAAGGAAGCCACAGGCCTGTAAATTTTATTTGTAAAAAAACATTTCTATTTTTATACAAAAATTTTTACTGCCTCAGAAATAATGGGAGTTATTTATTGTTAACTTAATGGATACATAAAGAGAAGTTCTCGATGCTAGATAGATACCTTTTTGAAATAGACTCTAGAGTTACAAAATATTTAAAAATAACACTTTTATTTTTAGTTTTAGTTGAAACACCCATTATGCACAAATCACTCTCTTCCGTTTCTATGTTTTGTTTGATTATTTTTGTTTCCATCGCGTAGTGAAAGATTTGTCCTGTGACTTATTTGTTGTGTGGCATTTGTTCAAAATGGCCGCCTTTTCCCCTCTGTAACCCTTCCTGTCCTCCCCAAAGCAATCCATCTGCACTAACTCTAACTAGATGGTTTCTTTTGGGCTGTTCATTGTGCTTTATGTTATAATATATTCTATATATATAAGTAAATGTGAACTATGGAATGCATATAGAATATTCTAATGACTAAAAAAAAAAATTGCATTACATTTTATTCGTACACTGGTTAACCTACTCAGTGCTGGAGAAGACAGATCTGCATTACCTTCCAATGCACCGCTGGTGACGCCAACACTGATAGGCTTAAAAAGTGATTTTGGTTTCTGCTGCATAGATTCTGTGTAACTTTATACTCTTCCTTGTTTTTTTTCCCTAGAACATCTCCATGCCTGTTAGTTCACCGTTTGCCTAGCATGTCCCTGTGGCGTCTGTAAAAAAAAAAAAAAAGTTTCATCGTCCCGTCATTGTTTCTGATGTCTTTCTGACCTCACATCATATTTGATCCTCCAACTGACTTAGTTTGACTTCTGAAAATTTGCATGTGATCTCATCTAGCTTTGAATTCTGGAAAAAAAAAAAGACAAAAACAAAAAAACTCAATGCGAAAAGCGTCGCGGCGCTCACGCAAGACTGAAATTTACTATAAGCTAAAATTACAGAGAAAAAAAAGATAAAAAAAAACCTGTGGCAAAAAAAAAGTTTTCTCGTTTTTTTTTTCTCTTTTTTTTTGTTTCATAACATAAACAGACTTGAAAGTATTACACAGGGATTAGCATTCTGTCCGGCCACTGTTTCCTAAAGCAATATGTGTCCA
The DNA here is from genome assembly GCA_033576535.1 of Allobates femoralis. NCBI lineage: Eukaryota > Metazoa > Chordata > Amphibia > Anura > Aromobatidae > Allobates > Allobates femoralis. Next base: position 261,145,806 of record JARQOC010000004.1, read on the forward strand.
GGAATGCAGAATGTTGGTTTCTAAATGAAGCAGACAACTTCCAAAACAGTTTGAGAAAAACTGTCTGATTTTAAGTCTCTAGAGCTCTGTAATAGTTTTTACATTTTTCAGGCAGTGTAAAGTTTTTTGATAAGGCCATTTTAGGTGGCTCACTTTCTCATTAAATTATATATATAGAACCACTTTTTTGTAGATTAGTATAAGAAAATATTTACCCTGTTTTGGGGCAAATGCTACCTAGTTCTGTCACCTTTTGCTGAACTGACTCACAGTTAGACAATCCATGGTTTAATGCACATGAAATTACCTATATTTTATACTGTTTCAATGTACAGAAAAGAAGGTAAATGTATACCGTGTCACGTTGGTGCTTCTGTGAATTTAGTTGTGGCTTCATTAAGTCTTAAGAGTCTTCAGTGTTCTATGTTTAATAAGTTTTAAAAGAAAAAAAAATTGGTTTACTTGAACACAAAATAATTTTCGGAAATAAAAGAGTCTGTTTGCTATAATTTCATGTGAAACAAAAAAAAAAAAAAAAGAAAATTATTCCAGAAAAAATAAGTTTTGTGTTGGCTTGTAAAGCATCGATGTTCTTTTTTTCTATTGTGGGGAAACTTAGATGTGTTTGTGTTCAGCAAAATGTGACCTGTTTTTTTTTCTTGGAAAGAAAAAAAATCAGTGAAAATAACAGTGCCAAATTCCAAAGGTACTTCCTGCCTAAAGCTTCAGTGTATTTCGTGTACGAAGTAATTTGATAACATGGGTATTTTATTATGTGTTTTGTATAAATCCCTTCTATTTAAAAAGAGAGGTTACAAAGTTTGTTAACTTGCTATCCTGTGGTCTTGTTGCCTGAAATTGTTATTGTTTGTTATATCTCTTTGATGTTTTTGGTAAAACATTGTATACAGTAAGTGCCCATGTTCCACTTTTTTAACCACTCTGCACATCGATCCTGTGAAAGCAAACCTCACAACTGTACTTTTTTCATGGTCTGTGAAAGTCTTCAGGGTGAAGAGGGTTGAACTGCTATTCCTTCTAAGCATACCGTCCAAAAGAATCAGGGTATATAACACATATAAGCACATACATGGTTTCTAGAGCACGTGCACGTTGTTTACGTCCAACTTTGGAGTCATCCATGTTTCTGATACGACTAAGCGAAGGAAACAGCACTTGACGTCTAAAGTCCCCACATCTCCATCCTTTGTATGTCAGCAGAACGTCTTGGAATTTGTTCTTAATGTCTTTACTTTCCTAGCTGGCATGATGTCTAATGGCACAAATGTAGGGTTGGCCTCTTTGTACTGCCATTATTCCCGAAATGGCTAGACTGTAATAGCATTTGATAAAAAATACAGTGCCTCGTTTCTAAACCTCAACAAATGCTATCGATCAACAGTAGTTTGAGACCCCCCCTATGTTCAGTGAAATTTGCTCAATTCGTAATCATTTCTATATATATATTGTAATATATATATATTAGTCCTTACCAGTGTTTACTTCTCTACTCCTGGGTCCTACCAGAATTCCTTGAGGGCTATTTTTGTATGAGAAATGCACAAATATTATGACTAAATTTTATCTAGATGCCATTCTATGAATATATGTATAGAGATATATATTATAAAACACATATTTTTGTTATGTAGATTTATGCAGATTTGGATGCATCTCGAAATGAAATACGTACAATGACTAGTCTGTTGTGACTTCTAAATGATCTAAGAAAAGCATTCAAAAACGATAACGTCCATCCCATCCCACCATATACAGTTGGACCACACAGAAAGCTGATTCTCTGAGTTAAGTGTCCTCCTGTATAATGTTCAGCACTGACGCAGTCAAACACAAGGTTCGCACTGAAGGACGCCGCTTAAAGGACTAATACGTTCAACCTCCTTTTCACCTTGAGATTCTAGTTTTTTGGCTTGTGTAATTCTAAAGTCATTTTAACTGTTCTGTTTTTATTATCTCAAGTGCTAAATACAAATAAGAAAAAAAAAAGTGTAGTTTCATAACATTTTAGAACTACATCTTACAAATGAAATGTATTTGTGTTTCTTTTTGTGCCGTGAGAATTGTTGTTTGTAGATTAAATAAGAATTCATTTTGTTTCGAATTACCAATGGTTTTTGAGTATCGTCTGAGAAAAGCCAAAGTTACTGCAATTTTAGTGGAAACTGTAAGATCATTTAAGTATTGTTTATGTTTTATTGATGCATTTTGGTTCTGTTGTGTGATGGAATTTGAGCCAAAAAGAAAAACTTAAAAAAAAAAAAACAGGCTTTCCTATTTCTACTAACTGATTGTACTTATGCATTTTGTACCAGTGCAACATTTTATACTGGAGATTAAAAAAACAAAAGGAAAAGTTGTGGCTTACTCTTGAAGGCCCTACCATGACCGGTTTTGAGTTTGATTTCTGACTGGATAAAAGAACGGTGGTTTTTGCTTTCAACATTAAAAAAAAAAAAACTTTGGCTTGCTTTTTCCTTTGCTTATACCTAACATTAAGATAATGTCTAAATGGACAAGCGGTAAGTTCTACTTTTTATTATGTGTTGTGCAGTTACACACTAAGGTAATTAGCGCTAGACGTACACAGTCACTTTAAGTGGATAAATGTATTAGTGATATCTAAAAAGGAAAAAAAATCAAAAACAAAAATAATAGGGGTTTGCTTTTTGCCGTTTAGAACAAAGTTTTTTCTGACTCTTCCGTCTTCATTGTGAACATTACTGTGTAGTTAAACAGTCAAACTTATTTTTGTAATGTATGTTATTGTGTGATGCAGTTTTTTGCTTCTGTCTCCAATATTAAACCATTTTCCTAATACTCGTCTCTTTGTGTGTTGTGTTTGTTGGTGCTCATCTTGTGGTAAAACATTGATACACTTCACTGTTTAACGTCTTTTTTCTTTTTTCCGTTATTCTTCTTTTTTTCTTTTTCTATGTTGTGTATAATATCTACAGTCAATTCCATTTGAGAGAAAGCCCATTGCAGACAAAAAGGAGGGAGCATCTGCTGAAATACCCCTACTTTTTGTTCCTTACATGACCCATTGCAATAGGGTTTACATTACATGTAAAACAGTATGTTTCTAATGTAGTTCTTGCTTCTACACTCTATTCTAATAAATATGTAACTTGCCATTTACCTTAATGGCCATGATCGTTATGGGTTGCAAATTGAGAAGAACAGACTTGTGGAAGTTTCGGATCTGGAGGTTCTAGACCCAAATTTAACCCAAACGTCATTGGAAGTCACTGAAGGCCGTTCAGCTCTCCGCCCACATACAGCCAGCCATAAACTAAGCAAATTCAGGGGAGGGAAGCTGGAGGGGAATTTGTACACACTACATTTGATAACACTGATTTTACCCCCCAGTGGGAGCCGTTCAAACACTACAAGCGGCTCACACTGGGCAGAGCAAAGAGTGTATCCGAACACAGTGATGCTCACTCCAGTGGTTTGCGTACATAAAGCACCCGAACTCCAAACTCAAACACTGAAAATATTTATAAAGTTTGTGTTTGGTATGCACACCAAACCTTACACTCCGGTTCAGTCATTCCTGGTTGCAAAGAGAGGATTACAGTATATTACTAAAGAGTTTTTCAAAATCCCAAGTGCAGATAATTTCTTTTGGTTCATGCTGAAAAATATCTAACTAGCAATTGACTCTCATACCTTAGAATTCTTTTTCTAATTTTCCAGTCCTGGGAGAGTTTCCAATTAATTTTTGTAATAGCACTTTCACTATTTTAATCCTTTAAATAATTAAATCTAGAAAATATACATTTTCTTTTAAGTAGTTTGGGGAGCAGTTTTTTTTTTTACAAAAATCATTATTAAAATTTCTAACATATAGAACCACAAACCATTCTGTCAAATCAAAGTAAACACCTAAGGCTCACACATAGCCCTTGTATTAGAGTCTGTGCCCACACATAGCCCCTGTATTGTGGCCTGTGGCCCACACTTAGCCCCCTGTATTACAGCTTGTGTCCACACTTAGCCCCTGTATTTCAGCCTGTGCCCACATATAGCCTCTGTATTACAACTTCTTCCCACACATAGCCCCTGTATTACAGCCTCTGCCCATACATAGCCCCTGAATTACAGCTTGTTCCCCCACATAGCCCCTGTATTACAATCTCTGCCCACACATAGCCCCTGTATTACAGCATAGGCACACACATAGCCCCTGTACTACAGCCTGTGACCCACATAGCCGCTGTATTACAGCCTCTGCCCACACATAGCCCCTTTATTTGTTATAGATAAGAGTAGTTTTTCACTATCCCAGGCAATGCTGGGGACTAACGCTACTGTAGTAAAGAACTATTTTTGTTCTTGTATTTGCACATTTTTTAAATAAAGTAAAATATATTGCTAAATGGTACCAGTCCTCAACATTGATAACATTTTGTCCTGTCTTTTGAATACATTGCATTGAATGTTATATTACAATATCAAGATAATTACTCTTCTTTCCTGGGAAGGAAAACACATTAAAATAAACTTAGACAATACTTTTTATATGGTAAATGAGATATCACTTTAACATCTTATTATTTATGCATTTAGTCCACAGAAAATAATCAGAGCACTCATTTTATAATTAGAATGTAGCATTGGTTTTGCAAATTCTCATATTTATTATGTAGATTACATCTAATAAATGGTGCATGATCCTCCAACTAGTTTGTATGGGGATCTGCCAAGTGTCCTTGGGTGTCTACTCTTGGAGGAAAAATAAATGAATGCATAATAGATGCCATGGCTATTCTTCTTCGTATCCCATTCTAGATGATTAGAGGCAAGGGGGTCAGTCAGTATTGAAAATGCTCGAAGTAGTGAAAATGATTAATGCCATTTTTGTTAATGGAGAGATAAAATGGAATCTGTCCCCACCCACAGTAGGCTCTGTATATACAAAGTATGTAGACAGTAAGGTGCTAATCACAGCAGTGGGCGTGCTGACCTAGTTCTGCAATTATAATCTTCTGAAGCATTGTAAAGTAAAAAACTGTACACATGGTGAAAAGAGACACATCACTTAATCTCTGTGTTAACCCCATCAGCATAATGTCTTCGGATTTCATGACAAAAATCTGCTGACGTATACCCTTTAACTCTTCTAACATCAGTGATTGACAGGATTCTAAGTTTCATTTTAGACTGAGCAGGCTGTCAGTTACCTCAAAAGAGGAGAGAACGCTCTTCTTGTGTATACACTAAGCTCATTAACTGGAACCTGTTAGCGGTCTCATGCTGCCCAAACCATCATGAAGGCAGCCTAAATTAGAGATTGGCTCCATTATTGCATCTCTGTATGTTTCATTCTGGAAACAGCATCTCAAAGAAAGCATACTTTACAGCAATGGGTGGAAAAGTACAACTAGAATGTCTAACGCAAGGCAAAGACAAGTCAACAGGGACTAGCCATCCTTGTTGGTGACCCTATGTCAGAGGAGAGGAGGTTAACTGAGGGAAGCTTCTTGCTTCCCTTGGCTGATCCCGCCCCACCTCTGCCACCCGGGCTCCCAGGACTGCTCCTCACCGACGTCCGGTAGCACCCCCTCCCCGCCAATGTCCGCTAGCACCTCCACTTCATCCCCCCCCCCCGCTCCTCACCATGGCTGCTGTAAAAACAGTCCATTAGTGAAAAAAGTAGCCAATTTTGGTAATCTATGGGGGTCTCAAAAGACAAACTCCTGTCAATCTCACATTTTTTAACTGGATAACTTCTGGATTACTAGTGGTTTGACCACTGTGATCCCCACTGAGTGCAAGGAACTGTGATCCCCACTGAGCACTAGGAATCTTATTTACCATGTAAATAAAGAAGTGGTGGATCACTGACGCTACGTTCATTCTTCTTTTAAATATTAGAAATATTTCTATTAACACCCATTTTTGTTTGTTGTCTTTTTTCTAATTGTTTGTTCATCTTTACGAAAACACAGTAAATGTGACTTTGTATGGACCATACGTTCGTCAGATAAATTCAGACTTAAAAAGTTAAATTATGCGTATGATGATTAATAAGTTGGAAGGCAGTGATAAGGGTACTAGAAGCAAAACTGTATAATAAAATGATTCTTTAGGACTATATAAATAAAGAGCATAGTAACACTCTGTTATATATTGTATGTTATAGACAACAAAGCAATACCTAGCAAAGGTGCTATATCTACAGCTTGCTCACTGATGAACAATATATCATAGAACCCTATGTATGAACTGTTATGTATTGGATGTGCTCCAGGTAAAAAGCAGTACCTACATGTGCACATGGTTCCCAAAGACCTATATGTCAAATTGCTGTACATGTTATAAACATGTAACTGAGCCCAAAAAATAATATATAATTTGAAAACTGTCCCATGGTGTTACAACTAAAACATGGTGATTCCATTGTTTGCACAAGACCTCTCACTAAATATAATTTAACGTCATAAGCAAATATATGTTCTGGTTTTTTTTTGCATTTGTGCTTTTTTTATTTTAATTAGTTACACACTTCAACATTGAAATTGCAACACCAAGAAGTAGAAGTTGTAGAATTATAAAAATTATAGAATCGATAGACATGTTAGAGGAAATGATGAAAAAATAGAAACAAAATTTTCTAACCATCTCAAACTTACTCAGTGTCAAGTATAAGGGCCACACGCAGAAATACACACTTACATGCATATATGCTACAGTGAGATTTTTTTTATTGTCTGAGAATTGTTCTGCCACACTTAATGCAATTTGATACAGAAATCAATAGCTTCAAAGCGAGGTAAGTATATTTGGCACAATCTCTCCAGTAACAATCTTCTTTATTAAAGGTGGTTAAAATAAGGAATCATATTTAAAAGCTACACATTTTGTGCATGATATGCCCTTTATTAAGGCAAGTTCATTTAACATTATGGCTTGAGAAAGGCACACCATGCTCAAAACGCGTCACCTTTAAATATGACTCCTTGCTTTAACCACCTTTAATAAAGAAGATTTTTACCGGATGGATTGTGCAGAATATACTTACCTTACTTTTCAGCTATTGACTGCTGTGTTCACTAGGTGGTGACGGCACCCTCCAGTGGCAGTAAATCATCCCGCTACTTCATCATTGGAGAGATATGGTGAGCTCAAAGTTTCCTTCTATCTCTACGCAAATCATCAAGATTCACTGTTGGCACCTCCCTTTGCAATTGCTGACCAATGAAGTTCCATATTTGCTAGATGGGAGACAAGTCCAGAGAGGCTGAAGAAAATGCTAGGCTGGAATGTTTAGGCCACACAGGCTCATCACAAGACCACATGCATCATGTAGCCTGGGGTTGTATTGAAAAACAGCTTCTTGGACACTTTTGAGAGTTGGCTGTGTAATGTACATGTAATGAAATCTAGTGGGGTCTGGCTACCATAAATTATGCCATCCCACACTATATTCCCATATTCCACAGCATGGTGTTCCTTCTTAAAGGTCTTTTAATTACCCTGGCAATACAGTTTCTAAGTGGATATAGGAGGCTAAAATGAAACAATAGACTGGAATAGAAGTCTGTTCTCTTTCGTGATGAGAGCTGCTTTTGTTTTTGATGCAATGATAGCCAAAGATTGGTCAGGAAACCATTTGGCAATGCCATAAAGAGGCCTTCATGAAGCAGTGTCACACCAATACTGCTATTTTGATTATGGTGACATAAGGTACAGTCATTTTACCTTAATATTCTTTATTCCATGTACACTCGCAGGTTAGATAGATTTATTGGTGAAACCAATGGTAAGACCATTTCACTGAAATGTCTCATCAATGAACACAACAACGCTATGCAGCATGTTGCTCATGTTGTACTGTGAGCAATATGCCTGGCCCAATCATGCTACCATGATATGCAGTGTTTCTGAGCTTAAATCCCATTGAACAAATTTTGGATCTCATTAGTTAATAATTGTAAAGGACTTGCTATTGTAACAGTGGATCTTAATGATTTACATGATCAATTACATTTAGCGTTTTAGAACTTTGCTCGGACCACTATTAATGACCTTACTGATTGCTTGCCAAGGCGTATAAGTGTTTGTATTTCTGTGTGTGGTGCTCAAATTCAATGCTGAATAAATTGATAGTTATTGAAAATTCACTTTAATTTTTACATCATTTGCTTTCTATTAACATGTTTATAGATTTTATGATTTCCATAACACAATGACTTTCCTTCCTGGTGTTGCAATAAAATGTTAAGTTGTGTATATTGAAACTATTGATTTTATTCTTTAAGAAAAGTAGTGCCACAAGGAGACTTTTTAACCACTGTAAGCATGCATAATTCTGGAGAGATTAGTGCTTTTTAGAATGCTTTTACATATAATTATAAAGTTTGGAGACCCCAGCAACACCTTGGTCAATAGCAAGTGACTTATTTACTAAAAGGCAGGCACAGGGAAGTTGGCTAAACTTTTCCAGAAGTTCCGATTACTATAGCTCTATACTACTTGATTCTAGAGGTAATCAATTTCTTACATATGAAAACCTAGTGTTTTGTATATTGAATTTATATGAAGCTAGGCTATACAATTAATTTTTATGGTAAAATTATTAATCCATATTTTTGTTCTCTTCAGGAAGCAAAAACTGTATTTCATTATAAAAATTATTTTAAAGAATTAAAAGTTTTGAGATGGTCTGGTTAGTAGTTTTGATGTAACCGTGCACCCAGTACATCATAGGCTCAGTCTAATTTTTACTTCTTAAAAATGAACTTTTATTGGCATTTTCATACCTATTCACTCTAAATGATTGTGCTTTATTTTTGATTCTAAAACAGCAAAATTTGTTCCAGAATTTGTTTCTCATGGTACAAAATGCCTATAAATAAATTGAATTATAATATATTCATGGTCAAACTATGCACTGGCTTTCAAAAAGACAGCAATGGATGTCTCAGAAGAAAATGATAATAAAATGAAAAAAAAAAAAGAAACAGTTGTCTCTTAATATATTCAATATTTCAAAAGAAATTATTACTACAGACTGAAAATGGTGGTACATGACACTAAAAGTTATATTTCCGTTAACCTATTAAGAAAAATGTGATGTTGATGCCTTTGTGAATGAAACATTGAATCTAATCAAACTACCTCAAGGTTAAAAACAAATCACAAATAGTAGAAGGATACAGCATGGTAAACAATATCCGTTAGTAAAAGTTCAGGGGCATTAATAAGGCACAATGACATCAATAGAGATGAGCGAACACCTAATGTTCTAATTCAATCTGGTTTGCCGAATGTGGGGTGTTCTCCGAATTGTTTGCTGAACCTTCCGAACCCCATTGAAATCAATAGCAGGCAACATGAAACACATAAAAACCACCTTCAAAGGTGTCCAAAAGCTGCCAAACAGCTCAAATAACACATACACACATAGATTATCTTCCCAGTCTGCCACTGTTTGCTTGATGCAGGTCTGCTCTCACTCTCACTTCTGGTTCCTCCCATTAAGCTTCATTCATATTCACTTCACTGACAGGCAACAGCCAATCACAGTCACTTGTGCTCTGTGAGAGCGTCTGTGATTGGCTGTTGCAATCAGACTGCATATTCACAATCTGAATGGTGTCTGTGCTCGGTTGTCATACACATTAGTGTATGGCAACCAACCTGGCGTCATAGTGTGTAAAAAAATAAATAATGGAAAAAAGGCGTAGGGCTTTGCCCTATTTTTGATTGCCAGCAAAGGTATAACTAGGTAGCTGAGGGCTGGAATTCGTTATTGGGCCCCTCACACTACAGAATACCAGCCCACAGCCACCCCAGGAATTGGTGCATTTATAAGAATTGCCAATTCCTGGTGCTTTACATGGCTCTTCCATTTGCCATGTTGTGGTGGCACAACAATGCCAGCTATGTATTTTCAGCTGGCATTAAGTTCAAAATTCTTGATGTCGGGCCAATGTTACACTCGGCCATTAAGAATTTCATGTAAATAGTAAAGATGACACAATACAGAAAGAAAACATTTTATTAGAAATAAAATCACAAGTATGTATCTAGACTCCAACTTTATTACTCCCTCACACCCATTCTCGATCCTCTGTAACGTCTTCTTAATTGGAGGCTACAGTACAGAGCACAGTGCCCTTTCACCGCAACCTCTAAACATTGAATGAATGAGCCACCACCTCATCCAGCCATCTGGTAAGCCATCCAGTAAACGGTGACTCACTAAGGTCACCATTCAAGTAACCATGGTGGCCGCTAGCCTTAGCAGGTACCATGGTTATCTGAGTTGTCTTTGGGTGACCTCAGGAGTCACCGCTCAACAGACCAGAGCTGGTAGCTCATTCATTCAATGTTTAGAGGCCGTGGTGACAGGATGCTGTGCTCTTCACCACAGCCTCTAATCAAGAAGATATCTCAGAGGATCAAGGATGGGTATGAGGGAGTAATAAAGTTGAAGTCCAAATATGTGTTTGTGGTTTTATTGCTTATAAAATGTTTTCTCTCTGTGTTATGTCTTCTTTACTATTTACCAAGGGAGAGAAAGACACTGCATTGTTTTAACTGCTTTTAATAGGTGTTTTTGTGTTGTTAGAATATATGTAATAAAGTTTTCATTTTTTAATATTATTTCGTTGTGCACATTTGCATATGCAGAGTCTGTCTCCCTTGATTGATACTCTTCATCCTGCATTATGTGGTACCCTCTTTTCAATTTTTGCTCTGCATTCCCTCCTTCTATATAAATATTCTTTACTATATACTTAAAATTCATAATGGCCGGGTCTAACATTGGCCCGACATTAAGAATTTCAGGCTTAGTGCCAGCTGGCAATACTAAGCTGGGATTAACCCCTTATTACCCACCGATACACAGCAACTGGAATACGTGACTAAAGTGCCAGGAAATGGAGCTTCTTATGAATGCCCCAATTTCTTGGGCAGCTGCAGGATGCTATTCTTTAACGCGGGGGGCCCAATAATGATAGGCCCTCACCCTACTGAGACTGCCAGCCCTCAGCTGCCTGGTTTAACCTTGGCTGGTAATTAAAAATAGGGCAGAACCCAACACTTTTTTTCAATTATTTATTTAAACGTAGGAAATCCTACTTTGGCACTACTAGGTTGTTTGATTTTTTTGGGAAACAGAATTTCAGAATCTGCATGTCAATCCTGAAGCCAGCAGTCTATGAGAGTTCTGAAGTGCTCTGCCAATGTGATATGCTAAAGATTTTGGGGTGGAAAAAAGAAAACTGAACCGCATCTGAAAGGAAACAACATGGGCATAGCACTTTTGATCTGTCCTACACTTGCTGGCCTCAGGATAGATGATGCAGATTCTCTATCTGCGTAAAAAATCATGAAACAACACACCGTAGGCACAGGGGAAGTTTTTGGGGAAGATCGTCAAACTGCAGGACAGAGTGGTTGGTGTAGTACCGATGTTCAGTGCAATGCTCCAATAGAAACCTACATCCTTTATCCTGTTTGAGTACCACCTTGCCTTTCTATCAAGGAAGTCATTAGCCTTAGGCCCATACAGCCAATCTCGGGTGATGGCATCTGCTTGTTGAATCTCCTCAACAAATGACACAGGAGAACGGGGTGGTTGTTGATGCCTTGTAGGATTGGTGCTTGGAGTGGGTAGGGTTCCCCACATGGCATTGCCCAAGTGGAATGCCTCTGAAGGTGGTGAGGGTGATCCACACAGCTGAGAAACATTGCATTCCAGTTGCTCCTCTTCCTTGTGCTACCCATAAAGGTCCTGATCCTGGTGGGATTCTGTATCTTTGACTGCAAGTACGACACTGACTGCAGCTGGAATCTAGCCAGACATACTGCCAGATCATATACAGTCTGACATGTGGTGCTTCAGGTCCCAGATTCCATCGTATAAGAGTCACCTGACTGCAGGGACTCACTTCTGAGGTCCACAGCTTACATCGGAGCCCAGGATTGGATCCACACCTCATCACAGATGATACCCAAATTGGGAAGTGCAGTGTAGCTCCAGCTGACATAGGTCTCCAGAGCTGACATAGGTCTCCATCTCCTCTCCATGATGCCATTCTGGGTCTGGTTTTGCTGACCCACCTTCTGCCCTTAGGGTGGTTAGGTAGATTACATCCTCTGAGTTCAGGTCAGCCATGCCTTGCAGAGGACCCAGGAACAAACAATTGTGGAATGCAGACAGTGTACCTGCGTGCGTGCCACTGGGAAGACTGAAGAGGTAAGGTGGCGGAGAGACGCTGAGTGAGTACCGTGGCTTTGGGTGTGTTTGTTTGATTTCCCTAAGGGGCCTGCCTCTTCCATTGAGTGACATGATTCAGACCCGAGCAATCCGTACTGGACTTGAATGTTTGCACACTATTTTTGCCCAATGCCTAGCTGCTAGTAAACCCATGTATGTCAGACCACAAGGTATGTAAACCTGGTTGTGGTTACTTAGGTGCAGTTATTATGGTGACATCTTTGTAGAAAACAATGATGAAACTAAATAAGTTTCCCAACCAAATATTCCCAACAAATTAATCTGGAATGCTGAATAAGACTACTGGGCACTGCAGAAATGCCAGAACAACTATAATATGAATTATACATGAAATGCGAGCCCCAATGTTGCAAATGTATGTAAAGCACTATGGAATTAATAGCGCTATATATATAAATACATATTATTAGTAGTAGTATTATGATATTAAATAGTGATTGCACATTTGTATAAAGCAATAACCATAGTATGGTGTTTCATGGGTGTGAACATGGATCTCATGGATCTCAAGCATATAATGGCCATATGCCATTTTTTATATATTGCTTTCATGTAAATGTAGAACAGATGGCCTCACATGCTGGTGACCCTCTGCAATAATAAAGTTTGCTTTCAATAAAAAAATAAAAATAATTCTAAAAAAATTCACAAAAAATTCCCTGAAAAATATAAACCTCTCTTAAGCTGATGTTTTAAGGACATTGTAAGTTCCAGGACTTCCCAGCTTGCTGCCACATCTAGCACTGTTTCCAAAAGTCAGACCATGCACATGTCAAAACACCTGCAAACTCCAGGAAGCTTAAACATTTTTTTTTAAAAAGTCCCAAAAATTCTACAGCTTAGCACAAGCCAGTAGACTCAATGGCTGGGGACACTCCCAACTGTAGGTTAGATATAGTCGCCAGCCAACGGGTGAATAGTGAAATACTCAGATTTGGGAGAATTGTAACGAGTACTTTGTAATACTCGTGTATTGGTACCGAATAGCGAGTCCAATGCATGTCAATGGGAAATGCAAGAAATTTTATGCTGGCCCCAAAAAAGAGGTCTGGGGGCCTGAGAAAAAGTCTGAAATGGATGGGAAAGTGAAGAGCCTGAAGAATATGCCTGCATGCATTTCTGACTCACATATGGTTTCTGGGAATAATGTTATCAGAGAATTACGCCACTTTTATAGATGCTAAAGAAAAGCTACCAAACCAAACCTAAATTGCATTTTACAGGGAAGAATGTTAAGAACAGTTTTTAGTGCATAATCACTTGTAAATAAGACTAAACAAAGAACACAAAAAATCCCCTTTAACGGTCCCTCCCTCATACATAATTTTTATTTAGATATTTTCCAGCACTTTAAAAATCCAGCTACAACATGCCCATTGGTATGTTGGGCTTTAGCTTCCTCCTTGTTCTCCATGTCATTCTACGGCCCTCAATTCAAGCTTTAAGAGGGCTGGCATGTGGCAGGAAACATGATTTTTGTGAGGGACCTCAGGTAGTCCTGTAACATATGTTTGGAAAGGACTGCTCTCAATCAATCTTTTAGGCGGTCCCTCCCACATTGTTACTCAGATAGTGGAATAAATATTCCATAGCACTTTACAATGCCAGCTACATTGCGCCCAGGGCCGGCGTCAGCACCCGATGTACTTGGGCAAGTGCCCGGGGCCTGACCTGACAAAGGGGCCCACCACCACACACACACATCGTACCATCACACCGCAGTAATTATTTTCCCCTCTATTTGCACTCTACAAGGTTCTGTGACAGTCACTATCACGTTGCTAAAGCTGCGGTTGGGTATCCAAGGAGCATGCCCGCACTACTCCCCCAGCAACACCCACATCTAATCTGGAGGCAGCTGAGCAGAGAAGTGGACGGGACACGCCAGAGGAGAACGCCCTACTCATACCAACCACATAGAGGGAGGCAGATGGGTGGGGAAGCAGGGTCAGGACATCCATAATGGGACCCCGGTCACATGACTGCTACATAGAAGACCACCAAACATCCCCGCAGAAGCAGGAAGCAGTGCCATCTCCCAGCCTGCAGGACCAGCGAGGGGAAAGAAGAAAGGAGGGAGAAAGTAGCAGAGGATGAAAAGAGAAGAATGTGCAAGAAATATATGTTAAGGTGAGTATAATCGTTTTTTTTTACTGAGTGCTGGAGACTGCTGCTGTGTTTGTATGGAGGCTGCTGCTGGGTGTATATGGAGGCTGCTGCTCTGTATTGAGGCTGCTGGGTATATATGGAGGCTGCTGCTGGGTGTATATGGAGGCTCCTGCTGTGTTTGTATTGAGGCTGCTGCTGGGGTGTATGGAGGCTGCTGCTGGGGTATATGAAGGCTTGGAGGCTACTGCTGGGGAAAATGGAGGCTGCTTCTGGGTGTATATGGAGGCTGCTGCTGGGTGTATATGGAGCCTGCTGCTGGGTGTATATGGAGGCTGCTGCTGGGGTATATGGAGGCTGCTGCTGGAGTGTATATGGAGACTGCTGTTGGGTGTATATGGAGGCTGCTGCTGGGGTATATGGAGGCTGCTGCTGGATGTATATGGAGGCTGTTGCTGGGTGTATATGGAGGCTGTGCTGGGTTTGTATAGAGGCTGCTGCTGGGTTTGTATGGAGGCTGTGCTGGGTTTGTATAGAGGCTGCTGCTGGGTTTGTATGGAGGCTGCTGCTGGGTGTGTATAGAGGCTGCTGCTGGGTGTGTATGGAGGCT